>BSBM01000720.1:4832500-5430000 GCA_027924585.1 Larix kaempferi | reverse complement strand
TGTTTCCAACTAGGAGAGAACAATTACTAAAGAGATTTACTTAATGGAAATTATAGACGTAAATAATTACCTTAATGAATATATTCCAGTCATTAGTTTTAACACCGCCAAAATAACCTTTTTTAGTTAAGATATTTTGTATGTTTGACGAAAACCCTGTCGGAAACCTTATTTTCTAAATTACCTTTGTTATAGCATTCCTTTGTTGCTCCATCAATAACCATGGAAGACTAATATTTCGGTACCCATTTCTGGCATTGGAAATAATTACACTTTGCAATGCATGATTATCTTCTGCAATGTCACTACAAATGTTTCCAATTTTATCTTTGTAGGCCTTCCATCTAATGTCTGCCATATTATTTATGTTACATTCTTCCTGATATGCATTGTATCAAACACATGATCTATTTGTAGGTGCTCGTAGTAAGGAAACCTATTGAATTGTATGGGATAACTCTTCATTCCTCGTGGAATTTCATTCATACATTAAATTTATTCATTAAACATAAATGAAAACAAATTAAAAATAATTCATGACACCCATGGTAGAGAAAATTCAGTAAAAATATAAAAATCATAATATTATGTGAACATATTGTATGCTACATATACAATTTGCATACCTCGACGATTTTTGTTATATTCCAACTTCAATAGGTGAGGTGCCATTCTTCGTGGTTTCTTTCCATTCTCTTCTTTACCATTGAATTTTGTTTTTTTGATAGTTCGGTACCTATGGTTCTTACGGAGGAAGTGCCTGTACTCATCAAACACATCCTTTGCTAAACTTCTTGAACGATGAGATTTTATCCTAGGACCACATACTGGACATGTAAATTTCCCCTTTGTTTGAAAACCTGCGAGATATATGTATGAATGTTATAGCATCAAAAGATTATTCATTTAAAAAAAATGCATGTTTTTACCTTAAAAACATATAATTTTAACGACGTGCAACATAAAGTTACATACCACAAAAATGTGTTAACCCGAGAGCGTCATGAATTGTCCATGCAAGTATTCCATGGAACTGAAATTGTTTCTTCCCTATTGGTTTGGAGATGTCATACATAGTGATTCCAGACCATACCTTCAATAGCTCATCGATAAGAGGCTCAATATATACATTCATATATTTAACTTGTGTAATGTCCCTAAAAATAGTAAAAATATAAAAAAATATGTTACTGTAATAAACTATTTAAGAGTTGATGATTTGTAAATTAACTTCAGCACTGATAAGAACATACTACAACGGTACTTATTTGCGACATTTGAAGAGTCTCAGTTTCCTAAGTATCATAGTCTTACTGGTTGTTATTCCTACAGCTTTGCTGAAGTGATGTAATGAGTAGAAATGTAATTCTATCACAAGTGTACAACTATTAGAGTATAATATTAAAAATCTCCTTCTTACTATTCTAAGAGTTTGTGTGCATATTTATGAAAGTCTAACTGATAATTCAGGTGAGATGGACCCCTGTTGGTGACGGTTGAGGCCCATGATGAGACGCTTGGTCTTTCAAGGGAAAAGTACCCCAGCAGAGCTACCTAGAGGTAGGGTGTAAGAAATGGGACTTTGGACTTACTTAGCGTATTTCGCTAATGCATTTTATGTGTACTTGGTTTGCAGGTGTTCCTACAAAGGCATCTACCTAGGGTGCTTACTTCACATTTATAGCAATTACTTAAGCCTAAAGCATATGATGTTTGAAAGTTGGCACCTTAAAATCCTTGATGGATTTTTCAATACTTGGTGGACTTGCAATACTTGTTGACCTTGCAATTATTTGTTGGAACTATGTAATACTTGTGTTCTTTGCAATACTTGTTGCGTTTACAAGACTTGCTGATCATGAATGACTCTACTACTATAGAGATCAAGGTTAATATCGAAATATTTGGGGTTGGTGGTAGAATTAAATGCAGCTCTACGATGTCACGTGGCCAATGCTGCCAGCTATGCAGAGGGTTCTCCCCTTGGGTTTTACACCAACAAACTATCATTTCCGTGGTTCACCTTGTTATGGTAAGTGCTGGTTGTGACTAAGAGCTCTATGCTCTGACCCGAGCTTCGCTCGTGGTCCTAGCATTCATTTGTTGCTTTCTTGAAGTCACAGAGGAGGTGAACGATACAGGTAATGTAACCCATTTCATCTACGCTCTTATTCTACTGATTTTAACCAGCACGAATTTTGTTTAATATTTGGAGTTTAACCTCGTTGTGATTCTATGGATGACAGCTTGTTTACACTGTCCCTCTACATTGACTATTACCAGATGGCTGGTACTCTTGGTATTGGATGGCATGGGAAAATGGTAACTTCAGATGCCCAAACCCTTGCCCTGCCTTTTGCATCTCTGAAGGGCGTATCATTTTACTAAATGGGGTTTCGTGTGGCCTTTGGCTCACTAGTTTTTTTTTAGAAACCCTGAGGTGGTCGCCTTTGGCTGGACCGGGAAGTGGGAAAATGTTGTAAATATTATTTTGATGGGTGAACTCCTGTAGATTCCCATACTTACAGTAGAGTTTAATAATTTGGGTCTTGGGTGGTTTCAATGGTATTCGTACCTGTGTAAAAAATGGAAGTTGAAGTAATAATTTTCCTGAAATTACTTGTGGAACTCATTTTGATAAATGCAATGTGAAATGGGTTTCTGTGTTTCCTTTTTTTTTAGACCCAAATGGATGTATAACAAAGTTATGGTTACTTTATTTCTTTAATGGTGCTTTGTCAGTCTAAATATTTGGTGGAAAGTCATTTTGTTCATTGAATGGAGTCCATGCTAATAGCTGAGATTCATCTTGGCTCTGTCCTGCATTTTCCTATGGCATAAGAGAATTTATATGGGTGTATATGCTATTGTACTTCTTACCTAGTAGGTAGTCGATTTGTTCTTCTAAATGCAAAACTGTAATTCGTTGATGTCGATGATACTTTGTCAGTCGTCTAGTTTAATAAAAGTCATCGTGGGCATTGGATATTTGACCTATGGCTATTAAATTAAAATGTATGGGCGCCTATCATTTTGTTGTGGGATTCGATCCTTGACCTGGGAGAGGCGCCCGTCGGGGTTTTAAGTGTAAAAAGATGTAATTTACAAGTCTGAGTTTGTGACTGTGTGAAGTCATCACCATCGTGTATCTGCTGCGTGTTTTTTATGGCTCTAAGAATAAAATCATGATTTTTGTAGCTTGCGTGTTGTATTGCTGACGTTTTGACTCCTGGAAGTCTAAAGGATGGAACCTTAAATTTTTTACCTACGAATTCTAGTTTACTATCTGCAGAAATGTTTGAAAAGATTAGATGGTAGCAATCGTGGATAAAATATATGGTTGATGTGAGCCCTGCGATTTTTTATATGAAATGTTGTTTAAGAGTTTCGATGGCTGGCTTACGACGTTTTTTGTTCCTATTTTGTTATTCTTAATAATAGAAAGGTAAATGAATAAATAAATAAAGGAACCGAAAAAATATAACCCTAACTCTAAAAATCATTTACTGATTGTAATGAAATCGTTTTAGTAGACAGAATGGGAAATGTCAATGGGTTTCGATTGGGACTACTTTATAATTCTAAGTAAGTTCTTTTCCAGGATTTAAGTGTCTTTGAGGGTTTCGATACTTAGACCAAAACCCTTGCTAGACTGGATCTTTATTAATAAATATTATAGGCAGAAGTGGAACCTATACTATGCAATGGTAAAAACGATTTTAACCAGCAACATATAAAAGAAATAATAATCCTAGCTTAGAAAACAATATGGAAAACAAAAGGGAAATGCACAGTTATAAAATCCTTCGAATAGCAATGAGAGATTTTCTAAGTTTTATGATGGTGCGATGTCTAGCATAGGCTAGCTAGGCTAGACCTGCTAGACCCTCCACTGGTTTTTGGGCCAAACCTCTAAGTTGATAATAATTGTGTTAAGAATTAAACAATGTTGATCCATTAATCCTAGTCTAAAATCCTAACATCTACTATAACTGGATATGGGAAAGTTAACATTACGTACCTAGTTGATTTGGGACTCGATCCTCCCCTGTAGAATCCTGCACACTCAAACGATAATTAATGCAGAAACCTTTGAGCACAGCTGACTTGTTAGGATGATTTCTTAGCTGGATAACTTTGGGGATACCATGTTCCTCCCAACCATGACCCTTAGACCGTTCCTAGTTCTAACTGGATCCCCCCGAGCTGGTTCTAACATGCAATGAGAGATAGAGGCCCTAGGTTCATTGCTGGTTCAGATCTGGAATTTATTATGTGAGACTGCTTCAGTTTCTTGGAGTAGAAAGCTTCTCTCTAATTACCATAAGAGAATGATAATGAAAAAGAATGATGATCCCCAAACTTGGGATCTTCTTTCTTTATGTAGGGGAGTCTTTAATTAGGACTGTTGAATTAATTTGTTTCTTTAAATTAAATAATTAATATTTAAAAGATATTATTTACTCAAATATCTAGTCCTCTTGAACTAGGACTTTTCCTTTGTTTTAACTATGACTGATTTTAATTTGAAATTTTCATAATAATAATAACACTAATTATAATAATAATATTTCTAACCTAGGTATTAATATATTATTAATGTTATTTACTAATGTGGCTGCCCACTAAGTATTAATACTCTATTAATACTATTAAATAATGTGGCAGCCCACTATGCATAAACTATATGCAATAATAATCACATCATTATTTATTAAAATTATTAATAATAATATTTAATCTTGTATCTTCACACGATACTTCGTTTAACAATTTAAGGGTAAGGTCCACTTCTTTGGACAGTCTTTCAGTAAGCTTGGGTAGGCACCTCTAGTCTCTCTCTTGCATGTCGGATTCTCTCATTTTAACATGGTAGTTCCTGCAGTATTTGATGATGGATAGAAGATGAATCATTTAACCAAATTAAATAAATTTGATGAAAGTAGAAGTGATATTCAGAGTCTTTTTGACTCAACACTTTGATATTTAGTAACCCCGAGAGCTCTTCAGATCATTTTAACTCAACACTTTCACATGGGCGTTATGCTAGTGCAATTCCAGAGCTTCCTGCTCAACACTAGTGCTAGAATGTGGTTGTGAGGCACATCTAGAATATTCAAGTGGCCTCGGATCCGATATTCATTTATCAAGCTTGGAGTCCTCCAAGGCTTATGACTAACACTCAGTGTACCTCAGGGCTTACTCCTAGTACATAAACATTCTTCTAGGTACATCAGGGCTTATGCCTAGTACATAGGTTATATGTGTGTTTCTGAGTCCACGCTCAACACACTCATAAGTCAAATCATGCAAAATCATAGCTCTGCAGAGTAAGTAACAAAAGATCATATCATTATATTAGGGTTTGTACTCATATCAAAGCTTAAGCACATCATCAAAACATTAGGGCCTCCTCGGCCAATATACACTCAAATAAAGAAGTCAGTTAGGGTCCATGCCCAGTATGTCAATATATAAAAGAATAAATCATAGGTTCTAAGCCTCATGCCCAATACTCAAAATAAAACATATGTGCTGGGGTCGTGGCCCAATATAATAACAGAAATAGTTAGTCCAAAATTCGGGATATTACAACTTGGTACTTACCTAATTGATCAATAAACATACAATATTGATATTTAGTTATCTGTCCCAATATCTAAAAGGTGTTCTCATGAAGCAATTAAACAAATAACTTAATGAAATAATATAATTACTTTCAAAAAAATACCTAGAATAATCATTCCCAACATTGTGTGCTCTCTCTTAATCGTCATCCAAGGAGGTAGGCTATTGTTTATGACAAAAACAAGCCACATTGAGTAAGTAGAACGAATCTCACCAAATGAATTGAAACCATGAGCTTCCAATGAAAGTCTAACATTACGAGGTTCATCTTTCAAAATTGGCCATTTTTCTTCGATGTTCTTCAATGCAGAACCATCTGCATGCATTTGAAGAACACCATCTTCACTTTTGTTCTTTGCATGATAATCCATAAACTGTGCTATACTTTGGCACCTGAATAGTCATTGGAAACGTGGAATTATGGGAATATAACGAAGAACTTTGTGAGGGACCTCTTTTGTTACTTGATCAGTTCGATATCTACTAATTTCACATTGTGGGAATTTGTTTTTTGATGCATACTATCCATAATATATAATATGATCATTAGGACATGCATCAATAACTTGATACTCCATTCCATTTTTTTCATAATCAAGAATACCTCTCGACTTGTGCGTGGTAAATTATTTGATGGTGGTAATATAAATTCACCCAACAATTTGCAACATTGATAAAAATTCAAATGTAAACAATATAGGTCATAAATATTTCATATCCCTAATTTATGAATTAATTAACACTAAAAATAGAGGAAAATAGTCAACTTTACATACCTTAGGAGCTGTGTGAAACATGTGTTTGATAAACCATTAAATACCTTCAAGTTCACCAACAATAATATAGCAGATAGAATATTGGTTGTTGATCCTTCATAAAAGGGTCCTTGGGACTTCTCGAGTAAAGGAACATCATGAATATCATGGAGGTTGTCCTCATCCAATGGAGCAAATGTGTCTTGGAGCAATCTATTTATCTCATCTTCACCATTAGTATCAATAACGGCATCTTCGTCCATATGATCATTAAGAACTCAATATTCAATAGCATGATCCCCATGCTCGTCTCCATGTAAAGTAGTATTTATACTATTATGTGGAAAATAGATCGCTGGCAGTCGACATCTAGGGGGAATTGTATTTATATTTACAAACAATGCAATAACATTAGTGTATAATATATAACACTTATTTAAAATGATAAAAAAAAATTGTGAATACATTATCAGTACTATTACAAGAAGTACATTATATAATGAATAACGTCTTACCAAGGGATGATATTCATACCCCCCTTCAACATGCCCCTTCTCCTTATAATGTTTTTCAGCTGTTGTTCTTAAAAGTATTCTATTTTGCAAACCTATGCAATCATTACAAGGACAATAACATTTTCCATCACCCTTCGCCTCCAATGTTGCCTTATTCTTAGCATACCTCTTATTTTTTTCTTCCCAGTTATATTTATTTGACATTCTGATAGCCTATAAGAACAAAAAAATCCCTTTAATCAATATATAACTAAATTGAATAGAGTATATATATATTAAAGGAGATTGAAAATTAAAGGAGGTGATTAGAGGATTACCTAATCATGTGTACAGGATTACCTAAGTAATTCCCTTGGATTACTACATGTTGTTCCAATAAGTATTTGTGTATGGTGGGTAATGCTATTCATTCCACATAACATGAATTTATATATTGCCATAAAAAAGGGGCTAAGGAATTGTGTTAATGATGTCACAAATTAGGAGTTTATATGTTGGGTTGTAAGTGTATTTGTGAAAGGAGTTTTTACACCATTTTTCCAAGTGGTAATACCCATAGGATAATGAGTGGTTAATTGGTTCCCTACATTGGTTTATAATTATTAATTGCAACAAAGTCTACATAATGGTGCCAATGGATCTAATGTAGAATAAATTGAGGGGTCGATAATATTGTTCATGTTCGTTATACTAAAGATTAAAAGGTTTCAACACATTGACATGATATTTTCAAATGGGATTATGAATATAGATGTAGACCCTCAAAGTTTGAAAGGATACACCATTGTGGTCTCATTGGTTATCTGTGAGGGGGCTAGTTAAATCTAATTAGATAATGTACTTGAAATCTACGACGATGGTCCTATTGATTACAATGACGATGATTTCATCATCATAATCATCATCATCATCATCATCATCACCATCATCATCATCATCATCATCATCACCATCATCATCATCATCATCATCGTCACTGATCCATTGAAACTTTATAGCAAGATCCATTGAAACGTTAGCCACTGAAACAAATCCTAGTTATATAGTTTATGTAAACATCTCCTAGAGTGGACATAAAACATATAATTAGAGAGGGACACTTTGAACATAGAACCTTATGGTTTAATATTATTTGTAAAATTAACCAAATATAAACTACTAGTCAGAAATATCAACTGAAAATCTAGAAATAGTTGCTTTTGAACATTTTAGGTAATGAATTCTTATTAGGGAAATATTTAGACTTCTAGTTATAAAAAGGGAAATTGTGACCAATAAACATTGGATTCCACGATATCGAGGAAAAATTGGAGTTCCATTTTGAATATTCAAAGTCAAATGAGGAAAGTTTCATTTTTTCTTCCCAATAACCAACAATAGATATATCATACCCAATGCTAAGTTGTTTGCAAATGTTGATTTCACTAAAGGAATACTAGACAATATCTTGATTGAGGTATTTGGAAAGACTGGAAAGGAAAAACTTAACTATAAATAAATAGCCTTAAAATGTAGAGGATGATTTGAGTATGGTGGCTTCTTACCCAACACAAGGAAGGGACACTGAAAAGTCTTCGAAGAATACTTCTAGAAGAAACGTAGGAAAGTGGAAAATAAATTCCACCTAGTAGAAGGGTGTTGAACACTAACACTTGAAGTGGAATTATTTAGAGATAAGAAAATTGAAGAAGAAATAGAAACCCATGGCAAAAAAAAAAACCTGCAAAGGAATTTGCTAGCTTAGAGCAGGTTGTAGTAGCTCCCCCACACAATATCCCTTCTAGGGAAGGACATCAAGGGACATGAATTCAAGTTAAGAAGTGAAAAGAAAATTTGGCATCACACCCAATGAAGAAAAATTCACATTTGGATCAAAGAGTCTGAACCTTATTGAGGAAAGAAATAATGAAAACAATAAAGGAAAACTATCAAACAACTCTAAAAATATATTTTCAGTAAACAAATGACATTGATTTTTCAAGGAATTGAGATCGCATAAGGCATACTAAGATATTTGTATTTATTATTTTGTCTAGTCGTGTATTTCTCATCAATCGTAGTGGGAATTATAAATATGTAACTATTTCTTCTATTTTCATATAAAAAATGGATGTTATTATTGTTTTGAAAAAAATAGTAGATTTCCAGGGAAAAGCATAAATGAGCACTACAAAACAAAATGAACCTAAAAGAAGAAAGGAAATGATGGATCTAAAGGTGATAAGAAACAATTGTGGAGAAAACACAAAAGGATATCTAAAGATTGTCATGGCTCGAGGAATATCTAAAAGTTGTCATACCTCAAAAGGAAAAAAAGTTGTTATGACAAATTACTGGAGAGACCTACCACCTCAGTGCCAATTTGAATGGTGAAATGATTGAGAAAAAAGTTTTCAACGTTGGTCAAGACAAAGCTAAAGAGAATTTTGTTATTTATGCATCAATGCAATGCCCTAACTATTTAAGACAACATAACAAAATTTCAAAATAACAAATTCCAATGCATGCAAAAAAAACACTTTGTCATTTATGCATCAATGTAAAACCTTAACTGTTTGAGACATATTTTTGCTAAAGCAATTAACCACCAAATATATTGTAAGTTGATCATTCATCTAGTTAATTAAAGTCTTCAAATTCTACAAAGTAAAATTTTGAAATTATTTTAATCTAGATATAAATTAGTCATATCAAGTATCAACCTATTAACTTTGTATGTAATAATATTTGTTAATATGACTCTTAGGAATTTTTAAAAGAAATATTAAGGATTACATGATGTTGCTTGGAACAACAAAAAGAGTAAGGATCATCATTTTGTTTATGGGTAAAATATATAAAACCTACTATCACCTTACCATGTTTTACTTGAATGATAAAGACATGCAATTACCTTCCTCATAATGTGTGCATTGAGGCCCTAATTGGAACACAAAGGGCGCAAACACAAAAAATAATAGTGCATTGCAGTCCAACTAACCATGAAAACGAAGGAGATCAAAAATTCGATGTGTCAAACCAGTACCGAACTCTTGAAATCACGGAATGAAAAAACAACAGAAAGATCATTGCAGCTATAGCAAATGATTTGTGGAAATATGACTTCAGAACATGTATTTATAGATCAATGAGGGTCGTGGTTCCGGCGAAAATGCAGAACGATCAAATTTCAAAAAAAAAAAAAAAAAGCGAATGACCATTGAAAACTAAAAAAAAAAAGTTATTTCCTCGTTTTGCGTCACTATAGTGACTGACACATGTATGTCTCTATAGCAACGATTGATAGCTGCTCTTGATCTGGATTTTATGAGTAGAACGAAATGAATACAGATTATTATCAGATGCTTAACACAAAATAACAGAGATACAGTAAAACTGGTTTTCTATTCAATAAAGGAATAAGCTAAAACTGTAAAATGCAACGGAAAACAAGCTTGTTGGAATGGTGGCAGCTTATCTCTGAGAAGAGATGTGACGGCTGCGCTCATTCGCAAGAAGATGGTTAAAATGAGGCTCTCAAGGCCTTTACAATAAACAAGAATGTCAAAAACTCTAGACATCCAAAAACCTAACCCTAGAAGATGAAGCGGCAAAAGTCATGTGGGCCCCGTTTGGGTAAGTTAGTACATCAACTTCCCAGGATCGTAACTTTTGCATACGATCTCTATTTGGGGCATTCGGTAGCCCGTTGCAAAGGTCTATCCGAGATTTACAACTTTCGACTAAGTCTAAATGCATGCCGAAGGCATCCATTTGGCCCCCCAAATTGCCAAAAAAGGTCTTTTAGGGCCTCAAAACGGCCCTGGAAGTTTAGGACCCGAAAAAACTGCTAAAAATAGTAAATTACCTTAATTGCCAGAAAACTGTTTTGAGCCAGTTGGAAAGGTGGGTGGCCACCGATATCCACCTGGATCAATCCTCCCTCCTTAGGAAGCAATGGTCTCCATTGCGTTGAGTTCCCCCATCAGATGAGGAAATTTCTGCTGAATTTGGCCCCAGGTGAGCCACTTGCCTTGGTGCAGGAGCTGCCCTACTTTGACAACTCGATAAAGCTGGATACTTTGATGTCGAGTGCTCTTGATCTATGTGTCTGCAATATGATCACTGGATGCTTGTTGCAGACAGTCAGGATTGAGCTCTGTTGGTGTCAACTGCTCTACTATCTCTGAGGTGTCTAATAATGGTGGGAAATATGGCCAAAGGAGAGCCACATTGAAGACTGGATGCAGACCAAGGAAGGGGGGAATGTTGAGCTCAAAATCATTGTCACCCACTGCCTTGGTGATGGTGTACGGCCCATAACGGAGTGGGAGAAGCTTCCTATGGGGCCCTGTAAGGCATTCTTTCTGCAAATGCAACCAAACTTTGTCGCCCACCTGAAACTTATGTGGCACCCGATGTTGATCATGGCGCTGCTTATACTTGGCATTAGACTTCTGTAGAATATCCTGAACCTGTTGGTGGATATACTGGATCCGTTCAATGAACCGGGTGGCTTTGTCAACTTCAGGGGATGAGTCGGCCGAGGTGGTCGCCAAGGGAAGTGCAACATCCATGGGTCCCAATGGTTGGAATCCCAACCCCACCTGAAAGGGGTTGTGACCAGTTGAGCTATGCAGGGCTCAGTTGTAGCTATGTTGGACATAGGGAAGACTCTCATCCCATGTGCGGGGGTGTGTTGAATTGTACATGCGCAGGATATGTACGACCATCCGGTTGACGACCTCAGTTTGGCTGTCTGTCTGGGGGTGGAAGGCAGTGGATTTAGTGAGCTTGGTATCCAGCAGTGACCAGAGGCTCGACCAGAATGAGCTGAGTAACTGACTGTCACAATCTGAGATAATGGTCTGTGGGATCCCAAAATGCACCCATACGCATTCAAAGAAGAGCTTGGCAGTGGCTTCTGTTGTGATGTTCTTCTTGCAGGAGGCTAGAATCTCCATCTTGGAAAAGCGATCAACAACCACAAAAACACAGTCATTTCCCCTCTTGGTGGACGGGAGGCCCAACATGTAGTCCATTGAGATGGATTCCCACGGCCTGTTAGGAGTAGACAGAGGGGTGTACAAGCCCTGTTTCTTAGTGGTCAGTTTGGTAATAGTGCAAACAATGCAGGACCTGATATACTTGACGACATCCTGTCGAAGTTTCAGCCAGTAGAAATGTTTATGCAACACTGCCCCTGTCTTTTCGACGCCAAAGTGTCCTGCCACCCGACTGTAGTGAGCTTCCCAAATCAGCTTCACGCGCTCGCTTGATGGAATGCAGAGATGGCCCAAACGGCACAACAACCCGTCTTGAAGATGGAATATTAGCGACCACTAAGTTGGTGCCCAACATTTGGTAGGTGGTGGAGAAGTCAGGGTCTGTCTCGTAGAGGTGGGGCTATCCAGAGGTCTCGTGACTGTAAGAGTCTAGCACCGTGGTGAGTGCCATGACTGGAGGTCGACTAAGGCAGTCAGCAACTCAGTTGGTACTCCCTATTTTATATTTGATGTTGAGGTGGAACTACTGTAAGTATGTTGACCACTTCTGATGGCGGCCATTCTGAAACTTTCCTTGGGTCTGCATGAACTGAAGTGGCTTGTGATCAGTGTGGATGACTGTCTCCTTCCCAAGAATATAATGTCTCCACTAGCGGCAGGCTTGAAAAATGGAGTACATTTCTTTGTCGTAAGTAGGGTACTTACGAACAGCATCTGATAGTGTCTCACTATGATATGCCATGGGGTGGCCGTGTTGAGTGAGAATGGCACCCATAGCATAATCTGAAGCATCTATCTCGATCTCAAAGGGATGTTGTAGGTCCGGTAATGAGAGTATCGGCGATGAGCACAAACGCTTCTTCAATTCATCGAAGGATTGTTGTTGGGACAGGCCCCACACAAATTTTGCCTTACCGCCACCCTTGGTTACTTGGCTGAGGGCCCATGCGATATGAGAGAATCCCAGCACGAACCGGCGATAGAAATTGGCGAGGCCCAAGAAGCTCCGAAGTTCAGTGAGTGTGGTTAGGGCGGGCCGGTCATGGATGACCTAGATCTTGGTTGGATCCACATGCACACCATGTTGGTCAACGATGTAGCCTAAGCAATGGACACTATCCATGCCGAAGGAGCATTTTTCCAAGTTTTCATATAGTTTTGCTGCCGCAGGGTGTGCAGAACCTGCTGAATATGTTGCAAGTGTTCCGCCCAAGTCTTGCTGTAGATGAGGATGTCATCCAGATACACCACTACAAAATTATTGGTGAAAGGTCGTAGGACATCGTCCATCATCCTCATAAAAGTTGCTGGAGCATTTTTCAAACCAAAGGGCATGACCAGCCATTCAAAAATACCTTTTTTTGACTTGAAGGCAGTCTTCCATACATATGTCTGTTCTATTGGGACCTAGTGGTAGCCAGACTTCAGATCAATCTTACTGAAGTATTTGGCCCTCGTGAGCTGATCAAGGAGATCGTCGATTCGGGGAATCGGGTACCGATTGCGGACTGTGATTTTATTCAGGGCCCGGTAATCAATGCAGAGTCACCAGGTCCCATATTTCTTCTGCACCAGCATGATTGGGCTCCCATAAGGTGATGAGCTGGGACGGATGTGCCCCTTGTGGAGCAATTCTTGGATATTCCTCTCGATCTCCTTGTTTTCCAACAGAGAGCCGAAATAGACTGTCCCATTGGGTAGCGATGCACTTGGGGTTAGATCGATGGGATGCTTGACCTGGCAGTGCAGAGGTACCCCGGTAGGAGAGGAGAAGATCTCTAAGTATTCTTCCACCACCTTATCCACTTGCTTCTGTTGTGTGGAGAGATCGGTCGCGGAGGCCCTAGATGTGGCTGCGATCTTTCTCTCACTCTGAGAGTGAATCACAAAGAAGACAAATTTCCCGGTCTGAGAGATGACCTTCCTGCATTGCTTGGCAGAGATCAAGGAAATAGCACTAGGAGGAGCTACCTCGGGTATCCTGTACAATTTCTTGTTCAAATAAATAATGACACTACGAGGCCTGGACTCATATACAGCATGACGTTTCCATAAATAAGGTTGGCCCAAAAGAACATCTGAAACTTCGAGAGGAGAAACATCACACAATACCTCGTCCTTGAAGGGCTTGATGCCGTATGACAGTCGACACTATTAGCTGACGTGGAGATCGCTTCCTTTGCAGAGCCATCCAATGGTGTAGGGTTGTGGGTGCGGCATTGTCGGCAGGGCCAGGCGCTTGATGACCTCTGCTGAGATGAAGTTCTTCTGGCTACTGCTATCAACAATGAAGTGCAGCGGGGTTCCTTTTACCCACATTTGTGAATGGAAGAGGCATTCTCCTTCTTCTAGCTCGTCTGGTTCATCAGGCTGGAGCTTGGTGGTAGCAATGGTGGCACTGGTTTCCACATCGATGATCCATCTTCCCCTTTCTGGCTCGGACTCAGAGTCAGAATACTCATCTGATTCAAATGCTTTCACTTCAGCCACCAACAACTGCTTTGAGCAGCAGTCAACAGTGTTATGCCAAGGGCTCTTATGGAAGTCACACCACTTCCTAGTATCTTGCTTTGTCTTTCTAGTGTCCTTCTTTGCGTGCGGCTTGGGCTGGTTGTCCTGATATTGTCCATCTTTGCTCTGTCCTTTATTCTGTGGGTTGGGGCTGCCCTTTCCTATCTTTTGCTGTGAGGGGTTCCCAAGCCCAAATTTCCACGTCTTTTGTTTGAGCTTCTGCTCAATTTTGACAGCATATCAGTAGGCCGCGCCCAAGGAAGAGATGTCCAGAAATTCCATTTCGGTCTGGATGTATCTATGCAGACCACTGTGATACTTGAGCACCATATGTCGCTCTGAATCTTTGATACCCAGCTTGGTGCGCAAGGTATGGAAGGTATTTGTGAACTCTGGCACTGCTTGGTCTCTTTATTGTCGCAGTGTGGTCCATTTGGTATACAAGTCGTCATAACTTCCAATAGGGTAGTATTGTTCCTTAATAGCATCCCTGAAGGATTCCCAGGTGGTCGTGACTAAAAATAATGAGGTTTCCTCCGTGTCCTTTTGCTCGCAGAAAGTTTCCCACCAATTTTTGACATGGGGAACGGCTTTGAGGAGTGCAAAAGTAATATTTTCTCTATTCGAAAAGTTATGGACAGAAAAATACCCTTCTAGTAGATTCAACCACTTATCTACAGCATCTGCATCTATCTAACCTTCAAATATAGGAATATCGAAGTTGATTTGTACCTTGAAGGGGGCAGCACCTCCGCTCGAGGAAGATGTATCGCTTGTTGGTAGCCGCCAAAGGATTTGCGTGAAACTATCCATCATCTCGTTCCTCTGTTGCGTGAGGGATTCCTCAAGAAATATTTTGAAAGGATCTCCTGTCCCGTCATCTTTCTTTTCTCCTACCATGAGAGGTCGCTTGGGCGTGCGAGAGGCTTTGTCCTCAAGAGAAACAAGCCCGAGACCCAATTCTTTGTACCCTGACCTCGTTGGGGACATGCAGTAAGACAACAAGGATCAGACCGCTCTGATACCACTAATCCGGATTTTATGAGCAGAACGAAATGAATACAGATTATTATCAGATGCTTAACACAAAATAATAGAGATACAGTAAAACTGGTTTTCTATTCAATAAAGGAATAAGGTAAAACTATAAAATGCAGCGGAAAACAAGCTTGTTGGAATGGTGGCAGCTTATCTTTGAGAAGAGATGTGACGGCTGCGCTCATTCGCAATAAGATGGTTACAATGAGGCTCTCAATGCCTTTTACAATAAACAGGAATGTCAAAAACCCTAGACATCCAAAAACCTAACCCTAGAAGATGAAGCATCAAAAGTCATGTGGGCCCCGTTTGGGTAAGTTAGTTCATCAACTTCCCGGGGTCGTAACTTTTGCATACGATCTCCATTTGGGGCGCTTGGTAGCCCATTGGAAAGGTCTATCCGATATTTACAACTTTCGGCTGGGGCCAAATGAATTCCAAAGGCAACCAATTGGCCCCCCAAATCACCAAAAAAGGTCGTTTAGGGCCTCAAAACGGCCCTGGAAGTTCAGGACCCGAAAAAACTGCTAAAAATAGTAAATTACCATAATTGCCAGAAAACTATTTTGAGCCAGTTGGAAAGGTGGGTGGCCACCGATATCCACCTAGATCAGCTCTCGCGATGTTATATAGTGTTCATCTCTATAGCGACAAACATCAGGGGCAAGATCATTTTTTTCCAAATTTTTTAACTGTTTTTTCCACAAAAAAATTGATTTTAACTCATTCGTGGAAAAATGTCGTGGAAACTTTGAGCCATATGTAGTAGTGTAGGCTTCCAATTAACTTGCAAGTTCCATTGTATGAGATTCTATATTAGTGCACATCTGATCAAGAAGCAAATCAAGCTTGAATTGGCAAGTTGATTGAATTAGATGAGAAAAGAAGAGAAGCTTTTGATAAGACATTTATTGAGCAAGAAACGATCAATGGCACATTTGACCAAGGAACTATAAATATAGATTTCAAAATTGGTGATGTGGTATTACTATGGGATAATAATAAAGAAAAACTGGGAAGTCACGGGAAGCTTGAAAAATTATGGAAACTTCCTTTTTGGGTAAATCAGATAGATGGAAAGGGATCTGTTTATTTAGAAACCTTTGATGCTTAAGAATTAGAAATTTTAGAAACAGTTTCTCCTTTTTCATTTAAGCATGTAAATGTTTTCTCAAAGCAATTTAAAACTACTCTGTGTTTTTCCATCCAATCCATACCTATTAAAACATCATAAGATCCTAGAGGTAACACATTCAATTTCACTTGAGTTTTGAATTGACTCATAAACATTTCACAATCTTTAGCATATCTAACTACCTTTCTCTTAGTTCTTGTATCTAACTGTACCAGCCAATACTTTTCAAACTTATTCAAATGCAAATTACAACTTTCTGCTATACTAGGTGACACATAGCTTAAACTAGCACCTGGATCGATCAAAATAGAAATTGGTTTGTTCTTTATCATACCTTCTATCTCCACCTTAAATGTCTGGTGATCAGCATGTCAATTCTCCAGTGTTGCATTAATTATGGGCATCTCATTTGCTATGTCACCAACAGTTACTTCTTCCTATACTATATGCAGATTGATGAGATTCTTTTTTCTATTCGGACAATTTGTTGCATAATGAGGTCCTTGACATTCCCAGCATTTTACAGGTTCTCTTTGTTCAGTATTTTTAGCATAAGTACTAGGTATGTCTCTCTTCTTTACTGCTGAAAAATTATGATGTGTATTACCCTTAAAGTTTGTCCCTTGATAATTATTTTTAGGATAATTCCGGGAACCATTTCCAAAATTTATGTTGAATTTAAAATTCTTTCTTCTTTGTTCAAAGTGATTTGATCTTTTAGCTTTCCAGTTAGGTACACCTCCTTTATTTCTCCTTTGTTCAAAAAGGAAATTTTCCTTCCTCATAGCTTCCTCAAGGGTCTTAGGGTTATCATATTCAATTTTGTCATTAAAGCTAAGAGGTAAGCAACTTAGGAAACTCTGTATCTTGGGCTTTTCATCAATGATATAAGGTACGTATCGTAATAAACTTAAAAATTTACTACCTAGTTCCTTCATAGTCATTTAACCTAGCTTGAGATCGTAAAATTCTTGTTGGGAGGTGTTTTGATGAGTCATCATTGTAGCATCGCGAATGTTGCGATACCGCGAAAGAAGGAAAGTAGCGCGCAAGGCGACAAGTACTTTTTGTAGTTTTGGGTCATTTAGACCGCATCATGTATTTTTTGGGTCATTTGGACCATATTATGTGGGTTTTGGGTCATTTGACCGCATTATGTGGGATTTTGGGTTAGTTTTTGTAGAAGTTTGTTAAGAAGTAGTTAGGAGGTTGCCTAAGTGGACCACAAATGTAAAGGCATAATCCTATAAATAGATGTAGGTTTGTAAGAGATAAGATCATCTTGATGAAGAACATGAATGTGAAATCTTGATCCTGATCTGAAGTGGAAGACTAAGTATTTTGTTCTATCTGGGTTTTTGCAGAGATAATATGATGTGACAGAGATTTTAAGCAAAACCTTTGTGTTGTTTCCATCTTTTTGTGGTAAATGCATTATGCGATATGACTTTGTGAATGATGTGATGTTTCCTTGATGTGATTAATGCTCTACTGTTATATATGTTGCAATAATGATCCTATGAATGTTAAGATCTTTTGAATAATGTCGCAATTATGCTTAATGTCTGAGTTGAATGCTTAGTTCTCCTTCTGAATGTTGCGATAAGTTAAGTAATTGATTCACAACATCCTCCTTCATTCGGTGGAAACATGGTTCCGTCAACTCTCCCTTGAACATCTTGGGTGAGACCTCATCTTCTCCTCAGGTGTTGCTGGACAGGGTAAAACCTGTCTGGGCCGGTGCTCAGGGAGATTGCGGTGGGTTGGTGTCGATAGCATGTGGAACCCCTGTCGACTGCGTTTGTGTAAACAAATGGTTCTGTTTCCTGGACCATAGCACGAAGGGAAAGGAGGATATGTTGTGGCATCCGACGAAACCGGAAATACAAGACTGGTTCGATCAAAAGTTGCAAGAGTTTGCTGAAGAAAACCAAAACCCTCGACTGACAACAGATCAGTGGTTAGAGAGGTACATTCACGACTGACCACACGAATACTTTTTCTGTGAATTCCCAGTCATCTTGTTTAAGTGGTTGGAAAAATTGACCTTTTAGAAGATGAACTTCCAAGGTGGTGAGCCGATAGCCTAGACCACAGAACTGATCGAGGAGCTGCAGGAAGTCGAAAATAAAGCGTCACGGAATGTTGAAGTTTGTCTTGATGGCATACTGGAAGGCTATATCACTGATTTTGCGGTTGATACGAACAAATCCTATAGTGAAGCTGAAAGATATTTCTTCCACGGACCACGGGGCAGGTTTCTGTTGTCGCTACAATTGTCCATTAAAATGCTCATTTGTGACAAGCGCATATTGAAGATGCATCTGGATCAGTAAAAAACCTGGTGGGAGGAAGCTGTGGGTATCGCGACAACAGCGGGGAGGTACATGGAATGATAAGGGGTAGATGGGTGCAGGTCACGACAAGACTGTGAGGGAAGCCGAGGAAGAGAGTGGTCTTAAAAGGGGAGGATCAAGGTTTTGACAGGAAAAGAGGCAGAGGACAAGAGAAGGTCTTGCTGTGATCGAAATGCAAGGCCGCGAAGGAATACCACACGGGACGAAGCGACCTTATAGTCTTGACAAGAAAACCCAGGCTATGCCCAGGATAGAGGCAGGACCAAACCCCAGCAGCAACGTACCCACACCTCAGCTCACTATCTCTCAACCAGTAAGAAATACAACTTCAACACCATCGTGTTCATCAAGTCCACAGAACTTGATTATTAATAGCTTAATGACTAGAGGAAGGAAGCCCAAGATGGCGGGCAAGGATACAAAGTTACCATTGTTCCACGGAAATGGAACAAATAATCCTGGGCAGTACTGGTTTTTATGTGAAGCAGTATGGATTGTAAAGAAAATTACTGATGATAATGCTAAGAAAGGACAATTGGAGACAACCCTTCAGGGTCGCGCATTAGACTGGTTCATGAAGTTTGTGCAGGTTCCTGTCAGTGCTCCAGACAAGACATTGGATGAAGTTCGAGTTGGATTGATCGCGGAGTTCAAAAAACCCAAATCTGAAGCGCAGTATATTACAGAACAAAAAGAGATTAAGCAGTATCCTAATGAAACTGTCTGGGATTTTGACCAACGATTCAAAACGTTGATGGCGAGGGTCAGCTTCGACATGAGCACTGTCCAACACAAAGAATGGTTCATCGCGGCATTGCTCCCGCACATTCGATTACCGTTGATGCAACAGAACATTACAACACCAAGTGAAGCTCTAGAGATTGCAATACAGTTGGAAGCTTAACCGATTGGTGAGAACGCAGTTGGTATGTCGCAAATTCATACGCAGCTAGCCAACTTGACCATACAACTACAAGATCTTAAGAAGGGCAAGGAACAACGTGAAGAAGTATGGTGTACGCAATGTCGAGGAGAGGGGCATACTAAGTATACTTGCCCAGACTTTCACAATTATTTGGTTTCAGGAGCACCGAATCCATTGAGTGGCAGCGGCATGCCATGGTGTCGCATTTGTCAGGTATATGGGCACCACCATGAGGAATTTCAATACATGCAGAAGATGGTCACAAAACCGATGAATCTGTATTGTACATTATGCAAATACGTGGGACATGAAGACAAGGGTTGTCATGCATATGGGTTGCTTCAGGAGAGAAAGTACGATGCATTCTATGTGAAGGATGACCAGCGTGCTGTACAACAACCACAACCGCAGCCACAGGTATCCCAGTCGCTACCTCAACTGCAGGTGCAGTTTGTACAGCGGCAGCAACCACAACAGTTTATGCTGCAATATTCTATGATGCAAATGACTCCACATTAGCCACAGTACATTCAAGAACCACAGTATGTGCAGCAACGGCAGGGCATGCAACCGAATCCTATGCAGCAACAGTTCAATCAACCACAGTACCAGCAAGAGGGAGGATTCCGGGGAGGACGTGGTGGAGGATTTGGTCACGGAGGAGGACGAGGAGGCCGAGGACCAGTCCAGTGTTATAATTGCAGAGTGTGGGGACACTACCAGTGAGATTTCCCTCAGTTGCAGACACAGTGTACGCTTTGTTTTGTTGCTGATCACATTGTTGAAAACTGTCCGCAGTTGATTGCGCGATGGCAAGTGGGGAACATTCTGCAGTTGCAGAATCAGAATTAGGGGCAGCAGCCAGTACAAAATCAAGTACATCAACCACCATGGAACCAAAACCAGCGTCTGAATCAGAATGCTAACCACAACATGAACCAACCTGGGAATCCGCCGCTGAACCAGACTCAGGGTGCAACTATTGCGACAATTTCTATGGAGCCAAGGCCACAAGATGCTGCTATCGCAGTTATCACTCGTGGAGGTATGAAAACAGGAGAGGACAGCCCACATCTACTCATCCGGTTGGTAGGGCAAAAGAAGGTGTCGTTTGACATTGACTCCGAGCGTGAGGCATTCTTTCAGGCATGTAATGCAATGGAAAAATATTGCAGTAAGGCTATTATTTGTGACATGCTTCCTTTTTTTTATGCCACTTCCGAGGAAGGTCCATCACGGCAGTCTGGAACCTTGCAGAAATTTTTTTAGAGTTTTTTATCACAGGCAAGGGATCCTAATGCTCTTGTCGAGATCGAGGGACTGTTGCAGCAACCAGCCAGGGGACGGTAAGAGTCCATGGTAAACTCCTTACAGAGGCAAAAGAAAGGTAAGGAGATGCACATGAAAATTCAAATTGGAGACTATGAAGTTGATTCGGTTATTCTGGATCTTGGTTCGGATGTCAACATCTTAACCAAGAAGGCCTGGCGGAAAATGGGGAGTCCCACGTTAAGTTGGTCTCCCGTACAGCTTCGGCTGGCAAATCAGGCCAAGGTGACACCGATAGGGAGAGTTCCACGCTTGGTTGTGGACATTGAGGGAATGAAGACATAAGCTAATTTTGACGTGATCGAAGTAGTTGAAGGAGGAAGATCCTATCCCGCGTTGCTCAGGATTGGATGGGCTAACGACAGTGCCGCAGTAATCAACTTTAAAAAGTGAATGATGACTTTTGAAAACCGCGACCTTAGAGTCGTCACTCCATTGGATCCGGATGAAGGATGCAGGTATATTGAACCAGTAAAGGATGAAGATCCCAGCGGATGGGACCAAGCATACAATATTTCAAAAGATTATATTCATCCGACTTCCAACGGTGAGCTTGAGTGGCATAGCTTCAGCTCTACGTCTTCTGAGTCGTTATGCCTGTAACATCCCAAAAATTAACAAAATTTTAAAAAAAAAATCTAAGTAGCATTAAGTGCTATAACGCTATGTGGAAATATAATAAATGATAGTATATTAATCTAGACAACACACCGGTGATAATGCTTCTCCATTAAATATAAACATGTTACGTAAATTACTTGTTGTGACATATCCAAATCTCTAAATGTCAGTATTCAAGTGAATTTGCAAAAAATTTCATATACATAAAAATCTTCACTACAAAAATCCATTTGTACTAAGGAAATTTCTGGATCTTTCCTAATGCTTACCAAGTGAAAATCTATAAGCCTAAAACATTTCATAAGGTGAGCTATATCATTTATAATTTCAGAAGTTCCATACCTCCTCTTAAAGTTCCTAACCTTATTATAGAGAAGAACACATACCGAACAAACTTGTTTTATACATTCCATACATCGACTCAACAAAATATCATATGGAACTTCCACGACAATGAAGATCTTCACAACTTTATAAGGAAGGACATTGTATTAAAGACAAGGTTCCCATCCTTGCATCACCCACTAATATATTAGTTATCCATAAGGAAAAAGATCACGTATGTTAGCATCAAACTATTAAGCATGCTATAACAATATTAAAGCAACTTCTTCTTTCTACTTATAACACTTACACGTAATTGGGAAAACGGCATAATTATTTATAATCACACAACTCCTTTTTGCCATATTTAGAATAATTTAAATGTAATTGAGCAATCTGATATTTTATGGTTTTCAACACACTAGTTATATAAATCCACAACTCATATTATCATTTTCTTTCTGGTTGAAGACAAACTCCACACATACACTTAAGTTGTCAAGTCACAAGAACAACATGAATAAAAGAAATATTAGACAATCATCCATATCAAAATAGTAACAAAGCATACATATCGAGTGACATAACACATATAAAAGAGGCCAGATGTAGGTGGTTCGCCCAAACCTATGGGCTACGTCCACAAGAGCAGTCGAATCTTTCTTATTATCCAATCGGGAATTACAATCCTGCAACGAAAATGTTGCCTTTCATCTTTACACAGTCTCACTAGTTTCTCTCTTGTCCAGATATTAATTCGAACATTACACTACTAACATCATAATCCTCACAGGGATCTATAATCACTCGACAGAAATCTTTCAGCTTTCAATACTAATATTATTATAATTACACAGGTCGAATGCATTTAACAATACGAGAAGGCAGGGATCATCCCAAGTACTCCACGCAGTTTATATGCAGAGAAATCCCAAATCGGGAAGACATACTATATTAAGGAGATATAGATGTGACTTAAAAGGAACCTAAGTTAACTGTGCAGCCATAAAAGACTTGGACAGGGCATAAAGTTTAGACTAGGACGACAGTAAATACACGAATACAAAGATCTGTCCATCATAGTCATCATTTACAAATGTAGAGTTAAAATAAAAGGGGGAATATAACAATAAACTTGGTAAGGTTATCTGCGGATTACAGGCATCATAACGATACAGGAAAAAATATCACCTCTTGTGGTCATTGCAGTATAACATACAAGTAAATAATGATAAACTTTCGATAGGGCTCCAGCCCACAGTGAAAAACGTTTAAACTACGATGGCAGCATTACCCAAAAACAGAAAGGCGATGACCACCAGGTAAAGCAGAGAAATTTACCCACAAGTAAACGCATCTTCAGCATCGATGGCAGTAACAGATCAAACAAAAACTTAACCCGACTTCAACTCTGACGTCAATCACGTTTTTTTTCAGAGATTTATTTAATGTATTCACTCTAAGTTCTTGCAGAGACAACTCGCAGTACTAAGTATATATCAGATCTAAGGTAAATAAATATACAACTTACCTAGTCCCAACCCTGTAGTTAATCACACTTTTCAGGGATCTAACAAAGGAAAAAAATACAACAGAGCCTTCACGCTGATACCAACTCGGAAGAACACAGCTCTCACCAATACGACGGATCTTTACCCTTCTTGCACAAAGATCTAAATCATCAACTCAAACAAGCCTATACAAAGCTCGCCTACTAGTCCTGTACTCTATTAAGTATTTATTATAAATATTGGTGGCAATCAAATGCGAGAAGATCGTACATGGTAACGATCAAGTCTGAAACCGACTTTACACAAAAATCAAAGATCAAGGATCCGAACTGATATTGCTCGTCGATGAATATAGGGTATAATTATTCAAAAAGCAGAGTATGGAAACCTATGAATGAGCCAGTTATGCAGAGATAGCCGTTGTAGGTTTAAGACAATATAAATGGTCTTATGGGAGTGGAATCGATCCTCTCCAAGGGGATCTTCCCTTTCAGCAAGTTTTAAAAATCAAACAAAGAGTGCAGACAATTTCAAACTTATACATATATATCGATGATAAGATACAGAGTTTTGCAATTTGCTTACCACTCACGTCGCAAGGCTCCATCAGAATTAAAAATCAAACCTCAACTAGGATCGGTTCTACAGATCCATCCTGTTACAAAAATCGAAGGAGCTCGTCCTAACATTCCCGCCGGTGCTCGTCTCCCAAATCCAATAGGTAGCGTCCCCCCTTCGACCTCGAGCTCGGCTGCCTTTTCGGGAGTTCTGCCCAACTCATGTTTTCCCCATGACCGATGGTCGTCGAAGGCTTTGACAGCCTTCTTAGTGTGACAAATGGCAGTGGAAAAGATTTGGGGTGCTCTAAGCACGGAACAACTCCCTTGGATCTCTCTAAGAGATCTCCGCAAATATTTTAATAAATTTATACTCCACTGGCGTGAGATAGCGGATACGCCCAGGTTGTTAGAATCAACTTTATTTACCATAATCGGTTTACCAGTTTTCTTGTTATTAGTTAACCATTAAATGATCTTGATTGCTGAAAAATTAAACTCCAGATCTCTTAAATGATTTCTAGCCACAGTGAGATTGAGGTGCCCTATACTTCAACTCCGTCGAGATAATAACTGAGAATTCAAATAGCTCAAGCTAAATGCCACTAAGCCGCGGTGGCTCCATTTAGCGATGGTGAGGGGCTGATTTCAATATAAATCTTTAATGTTAATCATATATATTTCTAAAGAAATATTCGAAGTATTTCTTAATAGGAAAGCCCCTTTTTATTATGGGTGCTAACAAGAAAACTATATGTATCTCCACATACATATTTCATAGCTATACTTTTGTTTTTTTATAATAATTACCTTCTTCTAAGGAGTCCCTCCTAATATTTTTTTTGGGAGCTTGCTACTTTTGATCCGATACCCTGATTGGGCTTATGGAAACAAGAATCATAAGTAGGATTCTTAACCCTAGTTTAAATAATAGTTAATAATATATAGACGATAAGGTCGTATTTAGACTTTTGCATCCAATAAAAATTCCTAAAAGACGGACCTTTAACTTGAGTTTAACGTAGCTTCAGATGACCCTTTTAAGACTTAAGGATAAAAATTAACTCACTTTAATTTTCCCTTAAGTGCGTGTGGTACTAAGATGACTCCCCATCATCTCCCACCGGTTCTCTCGTGGCTACCCTATCATTTACCTGCCCCTCCTCCCCTAGTGAATCAAGTTGTCCTATCGTTATAGTTGCGTCACGACTTAGAGTCTCTTATGTCTATAACAACCATTACAACTTAGGAAATAAATGACAAAGTTTACATGGTTTACTAGTGGGGCCTTGGCTTTGAGCTCCTCACTAGAAAACAATTACATATGGTATCTTTCCTATTACAACAAGTAAGACTAAGAGAGGGATGCTACAAAACTTTTGATTTAACTTCTTGCTCGCATCCTCTGAAGCTAGGACAATAACAATCTTAGTTTTCTTAGGATCATTTAAAGATAGGCCCTATAACTTATTTGAAGGTTGCGACAAGTAGCCGCTCTCAAGGCGATGACAATTATAAAATAACATGGTTCAAAAGAGGGATGTTACACTTGTGTATGTGTTTGTATTATCGAATACGTGTAATAACACATATTTAATTAAAATTGGAAAAATTTCATTACAAGGACAACCCCATAATTAAGTTTTTTGGTTATTTGTGAATTCTAGAACCACTGTTTATTTACAAATTTAATGAAATATGTGTTTAATGTGTTTGTGCTTATTTAAGATACTGTCAAATGTTATTACCTCATTCTTGCATCCTAGATCAATTTTGGTTACTTATTTAGATGTCGAGACTTTATGGATTTAAGTTGATACTAATTTCATTATATGTGCTAACTGTTTACTTTCTTATTGATTGATGATGAAGGGTTCCTTCAGTTATATTCTGTATAATGTTGTTTATATAATTTCATAGCAGTTTGTATTCAAATCTTAAAAGTTGTCTTTTTCTACTATTACACTTGTATTGTATTAAGTCACTGTCGAAAGTATAGGACTCTAATTTCAAGGTTATAGATCATTAATTTTGCACTTGGGAATTGCACCATGTATCTATTTACGTAAAACAAATAGCCTAAGCCTAAGCTTATATGCTAAAGCTTGCAATATAATTCTTAGCCTATCTTTTGATCTTATGCACTATATACACAAACCCTAACTGCTAATTTTATTATAGAAATCCTTGAAATACCTATAGTTGCCAACTATACTATATATAATTAACTTAAAGATTGGATGTTATAACCCTAAGCAAACTATATGCATAACTATGTAATAGCTTGGTTATGCGCTCTATGGTTTTACGTTAAGTGCAAGGTTTTGATTAAAGGAGCTCTACGTAACACTTCATATGTTATTGGATAGTATGTGAAGGTTGGCTATTATGCAAAGGTTGGCTATTATGCCAAGGTCGTTGACTTTAAACATATTTTGTAACCACACTATATTATAGTTGTAAGTTCTAACCATATTGAAAGTTGAAATACTAACCTTGTTGTTGATGTAATGGCAGGAACTACGTAACATAGTAGCTAAGGTCATTAAAGTGCAATAAAAGCGTGTTTAGTGGAATGCCAGGGTTGATACCGCGACCTGTAGTTGTAAACATCCACTAGTAAGTGTTAAGAGTCGAGCCAAGCCCGAGCTAAGGCTTGCTGCGTTTCTTAATGGTTTGTATGGCATCAGTGTTCTCACCGGTTACAGGAGTGTTTGTTCAAGATGCAAGGTTTTCTTTGAAAGGTAAGTTGTAATTTTTTCTTACAATTCCACGAAGGTTAATAATGTGCAGCCGCACGCGTTTAAGTTTTGAGCTTCATTTTCCAAGATTTAACCATACTGTATGTTGAACTGGAAGGTGGTTCCTCGGTATTTAGCTTTTAAAGTTTTGAAGCAACGGGGATTAAGAACTTAAACCACTGGTAAGCCTCGGTGACATCCTCGTGGGCATCCATAGTAATTCGGGAATAATTCGGATGAGTCCTTGGCATAATGCCGGTCTATGTTGGTTATCCGAGACTTCTGTTTCGTCTTAATTTTAATGCTAGTCAATACAATGGTTGTAAATATTTAAGCCAAGAGGCAAAGTGTGATACAGGGAGGGGTGAAACCCTCAACCTGTTTTTCTTCGTTGGTTTACCAACGAACTCTGTAAAAGGTCCTGTGATAATAATACTAAAGTTTTAGCTGAAAATATTCCAATGTATGTGCATTCATCAATTCTATGTCTTGGAAGGAAAATACTGTGTTTCAAATTGTTATTTTGATATCTTAAACGGAATATGCCGCAGGACTTTGTGGTACTTAGGACCTGGGTCGGTTTATACGAATTTGTAGTTATAGGGGTTTGAACCCTCGGCCTTGTCCTGTTTTGACTTTAAGGTTTTTGCAAATGATTTTAATGATATTTATAAATTTCGATCCTGAGAGGATTACTATCGACAGTCTACGTTAATTTATGAAATGTTTAGTGAAGTAATGGTAAGGGTTGAGCCCGTCCTTGTAGTTTTACATAAAATGTTTGAAAATTTGTTTTAAACACCAAGAGCCGTAATGGTTGGGTCGTAATACTATTTGATTTTTTTGTTGTAAGATTAGTATGGGTTTCGAACCTGGTTTTGTATTACTCTTTCATTTGGTGAAAAGTAAATGATGTATTAGTATGTAACTAAAGCAATGGGTTCGATCCATGAGATATTCGTCAAATTTGTTTTACTATTGTTTGACTTGTATTATTTAATTTGATAAAGGAATATTTAATGTAGTAGGGTAAGGATATATTATAATACCAGTATGAAAGATATTTGATACCTAGATCCTTTTCTGAAATGTTGAGACGTGGTTTTGGTTAAAAGAACTTGTACTAAGAATTTTCGATCTAATTTTCATTACAGTAATTTCAATTCATACCTTGTTTTATGAAAATCTATACTATGTGTTTCGATAAGGTTAGGGCTTGTAGTACAGAAAACTGTGATGTCTTAAAGGATTTCTATATGATAAGAATACTAAACTATATGTCATCTATCTTCTGAAATTAATAGTTAACCTATAAATGAACTTTTAGGTTTTATAGAGAAGCATGGGATTGTTTAAGTATTTCTACTTGTGTTGCTAAGAGTGTGTCTGACATTACAATGTCTGATTAAATAAATAAATTTGCTATGTTTTCTATGTCTAAAAACATAAAAGATTTCATTGAAATGTAAGCAGAATATAATACAGAAATATATATCAGAGATTATTTATGATAGGTATTCAAACATTTATATCTCTTGCATATCATTATTCATATCTTATTTAAACACTCTTCCCTGCACTATAGAACGGCACAAAGACACTGTGTGGAAAAATGCAGGGAAGCATTTTAATCTATCATTATCATTAAACTTCTTCAACTCTTTAAAGAAATAATTTACAGTTTAGAAAATCAGTGATTTAAATCTGAATGCTGATAACTAACAACATTCAACTAATAATCATAAATCAACAGTTATAAAAACAATAAGTTATAACCATTAGAAAAATAAAATAGCAAGTATAACCTGATAATCGATAGGGTGGACAGACACCCAAAGAAGCCTGTTCCTCCCAGCCTTCTCCAGAAGAAGCAGCCAACATCACTTGCTCCTTTAGACCCCCAAGCTTGTTTACTGAAACACTAGGTAGAAGACTCTGTGTAGACGCAAGGCACTCAAGTTGTACTTCCAACAATCAATGGAGACTTGCATACACCTCAAAATAAACCTCTGCACTCAACAGGAAAACTCTGCACTTAGCAGAAGTGAAACAGTTTTACAATACAACTCATAACATAGCTTCCCCTCATCAAATCTCTTGTGTGCATACAGCAGAACCACAAGGTAAATTTTCTCGTCAGAAAAAGTGTGAGCCTCTGCTTAAATTTGATGGCTTATAAAAGATGCATAGGTATTTTAGTGGTCAATTTTCAATAAATGAGCCTCAAGCTCCAGTTCCACATTCCAGGGAACTTTGACCACAAATCAAGGGAGTTGTCCCATAACAACAACTAGTTACTCAGTTCATGATGCTGCCACTTGTCCATTCCCTTCTACCCCAGATTCCATTCCACCTAGTGGGTCAGTAAACTCTCTTCAATAGTCTCTTTGGGTGAGTGTCTCCTATTTTATTTTATTAAATAATAATATTGTGCAATTACAGTCATCCTTGGCCACTTGGCCAAATATAAAACTTTACAATAAAAGTTAAGACAATATTTTTCCCAAACATAAAATGTTTCAAGTAATGGATATGTTACAAATACCCCCACTTAAGCTCAACATCGTCCTCAATGTTGCTTATTCTTCCTCAAAGCTTCCCTGGAACAGAATTGGATATGTTGCCCGCATATTACTTTCCAATTCTCAGGTAGCTTCATCAGCGCTAAGGTGCTTCCATTGCACCTTTACCTACCCTATGGTACGATTCCTGAGCATAATTTCCCTCTTGTCGAGGATACAGTCCAGTTCCACCTGAAAATATCCTTCGAGTTCCACACGTATTCCATTCCAATTTAGCACATGAGTAGCATCATGCACATACTTCTTTAAAACACAAATGTGAAAAATATTATGTATTCTTAAGTTAGATGGTAAAGCCAACTGATATGCAACTAGTCCAATCCTTGATAGGACTTCGAATGGTCCAGAGTACCTTGGTGCTAGTTTAGCACAAATCCCAAGCTTAAAAGAAATTTTCTTGGGTTTTACCTTTACAAAGACATGATCTCCAACCTGAAATTCTCTTTCAGTTCATTTCAGATCTGCATAACATTTTTGTCTATCTTGTGCAATTTTTAAATTGCCTTGTACCTATTTCATGGTTATTTCCATCTCTCTTAACAAATCTAGTCCTAGCATTAATTTATCAACATGATTATCCCAAGAAATAGGAGTACCATACTTCCTTCCATATAAAATTTTGAATGGACTAAGTCTAGCAGAAGCTTGATAATGGTTATTGTAAGCAAATTCAGCTAAATGCAAATACTCTTCCCATTTAGTTGGTTGATCTTTAACATACATTTTTAACATGTCTTCTAAAATCCGATTTACCCTTTTAGTCTGCCCGTTAGTCTGTGGATGGAAAGAAGTGCTGAAATTTAACTTAGTATTTAGGCCTTTAAACAATGTTGTCAAGAAATTTCAAGTGAACTTGGAATCCCAATCAGAAATAATTACCTTTGGAATTCCATGCAAGAGAAAGATTTGCTTCATAAACAAATCAGCAATGTTAGCATCCTTAACAGTAGTCTTAACCGGAATAAAATGAGTAGATTTACTAAGTTTATCCACAACCACCATTATTGAGTCATTCAGTTTTTTATTCTTAGGTAAACCAATTATAAAATTAATACTTATAATTTCTCACTTCCATTCCGGAATTGGAAATGGTTGTAATAGGCCAGCTGGGTGTTGATGCTCATCTTTAATTGTCTGACATTCAAAACACCTATCTATGTATTCATCCACCTCATTCTTCATGTTGGGCCAAAAGTAATCCTTTCTTAGCATGGTTATCATTTTCTTATAACCAGGGTGTCCCGAATAAGGACTTTTATGAACTTCATCCAAAATCAGCAGTTTAACTTTTAACACATTAGGTGCATAAATTCTGTTTTTATAAGTCATTAAACATTTTTTGTTAATGTTGTAATCTGATATTAAATTTTCAAATACATTTTCAACAACTTTATCATGTAATTTCTGATAATTTTCATCTTGCTTAATTCCTTATTCGATATGATTTTCCATATCTGTTTTATATGTGTTGATTGCTGCCACAAAACATAATTTGGCATTTCTTCTCAAGGCATCAGCAACTTTGTTTTCTTTACCCTTAATATGTTGAATCTCGAAATCGTATTCGCTAAGGAAAGCTAGCCACCTAGCTTGCCTTGCATTAAGATTTGTTTGATCCAACAAGTATTTTAAGCCTTTATTATCTGTCATTAGTAAAAACTTTCTTCCAATCAAGTGATGGTGCCACATTTTTAATGCATGTATCACGGCTTCCAGCCCTATATCATAAGTTGCGTAGTTCTTTTCGTGGATTTTTAATTTCCTGGAATCATATGCAATGACGTGGCCTTCTTGAGTTAAGACTCCACCAAGTCCATCAGTGCATACAACGAACTCCTTATTTGGATCAGCAATTTTTAATATAGGTGTTGTTGTTAAAAAAAATTTAATATAGGTGTTGGATCAGCAATTTCTTTTAACTTGTTAAAACTTTCTTCGCATTTTTTATCCCAGATGAATTTATTTCCCTTCTTCTGTAAAGAAGTTATGGGATTTTCAATTCTAGAGAACCCTTCAATGAATTTTCTGTAGTAACCCGTTATCCCCATAAATGACCGTACGTCAGTTACGTCTTTAGGGATAGGCCACTCGTTAATTGATCTTATTTTATCTGGGTCGACAGAAATTTCGTCTTTAGATATTATGTGACCTAAGTGTTGTATTTTATCTTTATAAAAGTCACATTTACTGAACTTAGCATAAAGCTGATGTTCTCTTAAAACTTGCAAAATTATTCTTAAGTGTTCATCGTGTTCTTATTTAGTTTTTGAATAACTTAGAATATCATCAATGAACACAATTACAAACTTGTCTAGGTAGTTATACAAAACATTATTCATTAAACACATGAAGACTATCGGTGCGTTACTTAGCCCAAAAGGTATAACTATGAACTCGTAGTGCCCATAATGGGTCCCGAAGGTTGTTTTAAAAATGTCTTCATCCTTTATCCTAACTTGATGGTATCCAGACCTCAAGTCAATTTTAGTGAATATCGTTTCTCTGCGTACTTGATCGAATAGATCCTCAATGCAGGGCAAGGGATATCGATTTTTAATGGTCATTTTATTATGTTGACGGTAATCTATGCACAATCGCAAGGTACCATCCTTTTTAACAAAGATAACCGGTTCTCCCCAAGGAGACACACTTGGCCTTATGTAGTTCTTATCAATTAATTCCTTTAGCTGAGATTTTAGTTCATTTAATTCTAGAATATCCATTCTGTAAGGAGCCTTTGAGTTTAGTACTGCACCCGGTACTAACTCAATGGTGAAATCAAGTTCCTTTTTCGGAGGTAGTCCTGGAATTTCTTCTGGGAATACATTAGAAAAGTCCCTAAGGATCGATATGTCTTCTAATTTTATCTTATCTTCTTTAGATGAATTTTCGTCATTAATCACATTTACAACAAACATTTTACAACCCTTTCTTACAGCTTTCTTTACTTGTAAAGCAGAAATTTGTCTCATAGATGTTTTCCTAGGAATTCCTTTTACAGTTTCAGTTTCTCCTTCGTTATTCAAACAAGTAAAAGATTTTTCAAAACAGTTGAGTATTACTCTATGTTGTTAAAGCCAATCCATGCCTATTAATACATCATATAACCCTAACGGCAAAACACTCAATTTAAATTGTGTTTTCAACTGACTCATAAGTAAATCACAACTGTTTGCAAACTCTATAACTTTTCTTTTAGTGCCTGTTGCTAGCTAAACCAACCACGATTTATCAAATTTTTCTACCTCCAAATTGCAACTTTTCACTAATTCAGGTGATATGTAACTCAAACTAGCACTGGGATGAATTAAAATGGAAATAGATTTGTTTTGTACCATACCTTCGATCTCGACCATAGAAGTTTGATGATATGCTTGTCAATTTTCCAGTGTTGCATTAATCCTGGGCATTTCTTTTGCTACATCTCCAACTATCGGTTTCGCCTGTATGGTGTGAATGTTGCTGACTGTCCTTCTTTTGAGTGAGCAGTTTGCTCTGGTATGTGGTCCATTGCAGTCATAACACTTTAAAGGTGGTATTTGTTCAACGTTTCTGGTATTATTATTATTATTGTTATTATTATTATTAGGCACATTCCTTGCAGCTGTGAAATTTTGTGGTGCATTACCTCTATAATTATTATTATTCTGAAAATTTATGTTATTGAAATTTTTATTATTCCCAGAATTCTTGAAATTAAATGTTTTCTTCTTATGCTCATAATTACTTGGTTTGTTATTCCTCCAACTCGATGCACCTTCTCTTTTCTTATTCTGTTCAAAACATAAATTAGCCTTTCTCATGGCTTCTTCGAGAGTTGAAGGATTATTGTATTCAATTTTTTCTTTTATGTTAAAGGGTAAGCAGCTTAGAAACCTTTGTATCTTAGGTTTCTCTTCAGCTAAGCAAGGTACATACCTTAACAAGCTGATAAATTTGCTACTTAACTCCTTCATACTCATAGAACTCAATTTTAAATCATAAAATTCCTTTGACTTATCTTCGTAATACTGTTAAGATAAAAACTTTTTCTTAAACAGTTTCTTAAATGTACTCCACTTTATATTCTTTTCTTTAACTCTTTTAATATCCTTCCTCCAAATGTCTACCCTTCCGGTTAGATTGTATGGCCATTTTAGCTTTTAACTGAGATGAGAAATCATAAATATGAAAATACTTCTTCATACCGGACAGCCATGCTTCAGCTGTCTCTCCCTTTTCATTTTCGCCATTAAAAGTTGGGGGTTTTATCTTTTTAAATTCCCTTGAAATTTTCTCATAATGTTTACACTTTTTTTAGGACCGTAGTCACTATCACTGTTGTCTTGATCAGAATTATATTTTCTGCGATAATTTTTATCATCAGATTCAGAAGAGGAAGAGTTACTTTCAGTTTTATAATATTTCATTTTCTTATCTCTGTGTTTGTAGGAAATTGTTCCAGATTCATTTTTTACTTCTGTTCTCTTATCTTTTTCATCATGACGATACTTTTCTAGTAAAATATGGTTTAATTCTTCGTGTGCTCTTAAAATTCTTTCGTTTTCTTCCTTAACATTTCTTATTTCAGTTTTTAAGTCCTTAATCGTACGCAATAATTCAGATGATTGATCATTCAGTTCTACATAGATTTATTCATTAATATTTTCATGTTCGTTATTATTACGTTCATTATGAGGAGATATGCCCTCTACTGATTCTTTTGGTATGTCCATACCTGCAAATTAAATGTCAAGCTGTTATGTACATAAACAATTTTAAATAAAAGTTAGTAACTAAATTTTTCGTTTTGCATGCGTGAGCCTATTTCAGGCCTAGAGTTTGAACTCGTTCTCTGATACCACATGTAACATCCCAAATATTCACAAAATTTAAAAAAAATTCTAACTAGCATTAATTGCTACGACGCTATGCAGAAATATAATAAATGATAGTCTATTTATCTATACGACACACCGGTGATAACGCTTCTCCATTAAATATAAACATGTTACGTAAATTACTTGTGTATGTGTTTGTATTATCGAATACGTGTAATGTGTTTGTGCTTATTTAAAATACTTTCAGATGTTATTACCTCATTCTTGCATCCTAGATCAATTTTGGTTACTTATTTAGATGTCGAGACTTTATGGATTTAACTTGATCTTGATCATTATATGTGCTAACTGTTTACTTTCTTATTGATGATGAAGGGGTCCTATGGGCACCCTGAGGCTTACTTAGCTATTTAGCTAAAGCATTTGAACTTCTGTCGTAGATCACAGGTAAGAGTAGTACTTATTTCGAAGTGTATAGAGAGGTCTCATTTAAACTTCAGTTAGCCTTCAATAATAAAAATAGAGAAACCTGAAGTGTTCCCGGGTGAGATCTATTCTAGTTAATCTTCAGTTATATTCTGTATAATGTTGTTTATATAATTTCATAACAGTTTATATTCAAATCTTAGAAGTTGTATTTTTCTAGTATTACACTTGTCTTGTATTAAGTCACCGTGGAAAGTATAGGACTCTGATTTCAAGGTTATAGATCATTAATTTTGCACTTCAGAATTGCACCATGTATCTATGTACGTAAAACAAATAGCCTAAGCTTATATGCTAAAGCTTGCAATATAATTCTTAGCCTATCTTTTGATCTTATGCACTATATACACAAATGCTAAGTGTTAATTTTATTATAGCAATCCTTGAAATACCTATAGTTGCCAACTATACTATATATAATTAACTTAAAGATTGGATGTTATAACCCTAAGCAAACTATATGCATAACTATGTAATATCTTGGTTATGCGCTCTATGGTTTTACATTAAGTGCAAGGTTTTGATTAAAGGAGCTCTACGTAACACTTCATATGTTATTGGATAATATGAAAAGGTTGGCTATTATGCAAAGGTTGGCTATTATGCCAAGGTCATTGACTTTAAACATATTTCGTAACCACACTATATTATAGTTGTAAGTTCTAACCATATTGAAAGTCGAAATACTAACCTTGATGTTGATGTAATGGCAGGCACTACGTAACAGAGTAGCTAAGGTCATTAAAGTGCAATAAAAGCGTTTTTGGTGGAATTCCTGTTGGCATCCACCATGGAGGTCTTCACGTGGTGTTTCTTGGTAGTGGTGATACCCTAACTGCCTTTGGAGTTACTTCGATGAAGGCATAACCTAGGCATTCATTTTTGCAGCTAGTGGTGTTTGGAGAGGCCGAGAGGCTTGCATATTCTTAGAGTTTGTAGCAGGGTTTTGGAGGCACCTCTCCAAGGTTTGATACCGCGACCTGTAGTTGCAAACTGTCACTAGTAAGGTTAAGAGCTGAGCCAAGCCCGAGCTAAGGCTTGTTGTGTTTTTTAATGGTTTGTATGGCTTCGATGTTCTCACCGGTTACAGGAGTGTTCATTCAAGATGCAAGGTTTTATTTGAAATTTAAGTTGTAATTGTTTTCTGACTATTCCACAGAGGTTAATAATGTACAGTTGCTCATGTTTAAGTTTTAAGATTCGTTTTCCAAGATTCAACCATACTGTATGTTGTATTGGCAGGTGGTTCCTCATTATTTTGCTTTTAAAGTTTTTAAGTAATGGGGATTAAGAGCTTAAACCACTGGTAAGCCTCAGTGACATCCTCATGGGCATCCATAGTACTTCAGGAATTCTTTGGATGAGTCCTTGGCATAATGTCGGCCTGTGTTGGTTATCTGAGACTTTCGTTTCATCTTAATTTTAATGCTAGTCAATACAATGGTTGTAAATCTTTAAGCTAGGAGGCAAAGTTTGATACAAGGAGGAGAGAAACCCTTGACCTGTTTTTCTTCATTGGTTTACCAATGCACTCTATAAAAGGTCCCGTGATAATAATAATAAGGTTTTAGCTGGAAATATTCTAATGTATGTGCCTTCGTCAATTCTATGTCTTAGAAGGAAAATACTATGTTTAAAATCGTTATTTTGATATCTTAAAAGGAATATGTCACGGGACTTTGTTGTACTTAGGACCTAGTTCGATTTATATGAATTTGTAGTTATAGGGGTTTGAACCCTCGGCCCTGTCCTGTTTTGACTTTCAGGTTTTTGCAAATGATTTTAATGATATTTATAAATGTCGAGCCTGAGAGGATATCTCTCGGCAATCTACGTTCATTGATGAAATGTTTGGTGAAGTAACGATAAGGGTTGAGCCCGTCCCTGTAGTTTTAAATAAAATGTTTGAAAATTTGTTCTAAAGACCAAGAGCCGTAATGGCTGGGTCGTAATACTATTTGATTTTTTTGTTGTAAGATCAGTATGGGTTTCGAACTTGGTTTTGTATTACTCTTTCATTTATGAAAAGTAAATGATGTATTAATATGTAACTAAAGCACCGGGTTCGATCCCTGAGATATTCGTCAGATTTGTTTTACTGCTATTTGACTTGTATTATTTAATTTGATAAAGGAATATTTAATGTAGTAGGGTAAGGATATATTATAATACCAGTATGACAAATATTTGATACATAGACCCTTTTCTTAAATGTTGAGACACGGTTTTGATTAAAAGAACTTGTACTAAGAATTTTCGATCTAATTTTCATTACAGTAATTTCAATTCATACCTTGTTTTATGAAAATCTATACTATGTGTTTTGATAAGGTTAGGGTTTGTAGTACAAAAAGTTGTGATGTATTAAAGGATTTATATATGATAAGAATACTAAAGTATATGTCATATGTCTTCTAAAATTAATAGTTAACCTATAAATGAACTTTTAGGTTTTATACAAAAGCATGGGATTGTTTAAGTATTTCTACTTCTGTTGCTAAGAGTGTGTATGGCATTACAATGTCTGATTAAATAAATAAATTTGCTATGTTTTCTACGTCTAAAAACATAAAAGATTTCATTGAAATGTAAGCAGAATATAATACAGAAATATATATCAGAGATTATTTATGACAGGCATTCAAACATTTCTATCTCTTACATATCATTATTCATATCTTATTTAAACACTCTTCCCTGCACTAGAGTACGGCACAAAGACAATGTGTGGAAAAATGCAGGGAAGCATTTTAATCTATCATTATCATAAAACTTATTCAACTCTTTACAGAAATAATTTACAGTTCATAAAATCAGTCAGTTAAATCTCAATGTTGATAACTAACAACATTCAGCTAATAATCATAAATCAATAGTTATAAAAACAATAAGTTATAACCATTAGAAAAATAAAATAGCAAGTAGAACCTGATAGTCGATAGGGTGGACAAACACCCAAAGAGGTATGTTCCTCCCAACCTTCTCCAGAAGAAGCAGCTAATATCACTTGCTCCTTTGGACCCCCGATCCTGTTTACTGAACCACTAGGTAGAAGACTCTGTGTAGAAGCCAGGCACTCAGGTTGTACTTCCAGCAATCAATGGAGACTTGCATACACCTCAAAATAAACCTCTGCACTCAGCAAAAGTGAAACAGACTTACAATACAACTCATAACATAGCTTCCCCTCATCGAATATCTTGTGTGCATACAGCAGAACCACAAGGTAAATTTTATCGTCAAAAAAAGTGTGAGCCTCTGCTCAAATTCGAGGGATTATAAAATATGCCTTGGTCTTCTTGTGGTCAGTTTTCAATAAATGAGCCTCAAGCTCCAGTTCCACATTCTAGGTAACTTTGACCACAAATCAAGGGAGTTGTCCCATAACAATAGCCAGTTACTGATTTCCTGATGCTACCACTTGTTCATTGCCTTCTACCCCAGATTCCATTCCACCTAGTGGGTCAGTAAACACTCTTTCAACAGTCTCTTTGGGTGAGTGTCTCATATTTTACTTTATTAAATAATAATATTGTGAAATTATAGTCATCTTTGGCCACTTGGCCAAATATAAAACTTTACAATAAAAGTTAAGACAATGTTTTTCCCAAACATAAAAGTTTCAAGTAATGGGTATGTTACAATGCCGCGTTACGACTGAAACTATTACACTACCAGTATATGAAGGGCTGCCCGGCTTGTCTGATTTTCTTGTGGCGTTCGAAGAAAAGGTCTCAGAACCACAACGATTGCTAGCATTGGAGGAAGCACTGAAGGATGCTCCAGCACGTTGGTGGGAGACACATAAGAAGTCGATCGCAGGGTGGCCGCAGAGCCGGAGATTGATGACGATTCGCTTTGGTGATACCGAAGTTTACCACACAGGGAAATATGATGGCCGGAATAACCCTGGAATTCATTTGATGGAATGTTATATGTTGTGGGAATCGTGACCAAGAGATGAGTGGATCCATGCCTTTGTCCATACTTTGGACGAGATGCCGCAATCGGGGTATACTATGGCCGATATGCAAGGGGAAATTTCCACTTGGTTGGATTTGACAGTGTGCTTTACTCATACGTTCAGCTTTGCGGATGCTAACCCGGATGTCCATAATGCTTTGCAGCTCATCCATGATGTAGTTTTGAAGGTTGTTCTAATGGCATATCCTGTGGATCCGCATACGCACTGCAAAATGCATTCCATGATGGAATTTTATAATATCACTGGTGGGCCAGAAGATGGTGATGATCCGCGAAATGCCAATATTCGAGAATCTAAAGGAAGTCACGATGTTGTAGCACCTGATGCACCAATTGATCCGATCAATCAGTCGATGAAGCTCCAAAATGTCAACATCGGGACAGAGGAAATTCCCACGTTCGCGAATGTTGGGGACTATTGGGATGATGGGATGATGGGGAAGGTCACAGACTTGTTACATGAATTCCAAGACTTGTTCCCTATGAATTTTTCTGAGATGAAGGGAATCTTGGGTGATCTGGGGGAGATGAAGATCCCGTTGAAACCAGATGCCAAACCAATCAGGACGTGACCATATCGACTGAATCAATGCCATAAGGAGAGGGTCAAGGTAGAACTTGATCACATGTTGGATGCTAGAATTATTGAACTGGTTGAGGAGTTAGACTGGATCAGTCCTATGTTGGTGCAGGACAAGAAGACCAGTGAAGTGCGAATTTGTGTTGATTTGTGGAAGTTGAATGACGCCTACTTGCATGATCCCTTTCCGACCCCATTTACTGATGAGGTGCTCAAAGGCGTGGGTGGCTAAGAGATGTATTCTTTCATGGATGGGTTCTCTGGCTATCATCAGATCCGAATCGTGAAAGAAGACCACCATAAGACAACGTTTGTGACTGAATGGGGTTGTTTTTAGTACACAGTGATGCCGTTTGGATTGAAGAATGCACCTGCGATATTCTCGTGGGTCGTCGTTGCTGCTTTCAGGGATTTCATTCAAAAAAAATTGGTACATGGATGAATGGACAGTCTATGGCTTGATCAGCAATCATTTGGAAAATCTGTGGTTGATGTTGGAGCGCTGTCGACAGCATCAGATATCGCTGAACTTAAAGAAGTGCATCTTCTGTGCACCATTTGGAATATTACTGGGTCACATTGTGTGCAAACAGGAATTGTTATTCGACCGAGCAAAGATTGCGCTCATTCTGAGTTTAACACCACCGACGAATGTCAAGCAGTTGGGACACACTAGGTATTATCCCAAGTTCATCAGGGGCTATGCATCTATCACGTCCCCTATGGAGAATTTATTGAAGAAATATGTGGTATTTCAATGGAGCCCTGAATGTCAAGTTATTTTTTAGACACTGAAGGCTAAGATGGATTCAGCACTGATACTGGTATTTCCAGACTGGAGTAAGGAATTCCATGTCCACGATGATGCATCATCGATTGTGCTAGGAGTGGTGCTTACGCAGCCAGGGGAAGGGGATCTGGATCACCCCATTTCTTTCACAAGTTGCAAGTTGTCGTCTGTAGAGAGGAATTATACAACTACAGAAAGGGAAGGTCTGGCGATAGTATATGCACTACAAAAGTTTCGGCACTATTTATTGGGAGGACACTTTAATATGTTCACAGACCACTCTGCATTAAAATATCTAGTCAATAAGCCTATGTTGGGGGGGAAGATATGTTGCTGGCTACTTCTTTTTCAGGATTTCGATTTTGAAGTGATTGTGAAGCCAGGACGCATGAACGTAGGGTCAGATCATCTACCGCGGATTGAGATAGGAGAAGAACCCACCAACATTGAAGATGGATTGCCCGATCTGCAATTGTCTAAGGTTGAAATAGCTAATGACTACTATGAAGATATCCTTCAATTTCTGGTGATAGGTACCGCACCAGAGGGGTTTACCACTAGTCAGAAGAAGCAGATGGTGGTCAAGGCTACAAATTTCTAGCTCATTGCAGAGCAGTTGTACAAACTGGGATCAAATGAGATCTTGAGGCGTTGTGTCCTACCTCATGAGCAAGGGCGGATCCTTTAGGAGGCACATGCAAGGGTGGTTGGTGTGAACTACGGCGGTCATGCGACTACCAGGAAGGTGCTTCGCACAGGGCTTTGGTGGCCCACGCTTCACAATGATGCGATAGATTATGCGCGGACCTGTGATTTATGTCAGAGAACTGAGAAGCCATCTAGGAGGGATGAGATGTCGCTGATACCTCAAGTAACACTGCAACCTATTTCCAAATGGGAAGTGGATTTCGTGGGCCCTATCAACCCACCTGGGAAGCGCACTAGTGCAAGATACATCATTACGACGACAGATTATTTGACCCGATGGGCGGAGACTGCACCAGTCATAGATTGCACTGCTGCAATAGCAGCATGTTTCCTGTTTGATAACATTGTCACTCAGTTTGGCTGCCCGAAGGTGTTGATGAGCGATCAGGGCAGTCATTTCATCAATCGCATCGTCAGTGCATTAACAGCAGAACTGCAGATAGAACATAAGAAGAGCACGCCATATCATCCGCAAGCAAATGGGATAGTAGAAACGTTCAACAAGGTCTTGGAGAATGTGTTGACGAAGGTGTGTAATGAGAACCACGATGACTGGGATCTTAAGATCCCCACAATTTTATGGGTGTATCGCACCACGTGTAAAAGGTTGGCGGGACAGACACCATTCAAGTTGGTGTATGGGAAAGAAGCGATTATGCCTATGGAGTACATCGTTCTGAGTCTGTGCATAGCGGTAGCAATAGGTGTGGATGATGAAGCGGCATTGGGAGAATGCCTGGCGCAGCTAGTACAACTTGAAGAATACCTCTTTATCGCAGGCTTCCACCAAAGCGTGGAGAAGGACCGAGAGAAGGCCTGGCATGATCGCCATATCAAGAACAAATAGTTTCAGTCAGGTGACTTAGTGTTGTTGTACGACAGCAATTTTTTGAAGCATCCAGGGAAATTGCAGATGCATTGGCTTGGTCCATATCTCATCAGTAGCATAACTTCAGGTGGAGCAGTACAGTTTCAACAGTTAGATGGAGTGATGCTCCCAAAGTTTATCAATGGTAGCAGGTTGAATCCCTAAAGGTCGGGCTCGGAGCAACGCGATGCCTGAGTCACATTAACAAACAAACAAAAAAAATGCAGGATGCTCGGTGGTAGAATGGCACACCAGCAGGGACAGAATGTGCAAGTGGGAAGGTTGTGTCGTAGTTTGGGAGTAGGTTTGCGAGAGAGGTAGGGTCACGACCCGGTCAAATCAGTAACAAATGCAGAAAGTTAAAAACAATTAATTAGCGCTGCAAGATGGAATGATTAGCATTTATAAAATATTCGATCATTGGATCGACCGAATCGATAGTGGATTCAGGTAATTAAGGCGTGATTTGGTCATGATGCAGGGTTTGATTTGGTAATGATGGTTAAGGACATAATTTGGCACTATAAGAAGGAGTCTCCTCTGGTCGGAAGGAACCATTGCGCCAAGTGTAAGGGACAGTTTAGTGTTGCATTGTTTTAGTTGAATTGCCAAGTTCAGGGTTGAGTGGTTGTTAGCCGCAAGTTGGGTTGGTGAGTGAAGATTTGTTGAACCACGAGGAGCCCTGTTGCAGCATGCTGAGAACACCCATGGTTGAAGTTTCTAGTGGGGTTGAGTTTCCAGCTCGAGAGGTAAGCATCGAAGAAAAGGTTTTCGGCATGTCGAGTGGATCGGCTTTTATAGGAATTCCAAAGAAGAGGAGAGAGGGTTAGCATTCCGAATCCCCACATAGAAAACGGTAGTTACGCTCATCCACAGCGATAATTAAGGAGGTCCAAGCGGAAGTAGGACAGTCCAGCAGCGGAGTTGACGAGTCAGCTGCTTGGGAAGGGCTATCTACTACGGATATCCCTGGGTATGTCCCCCCCTATCGGCCTGGTATCCCACCCCAGAATCCCACGAAGAATCAAAGATACATTGTGGAGATGCCAGCGCTCCCAGCAGTTATGGAGTGCTTCGTAGACATTGTGTCAGCGTTGATGTGGCTGAAATATGATGACCACGACATGGTGTCATATCCGGAGATTACGTCAGAACCTTATGTGCCGGGATCACAGCTCAGCGGTACGCCAGTTCCGTAGGATTGGGCACGCAGGTTGGCCCAAGGAGGATTGCTTAGACTCATTAATATGCCACATTTCAGGTGATTGCAGGAGGTTAATGCTTCTGTGAAGCAACTGTTAGCCTACTTCGATGGCGGTACATTATGGCTAGATAGACCGATTCCAATCACTATCGATTTGATTGTTGAGATCACTGGGTTACCGAAGGATGGGGTAGATCCTTCGCAATACTTCCACAGGAAGGAGAATGAAAAAAAGAGGGCAGCACATTTGATCCGGTAATACACCCTAGAATGTGACGGTCGTGCTTACAAAACTAGAAGTATCAATGATAAGGTGGTCCTCACTGGTGTGAAGATATTAAGTTGCAAAGTGGTCTGAAAAAATCACCCCAACCAATGCAATTCATGGGTCGTCGCATGTGCATCACAATGCGCAGAAGGCGTGCAGATGAACTGGTCCTTGTTTTTGTTGAACCAGTTAGAGGAAGATGCAATAGCCATCTAGGATGGGAAAGGATCGTTCACTTATAGCTGGATCCTCATTTTGATCGCGTCAGTTTCTTGGATGGAGCCTGACACTTACCAAGGAATGCAAGTTGAGGCCGCGAAAATACGTAAGGGTGCGTGGTATCAGAACTTGTGGTGCATGCAAGAACCCAAACACCTTAGAGAATGTGCAATGTAATTTTGGTTGTATTCAAAGATGTTAAAGGATGCAGCGATAAAGGTGCCTTGCTTGATTGACGAAACCGCGGTGAAGTACAAACCGATTGCGCTGTTTGCGATTCGGCCTCACACGATTCACATGCAGGCAAGGCATGACCCTACGAGGCAATGGTTGTTGACACACTATAAGTTGTCTGAGGAGGTGTTGGAGGGCATCATCAATGATTGGACAGTCAAATGGCAGGAACCAATTATTCCAGTGGAGATTGAGGTGGGAATTCCACCACCAGGACCAAACGATGCATTATCTGCGCGGGACCACCAGAGTCACCATGACTCGGATCAGGATTCATCCACAAAGACACCCACATATGAGGATATCGACCGTGAGCTCGAGGAAGGAAGAACGAAGGCCCGTCATGAATATGCGATGATCAGTGGGGCCTCTCCAACAGCAGAAGCACAATTAGGTCGACTTATACTGGTTGTCACCAATGCAACCAATACGACAGCTCAGGCGATGTCGGTGAAGGCGGAGGTAGGATTCAAAGAGGTAAACAGTCACCTTGATTCCTTATGCGATGTTGTTTCATAATGAGTTTTGGAGATGGCAACAGGATAGGCGGTTAGCACAATTCACACTAAACCCCGGGTTCGAAATGTCAGTATTCCCCTGACTGTGATTGTTGCTGACAACGAGGCTCTGCAGGCCATGCTGCAGCAGTTAGAAAATTTGACCCTCAACATCAATGAGTTGCCTACGCAGGAGTTGACAAATGTGCAAGCGGTTTACAGCCTGGAAATGGAGGAAAAAATACAGGAAGTCAGCGGTCAGTTTCTGCAATCGCAGGAAAAGGAGGCCACGGCCCATGAAGAGGACGCAGAGTTAAAGGAAAAGGCAGTGGAGGCGACGAAGGTGGCCAATGAATTGGAGGACAAACTTGAGTAGCTAATGGATGAGAAGAATAGTGTAGTAACGGAGCTCAAGAAGGAACAGGATCGTTTGACAATAGAAAGAGCTTCCATCTGGGATAGCAAAGTATGGTTGAAGGAGGAAGTCTCTGAATCCTGTCAACATTTTTTTGAGCCCACCGCGCAGCGACTTGGGGCTGTCATCGTCTAGTTACAGCATGACAATAAGGAGTTAAAAACTCTATTTCACCCTGGCACACCCTAAGCACAGGTGGATGAATGAAAGTGCACCATTGAGGAGACGGTAGCATAGATGGGGGAGCTGGAATAGATAGCGACAAAATTCATGACAGACACCATGCAGTTCTGGGGAAGCATTGTTCAAGATGAGCAGATTAAACAATTGACCAAGCTAAAGCAAGAAGCGGAGGGGTCGCTGGAGACACTAAAAGCGGCGATGTGAACGACGCCGCCGGTGGATCAGCTCCCCAAGTGAGCGGAATTAAAAGAATTGCAGCAACGCATCACAAATGCTAAAGAGGGTCAGAAGAAGCACGCCGCACAGCTGGAAGAATTCTAGGAGATTTGCGGTTATTTTTTGCTTAAAGAAAGTTTTTTGCTAGAGGCTGTACAGGCAAGTCGCCGGCAAGTTACTGCAAGGGTACGAGAGCATCCATCAGCGCAGGATGTGATAGAAAGTCAGGCAGTGGCTGCGGCAGCAAAGGAGCAGGTCACGAAAGTCGACCAGCAGTATGAGTATTTTAGGGTCAAGACCACCGAGTACACCATGTTTGTCTGACATGGCTCGAGGGAGAGCCACAAGATTATGTTGGGGGCTTGTTGGCAAGCGGTTTGATTAGTCGTCATCGCAACATCACGAATGTTGTGATACCACGAAAGAAGAAAAGCAGCGCACAAGGCGACAAGTACTTTTTGGCATTGGGTCATTTAGACCGGATCATGTAGTTTTTGGATCATTTGGACCATATTATGTGGATTTTGGGTCATTTGACCGCATTATGTGGGATTTTGGGTTAGTTTTTGTAGAATTTTATTAAGAAGTAGTTAGGAGGTTGCCTAAGTGGACCACAAATGTAAATGCGTAAGCCTATAAATTGATGTAGGTTGGTAAGTGATAAGACCATCTTGGTGAAGAACGTGAATGTGAAATCTTGATCTTGATCCGAAGCGAAAGACTGATTATTTTGTTGTATCTGGGTTTTTGTGGAGATAAGATGATGTGACAACACTTTTGAGTAGAACCTTTCTGTCATTTCCATCTTTCTGTGGTAAATGCATTATACAATATGACTTTGTGAATGATGTGATGTTTCCTTGCTGCGATTAATGCTTTACTGTAATATTTGTTGCAATAATGATCCTTTGAATGTTAAGATCTGTTGAATAATGTCGCAATTATGCTTAATGTATGACTTGAATGCTTAGTTCTCCTTCTGAATGTTGTGATAAGTTAAGTAAATGATGCACAACATCCTCCTTCATTCGGCGGAAACATGGTTCCATCAACTCTCCCTTGAACATATCGGGTGAGACCTCATCTGCTCCGTAGGTGTTGCTGGACAGGGTAAAACTTATCTGGGTCGATGCTCAGGGAGATCGCGGTGGGTTGGTGTTGACAGTGTGTGGAACCCCTGTCGACTAGGTTTGTGTCAACAATTCCTTAGCCCTTTCCTCGTAATATTGTTCACACAAAAATTTATTCTTAAAGTACTTTTTAAAATTTCTCCAAGTTACATACTTTTCTTTAATATTTTTCACTCTTTTTATGTCTTGCCACCAAATATCATCTTTTCCAATTAAGTTGTAAATAGCCATTTTAGCCTCCAGCCTATCTGAGTAATTATAAATTTGAAAATACTTTTTCATCCCAGACAGCCATGCCTCGGCTTCTTCTCCTTTTTCTACCTCACCAGTAAATAGTGGTGGTTTTATCTTTTTAAACTCTCATGAAATTTCATCATAAGGTTTATATTTTCTCTTTTTAGGTTTGCTGTCACTGTCACTACTTTCATTGGAATATTTATATTTCTCTATATGTGGCTTATCATCATTTTATGTGGAAGAATTACTTTCAAAATCAGAAAATTTTAACTTTTTACCTTTACGCTTGTAAGATATAGTTCAAGATTCAGTTTCAAGTTCTTTCCTTTTATCCTTCTCTTCACCATGTAATTTACTCAGCAAAACATGATTTAATTATTCTTGTTCCCTCAGTATTATTTCGTTATCTTCCTTAACATTTTTTATTTCAACTTTTAAGTCTCTCACAGTTTGGAGTAATTCAGTTGAGTTATTATTTCTTTCGTTATTCAGTTCTACATATATATTATTATTACTAACATTTCCACGACTATGATGTGTGCCATCTTTAGCAAATGCCTCTGCTCCTTCCATTTCCTGCAAAATAGAATTTATATTTCTATACATAAACAATTTAAACATAACTCAGTAAATTTGTTTCCTGTTTTATTTGGAATGTGCAATTTGAGCCAACTTTCAGGCCTAGTGTTTGTAACCGTGCTCTGATACCACATGTAACAACTCAAAAATCCATAAAAATAAAAATTTTGTATATAGTATAATTTCCTATAAGATCTAGATTATGCTTAACGTTTACTTCTTATCTTATTATCTGCTTGAATGTATTCTCGTATTCAATGACAATACTTTTGTACAGTATGAGTTTAACTTGTTTATTTTCAAGTTACAAAATCGACGTTTATCTAAATTTATTTCTTACATCCTATTATCTTCGAAAATGATAGTTTATAACTTTACTATGTTGATGTCGACATTTAATTATCGTTTAATAAAATCGTACGTTCTAAAATCATCGTATAATAATTTCATAGTTTCGATGTTTGAGATGTTGATTACGTTCTTTTTGTTTGAAGGGGCATTCTTGTGATGACCCTGGGCTTACTTAGCTTTCATGAAGCTAATGCATATTGATATAATGTTCATGTTCCAGGTAAGGGTCCAACTACCAAAAATTTGGTTGAATATTATTAAATTGTCAACTTAAACAAAAGGGGTTCCCTAGCTAAGAGTTTAACATAAACCAAAGATATTAATCCACGGACAAACTATAGGATAAGTGGATAAACTAGCTTGGAGTTTGATGGTATTAAATTAAAAACAAACTTATGGAAAAGACTATACAAAAGATGTAAGAATTAAAATCGTAGTGGTTACAGCTGCAATGTTTAATGAGGCCACATGAAGGCCATGGGTGGAGATCCTCGCTTGAAAAAAACCCTAAACCTCTTTTCAAAGAGGTCTGTAACGTTAATCTATTGATCATTTGCTTGTCAAGGAGAGTCGATTTCTCGTCCTCCACACACAGGTTAGCTGGTCATTCAGGTTATGAGAGAAATTTCATAGTCGTAATGCTTTCTTCGTTCGTTTGCACTGGGAGAAGAACTTGGCTCTCATCCAATAGGGTTATGGAGAGGACTCCAGGGTTAACCAATCCACCCAGAGGTAAGAACACTCTTCTCCAGTTCATAATTTATAATTTTGAAACCCTTCGTTTAAAGTTTCCAATGGATTACTTATTAATGCATTATGTTATGATGTCAGGAGGGGTTCCATGTTGTGCAGGAGTTCTTTGGTCGTGTTTTGGGGCTCGGTAGTGATAATGGTGGAAGGTGGAAGCTACAGTGGGTTGGAACAGCCACGGTAAGCCTCAGGCCTTCTTGGAAACATCCAGGTCAGCAAAACTATAATGATGTATGCTTCCAGCGTTGGTATGCCTTAGGGTTAGTTTGTCATGAGAGCCATTTGGCAGTCTAGGTAGCATTTTTGTTTTGTAAGTGTTTCTGGCTACGTGCCCATAGTTGGGGTTTCACCCAAACTTATGAATACGAGAAAATACAGTGTTCAATAATTTTGTATTCTATTATGTGCATTTTCTTGGTTAATTTTGACCTTCCTTTATACTTCTAGTGATTGTAATGGTGTTTTGTTTGCTATAAATTCGTTTAATAATTTTGGGCAGAGCCCTAAAGGTTAATGCTATTTCGTTTAATTTGTTTTATAGTGAAAACTCAATGCCAATAATGGCCTTGTTGATATTAATGTAAATAAAGAGGCTTCGGCTTATGTTTTTGAGTGGTGGAATTTGATGGTTCTGTTTAACCTATCCAGTTAACTATGTATGATATTATTTTCTGCGTTATGCCCTAACCGTGATAATGTATTCTATGTGAGTAAAAGATTGAATAGTTACAATGCCAATAGGCTCGGTGTTGTTTTTAAATCTAGGTTTTTTATCAGGTTTGTATTAAAAGAGTTTAACCCTGAAATCGATTATAGGGACTTTGTTTTTCTAAAAGAATTAGTTTATCTTATTCTGGGAAAGGTCCCAATTTCATTTGTATGCTTAGTTAGATCAATTGGCCATTGATTCCAGTGATGACTTAGTTTATCCTGTTGTTTGTTATTTATGCATGAAGTTGTTACGATATTGCTTAAAATGGAAAGGTTAATTTAGTTATGGGATTCGATGTATTTATCTAAGGGTAAAACCCTGACTGTAAAATTTTGTGTTCAGTTTTAATTGAAAATATTGCAAGCCTTTGTCAAAACTTGTCGAAAATGGCTATAGTTCTCTCTTCCTAGTTATCATTTAAATAATGTTAATTATGTGTTGGAAATTCATGTGTATTCGAACTTAGTTTGAGAACGCTTATTGGTTAAGCAGAGAATATCTCTGTATAGTTATAAAAATTTATATGCTTCGATAATGATTGTTTTATCTTTATATTAAATTCTAAATGTTTATAAGTCATCCAGATAGGACATGAGGTTATATATGAATATTAGTTTATTCTATAATACTCTGAAATCATAATATAATATTTGAATTTTTATATTAAAAGTTTATTTATATTTACACTCCAAATAGATACTTGTCTAAATTCGACTTAATACTAATAATATATATATATATATATATATATATTACTATTTTGTATTAAATATACTATATATACTATTTTATCCATTCGGCTTCTATACTACTGTACCTACAATAATTATGCAATAATTGTGAGTTTTTCCTTAATGTATATGAAACCAGAAACTAAGATTCTAAGTATATTAAAATGATCATCTAAATAGTTGATGCTATTTTTTATAAGAAGTAAATATTATAACTAATCATAGATTTATAAATTATGATAACTATCTTTTCTAAAGCATTGAAACATAAAGACTTTTATACAAAAAATAGTTGCAGGTCATATATTCGATTTGCTTTAACAATTAAGTAAATAAATTATAATAAGAACCTGGTAAAAACTTGAAGATGCAACCAAATCCAAGAGAAGATTGTTCCTCCCAACCATCTCCTGAAAGCAGCCAAATTACTTGCTTTAGGACCCTCGAGCTTGTTCACTGAACCACCAGGACGAAGACTAGGTGTAGAAACTAGTTCTATTCTCTTTGTACTTAGCAATCAATACTTGCATACAAGCTGCTAAAAATCTCACTTTAGCTTCCCCTCATCGAATCACCTCTTGTGTGCTTAACTTTTCAGTATGCAGCATAACCCCAAGGTAAATTGTGTGAGCCTCCTGCTCATTCGATGGATATATGCTTGCCTAGGTCTTTGGGTTAGTTTTTAAATTAAATGAGCCACCTGCTCGGTTCCTCCTTCCTTGGGGAACATGACCACAATTTTAGGGAAAATGCCTCCTGCATTGGCTAGAAAGTGAATGATGTTGCTGCCATTTGTTAATTTTTCCTTCTACACCAAAACATCCCTCCTAGTGGGTCAGTGAGTAGTCTTCAACAATCCTCTTTGGATAGGTCTCTTCTTTTATTTATTAAATAATAACATATTCAATTACAGTCAACTTTGACCATCCTTGGTCAACAACATAAAATTTTACAATAACTTTTAAGATAATGTTTTTCCAAAACATAAAATGTGTTTAGTTCTAGGTGGGTTACAATGATCTTTTAATATCAACCATCAGATGAAAGTTGGTTAGAATGTTGACATCACTCTCTATCTATTTGGTTAGATGAAATTTGGTAAGAAATATGCCTCTACCATTGTAAAGGGGTCTTTTGGCTCTGGATTTTTGGCAATAAAATAACATTTATGGGGAAATAATGTGGCTTTTTTGAAGATAGTTCTCATGCTTGATTGTAGATATAATTCTCTAGGGCGTTCCTCCTATATGATGTTGTTTCCATATTATATTTTTTATAGACATTGTGTGATTGTAGGAGGGCGACTTCTCTTGGGGCGATTTTGCAGGGAAAATCCAGATCTCTCCATTGAACGAGTTTAATAATTAAGGATTTATTGCATTGTCTTTGATCACTGCTAAATGATTTTTGGTTTATCTTGAATATTTTATTTTTTTCATTGTGAATCAAATATCGCACATAGTTTGTGTTTGCATGAGAGAGGGTGCATTGGGTCAACTTGCGAAAAACGTTTTAATCTTGGATCTCATCATTTTTTGTAGGAAATTGATGTGAAGGGGTTAGAGAATCATTGCATTTGTAATATGAAATATATTTAGATAAGTTCTCATCATTTTTATCTTATTTCAAATTCTATTCCATTAGTCAATCTTCAAAATCTACTTTAAAATCCTAATTAAAAATATATAAAAAATTCTTCGGGTCACTTAACTTCGATTTAAGGAAAATCCTTTCTGTGTTATTTCACTTCCCCAAAAATCTTAGAGGGCTCTCCAAGGCATAATAATTAGGGGACTCCATCATCCCAAATCGAAAGGAACTCATCTTTAGGCTATTCACCCTCCTGGGGTTTTCCCATCCTTTTTCGGTTTCATGATTTGATTTTGCTTGTGAGAGTAGACATTGTCATATACTTTTTCAAGCTATCTCAATCAAGAGTTAGAAATCCTTAATTCATCTTCAATTGAACATTCTGGTCATTTCAATAAGATCCATCTTCAATCCCCCCAGGGTAGTGTTATTACCTATTTAAACTAACACTTAGATCCTAGATACTTTGCTAAACCTTTAAGTCATTAAAATAAATATATTGGGTTCATAAATTCATATTCATAAGCCTCCCAACTCAAACTTATCCATATAGTGCATTTATCCCTCATATCTGTGAGAATTATATGGTATTGATACCATGCAAGAATTCAATAATCCAAGAATCTTGAAATAGAGAAGTCCTTAGTAAAAGATTGCTCAAAGATTTGCATAATTGAGAAGAAACAACTTAAGTAGAAATATGTGACACTGAACACAATTGATGTGAATTCCATGATGATCATATTCATTAATTAGAATACAATAAATAATACATATCAGGAGAGAAAAAAGAATGCCTTAAAGGCAAGTTGAAAAGATAAGAAAAAAGCGGGCCTACTAAAAGAAAAATAACCCCCTAGGTGGCAAAAACACTTTCCAAAGCAGTCTAAAGGCTCACGAATTTTCAAAAGAAGTGTTGGAAGCTCATGAGTGAAGAAAAAGGAAAGTGATCATGACTTTTCGAGAGAATAAAAGCAAGCAGGGCGAGTTGGCCAACTAGAGAGTTTCCAAGTAAAACTAGATTTACCTTATCCACTAGAAAGCAGAAAAAGCATGATAAAGATGTCTAAAGCAGGAAAGCACACTTTTGAGCTAGGAATAGCAAGAAATCAAACATAATGGCATGTGGTCCCATAAAAAACAAAATTAGGAAAACTACCTAGTCTGAAATCAATGATTGATGTATTTTATCCTAAGTCTAAAGTGGGTTTTTCATATTCCAATAAGATCTAGGGTTTCATCAACTACAGACCTTATGTACTCTATTCATTTAGTTTGATTTGGTATGTTATATTTAGATATTTCCATCTAGTTTAGATCGGGGTATCCCCCTTTGTCACTTGGATCTCAGAGGCAAAAAACGAAAAGATTCTTGATCAGCATGACAACTGATTCATTCTGGGGATAGATATTCTCTTATGTCACCTCTTTAGTTGCATGGCTCCTCTACCATCCAAAATAGGATTCCTCTCAAATGGGAAACTACAATTTATGTGATAACAATACCAATTGTTTAAAACAATCAGATCTTAAACTATGCCTAATACCAATTACTAGATACATGCATCAAGGTAAATATGCTCTAACACCCTTTGAATCAATACAAGTGAGTTTACAAACTCCTTATATGTAAACACACAACGAAAAAATGAAAAAGAATGAAAACCCACCACAAGAATAACTTGCCTCCTCATCTATTCAATTCTCGCTAGCTCACTCAGTTATGGTGTGGGTCTTGTCAGTAAGGCGACCCGAGTTCAATTCTCCTTAGGGGTGACTTAGTTGGGAGGTGACACCCAAAAACCTAGTTAAGTTGAGGCTGGTGTGGTCCAGGCCGGGTGCGATCCCTGGGTGATTTTGATGGCTTAGATGTCCCTAGGTCATGGTTTCTCATACCACAGGCCTCTCCCATAAGTTAGGGATATCCGAGCAAAATAAAATAAAAACTTCCTCCTCATCTATTAATAACAAAATTACATATTTATACAAAATCATAATATTTTTCATGGTAATTGTAGTTTTCTTCGGGAAAAACATAATTACAAACATGATGAATAATGTGCCATCAAATTACTATCATCCAATCAATCCATTACGCTTCACTAGTGGCGTTCCAAACCTGCACCTATATATTAATATCCAGAACAAACCTCTGAACTACTGCAAAGTGTCACACTGTGACTGGATTTTTGACCTTATCTATCGAACCTTCTCATTGATGATTTATTTATGTTTCCAACATGCAAACTCCACTGCGAAAATATGCATTTCTAACACTTGTCCTTTTGCATGCTCAAACAAACTTCATTGATTTGCTAACACTTGTCACATCAAGACTCTCCATTAGACCTATCTGTTGTCCCTTGCCTAACTGGCTCCTTAATGTAGCTCAGATATGTTAACTCTGTTATACTGACACATGTCCTTTTCCTATATGTTATCAAACCTCATCCCTCAGAATTTAAAATTAATGCCTCGACTGTTACCTCTCATATTTCAGACTGACAATTTATCTTCTTCTGCCATTTCTCATCTTTCAACTTGATGTCAAACCGTAATTCCAATGGGGCTTCACCCAGGTGGCTCTATTCCACCTCTATTCTCACCTCTTATATTGGACTTTCGATATCCTATCAGAATCGACCACTTGTCCACATGTCGGGTTCTCTAGTTAGACCTTCTGAAGGAACACTTTGTTTTCAAGTCCGATAAATGACTTCCAACGCTTGCTTAGCTTCCAACAAGTGTTGTCTTCCAATTTGTGGTCATGATTATTCTATCAAACCTTTCTAGAATACTCGATACTTAGGAATTTTTTCACATCTTCTCGATGCTTCTCTTGAGCAACTCTAATGTGACTCCATATGGTGGCATTCAATTCAGTAGATGAAAAAATTAAATCCTGATTAAGAATGGAAGAGATGTCATTACTCTTGCCTTCATCGTGACTTTAATTAAACTTCAATGTGAGTAATTTGGCCTTAATCATTTCTATACAAAATTCCTTCTCATATGAACTGTTTGATGGTTGAACCACCATTAGTCAATCTGATATGATCTAACTGGGTTGTCCTAGATCCCTACAACTGCAATCTATATGTCAACTTGAATTCTTTAGTATGGAGGATTGGAGAGATCATTAATCCCAACACTTCACTTCTATTTGGGAAATAACAAGCTTCAAATATCTCAAGGAGGCACTACCACTCTCATAACTATGTCCCAAAACTTCTATAGACAAACCAATATCCAATAGGATTTATTGGTGACATTCTCTTCAGTAAAATGAGCCATTGCAACAAGCTTAACTAGTCCTCCATACATCATCTTTGTAACAAAATTTACAGGAGATATTTTACAAATTTGAATAATTTTTTTTATGGAGTTCAAATTTTAATTCTATAGCTCAGAGACATCAACATCTTTGATATCTGTGTAGAACAATCCCTTGAATGGATTTGTTAATTTAAAAATTGGCCAATTCTCATAAATTAAAGTAAATAATAATGGGTCAATTTTCTTAATGTAAATAATAAATGTTCAACTCTCGTAATTTTATTAATTTTAAAATCATATCTTAGTAAAATTTGAAAAATTTAGTTACTTGAGGCAATCTAAATATAATCGAAAATAGGCTTGGAAAAACTATGAAATCATTAATTCAATCAATTTTAGAACTACAATTTACTAAAGCTTTGGTTTACCTAATGCAAGTCTCTTTGTTTGGTGGGATCCTTTTGGCTTTGTGTTTGATAATGTGAAAATGAATTTTGGAAATGATATGGAAGAAGTGAAATTAAGTCATGCAATTTGCATTGGATAAGGCGTGATAAGGAGCAAGAAAATTCAGCTAGTAAGTAGGAAGTTATCTAGCATTAGGAGGAAGGAAATTTAGATGGCAAGTAGGAAGGTAATGTGTATTAAAATTTATATCCCATTGGATCCATGCTCATTTTTTAAAAGTTGGAAGCCAAAACAACTATGTCTCATCCTAAATTGATGAACCCCTCTGCTTATGTTCAATCAATTAAAATTTCTAGTGATCCAAAGTATGATATGAAAGCCACCCAAGCCATCTCTACTAGAAGATCAAAGAATTTGCATGAGTTGAGAGAAAAAATTTCCAAGTACACATCGTGGCCCATCCAATTGTTGGAGGGTAGCCATGATTTCTCCCTTCCTATGAATTTGCAAAGTAAATATCAAAATTTTTACAACCGCGATTTGTATGGCACCTGGCCATCTTCTCTACCTGTGCCTGATGTTGGAACTAAATTCTCCTTTTGTGGTAATCGTTTTATGATTACCAAGTCTAATATAGATGTTGCAAATATTGGGTTGTTTATCCTTTCACATGTACTCACTCCTCCCAAATAGTCAGTATCACTTATGCCATTTTGCGGTCCTATCTATTGTCGGTCTAATTACTTGAATATTGTTAAATACAAGCACAACATTTCCATGTATAGTATGTGCATGAATGGTTATGTTTCTAGAAACTTTAACAGGAAGAACCTATTGTATATAGATGGTCGTCCATGCACTCATGGGAACATTGCAAGGTTCATAAATACTTCTAGGTGCTCTTTATTTTCTCCAAATCATTCATTTGAGGAACACTTCAATGACCTAGAGTTCTTTATGAAAAGGAAATCATCCAGATTTGTTGTTGTACCTACAATACATAGTTTGTCTCCTAGTGACGAGTTTTTAATAAACTATAACTTCCATAGACCACCAACATCTCGTTAGAGACGCCTTGCATTGGCATTACCTTTAGACGTTTGTTACACCAAAATCTTGTCATAATGAGTTATGTGTCCTCTATTTGCCCTAATTCCTAAAACACCTGGGCCAAATGATTGAAAGGAGAGTTGTTGTTGTTCCTTTTATCTTTTGTTGTCACTTTGACGCGCCCTGCTCATTGACAAGGTGCATCAAACCCTTGGTGGCGCGCTTTGCACATTAACAGAGCACGTCAGTGATGTTGGTTTCCTTTGCACAAGGTTTGTCACCCCTTAAAGACGTGAGTTGCATGTGTACTAGGTGCGGCGCTATTAGTTTAAAAGGAGAAAGAGAAGCTTCGAGCGGCTTCTAGAATCCTTGGTTACGTGGGGGCTTATCCCTATGAACTAGGAAAGGTGGCATTCTATCCCCTTACCTTTTGGGATGATCCCTTGAGATTCTCCCACAAATCCTCAACCTCTCCTATCCCTTTAGGCATATAAATACAAACCCCCTCTCCATGGTTAAGGAGGAGGAAGATAGAGCACTTAAATGCTGGTGAAATTCTGATAGAGTTGCTTCCCTTCCATCCATCAAGAGGAAAAATCTTGGATCCTTGAGGCTAGGATCATTTGGAAGGAATTACAACGTCAAAGCTCGGTTGTAACCTCTCTCTATGTACTTATTATAATTACATCAATGCAGATTCTTTCCATAAACATCTTGTTATTGTAAGATCTTTAGAATTGGCTTCTTTGACTGCTAGTTTAGATTGATATATGTTCATATGCTATTATTACTTGCTTGTTTCCACTCATTGTACATGGTTTTGCAGCTAGAGATATGAATATCAAGAGCTATATCAAGCAAAGGGATAGTACTTTGTTCATAAGGTGAGTTATCTTCTCACATTTTTTGCAATTTGATCAATCTAGGAAAGTAATTTGTATTTTGTACTTCTTTTGTTCTAGATCCAAACCATTCAGACTAGGGAGATTGGTTAGTGTATACATTGACGGATTGTCCTCAAGCAAAATTAGTAACTCCGTTGGGGAAAAGTAGCCCATAGTCTTTGATTTGTTTGTGATTTCTATTTTCTTTTTTTTCTCCAATATCCTCTAAATTGCCTCATTCTATTGGATTTGTTTCTCAGAGGGTTACTGGGTGATCCAGTCTCTAATTGGGATATTCAACTTAGCCATTTACCTTTTTTGCTTTGGGACTTTTCATTTTTTCAAAGTTGGTTTTCGCCCGACACACCTGGGAAATTATGTGCCTGTGTCACTATAATTCTAATGTGTTTTTGCTTAAGGAATACTACGTCGCTAGCGCTCTTTATCTATGTTCAAACCGCGTCACTAATGTGCTTCCTATGTCTGCAAACTATGCCACGCGTCTTCCAACGCCCTAGTGTATACCTACAGGGTGTGTCACCCTGCAAAGCTTAGTATATAGGGTCAAAAATCCCACAAAAATTGGTTTTTGATTAGTTTTCTGATATCTGGGTTTTGCTTGTTTCAACCATAGTATCCTCCAGATTTGGTTTGCCTCTTTTCTTGGGTCTTCTTGAGATTTGGATCCATGTTTGGCCCTTTGAGTCAAAACTAGTGTTCTGCTTGCATTTTTAAGCGAAATGGATGACATTTTTGAAAAAAAAAAAATCCCCCTCATGTCCGAGAAGGGCCATGAATCTTGTATCCTACAGTCTCTTTGAACCATATTAAGGTTTTAAAATAATTTTTGTTTGGTGCTGATTGGCTTGTTTTAAATACTTGAAAAGTGTGGGATATCCATATCTTTTTTAGTCTCATTTTCTTGGGTTGTGCATCTTATTTCCTTTACATGTTGAGCTATCTAGTGATTGTTGGAAAAGATTTATTCTTTGTCTCCACTTTAGTTCAAAGAGAATCTTAATTTTTCCCTCTTTTTCTATTCACAAATTTGGAAAACGGAAATTTTCTTCTTGCTTTAGTTTGATCATTTCACATTCTTGGTCTTACACTCATAAGATGAAGAAAGTTTGTTTCAGATTTGTGTGCATTAGACAAGATTATTGAGTTCTTTTCTTTGTCTTGCATTTGATTGGAAACATTTGTGGAATCTTTATTTCCATAGCTTAGATGTGTCTTTTACAAGTGTAAAAAGATCGGAAGCAAATTAGAATTTTTGCATTTGGTGTTCATAAAAAGATATCTTTTATCGCTTCAAGGTAGTTTTGGGTGCATGATTTTGAATCTTTTACTTCTTTCTATCATTTTGAAAAAGACAAAATTTCATTTACATAGGGTTGTGAATTTGGGAAGAAAAACTATCTCTCTCTCCTTCTTAAGTAGGACTTCATTGAAAAGAAGATTTGCATCTCATACTTACATGGTATTGAGTCAGGTCCAAATTTCATCTGTATGCTTAACCTCACAAGATAAAATCAAGCACTAGTTTAATTTAAAACTTTTAGCAACTCTTGTGATAGGTTAGAGACGTGTACCGACATCTTTAAATGTAGCATCTATTGTTATTTGCCTACACTGCATCCTATGGGCTTGCAATTCTTCCACGTACTAGTCGGTATATCGAACGACCTTTCACGTACCTACGGGTATATAGAAAGGTACTTCACATGATCGAAGATAAATAGGAAGGGTCTTGTCGAATGGTTGCGTATTAGATATCACTACTATGGATTGGAGCTCCCACGTACCTTGCGTATATCGGGAGACCCCACTAGGATCATGAAACCATCTGAGTCAACCATTGGTCGTCTTTTTGTCACAATACACCGAGAACAGCACTCGGGGAGATTACTACACACGTATTGTTAGGTAGTCGGGTTATACGTCCAAGAGTACGGTCCCAATCCTCCTTGGTTAGTGCTTTGAAACATTGGGCCGAGTATAACTGTTGGACCCTAGAGTATATCGTGAGTTCTCACAACTTGACACACCCGTGAGGATCCAGTTTTTACATTCATCCTATTCACAAGTTTTCTTGTTTATTTTAGTTTGAGTAGCATTTGTTTTGAGTGATAATTAGAAGGCCTTAGAGAGTTTATATATGGAAACCTCTTCTAGGACTACCAATCAAGAGGCCCCTTTTCAAGGGTACCTTTTGTCTTTCCTCCAGTTGGAGATATTGGTCCTCCCTGTATTGCCACTTTAAATCTTTCTTGATTAACCATAGGATTACCAGTATGGTTATTCAATCTGGTGATTCCGGTTGTACCCAATGTTTCAAATGTTAACTTTCCACCATGAGAGTGTCAATCCCAAACTGATCCTTTCGCTTCTTCGTCGGATGTATCTTCTTCCATTTCTTCTTCCTCACCTGATAAAAGCAGTAGTGACAGTAATCAGGAAGATAAGAAGAAGAAGAAAAGGAAGATCGAGAAGAAGAAGGATAAGAAAGAGACCAAGCATTCGCCAGTTTCCTTTGACGGCACTCTTTCTATTCAAACACCTCGTAGACACAAGTTCCCTTGCAAGATTTGCAGGGGTGATCACCTTCTTAAGAATTGCTCTGGTATTCCCAAAGTCTTATAAGAGTGGTCTAAAGCCTCCAACCTATTGATGTATATGTAACTTCGGAATGTATTTCGTCTATGTATTTTATATATATTTATTGTACCCTTATAAGAGATGTGTTATTCCTCTATAAGGAAGTGTCGTCATGTGGATTGACAAGTGTCGCAAGTGTGTGTACTTGCCGATGGGTTATTAGACCACCATGTGTGGGGTCGGCCCTAAAATATATATTATATTGTGGATGTATCTAGATAGACAAGTCGTCCCCATAAGGTCACTGGGAAAACAAGTTAAGTATAAATAGAGATCAGGAGATCTTTATTTGCATCATTCGGAAAGACACACTTCTCTCACTCAGAAAGTGGCACACTAGTGAGGAGGAGGATCATCTGCTCTAGGAGACTATCTCAAGTGTATTTTGGTTGTACTTTGTTTGAGCCATTGCTCTCTCTATCTCTGAGGAATGTGGGGTTTTTCACCTTAGGGTTTTCCCCACGGAAACTCTATGTCTCTTGTCTCTCATGCTTTTGATTCTTGTGATGCTTGCCATGCTTATTGTGATTGTTATGAATTGATATACTGTATAGGTTATTCTCTCAATAAAAATCCAAGAGTATTGTGAATTAATGCTCAAAATTTAACATGGTATCAGAGCTAACCTGAGAAGAAGACATTTTGCAGTGATGGAAACTTGAGTTTCTTGTTTATTGGGTTTCTCTCCACAGTTTTTGGAAAAGCAGTATAGTAGATTGACTCTACTCATCAAGGAGAATCTATATGTCCAACCAGAATTCAATTCTGAGCATTTTCAGATTTGGCCCTAAAAATTAGGGTTTCCACAAAATAAGAATTTCTGAAATCTGAAGACATAGCTGGAAGCTCCTTGCAAAAATTGAAGTTTAGAGCTTTGGATCGAGATTTTGGGATGGGTAGATCTCCGGGAAACTCAAACCCTTATTTAGGGTTCTCCCTAGTGCCCGGGAGGACAAAAAGGAAAATATGAAGGGTAAAGCTTTGCTGATCTCAAATTATGAATACACCAGGTTGATCAACTCATCATGGTGCATCTTTCTATCCTTTCAGAAATTTGAAATTCACATTTTGAATTTTTAGGGTTTTTTCGACAAACCCTAATCCGGGACCAGATCCAGTTTTCAGCATTTCAAGTGGTAAGACCTAAATATCTTCTATTTCCATTTGAAGTACTCTTTAAGATGTCTCACCACACCAAGATTGAGGATAATCTTGAAGGGGCTGATAACTTCTGAGCTTGGAAGTATAGGATTGGGTTAATCCTGGAAGAGAATGAGTTGAACTCATATATAAAAGAAGACATCCCTATCCCAGAGGATGAAGAGGCTAAGGTAGTGCATAAGAAGAACTTGGTCAAGGAAAAGAGAATCATTGTTGATTCTATCAAATACCATCTCATACCCCATGCGTCTTATCTAAAGACACCCAAGGCTATGTTTGACTCTTTGACCAAGCTATTTGAAGGAAAGAACATAAATCAGAAGATGACCCTACGGAATCAATTGAAAGGGGTCAAGATGTCGAATGGAGAAACCATTCAATCCTATTTCTCCAAGGTCTCTCAGATCAAGGAATAACTTGAAGCTATAGATGAAATGGTGGAGAATGGTGAAATTGTTATGACTACTTTGAATGGCCTACCTAGGTCATGGGACTCTTTTATCCAGGGGATCTATGCCAGAAAGAAGTTAATCTCCTTCAGCAGATTATGGGAGGAATGTTCTCAAGAAGAAGCAAGGATTGCGGCAAGAGAAGAGAAGATGGGAAATGAAGATCAAGCTCTCACAGCTCACACTAAGAAGGGCAAGTTCAAAAGGGAGCCATCCCATCACAAGAAGAAATCTTCTCATCATTTTCACAAAGACAAGAAAGATCTAAGGTGTTTCACTTGTAATGAGAAGGGTCACTTTGCTTCAGAATGTCCCAAGAACAAAAGGGACAAACACAACAACAACAACTCCAGCAAGAAGAAGAAGGGTAATAAAAGAAGGTACCATGCTCATGCTACCGAAGATGATGAACCTCCAAAGAAGAAGGCTAGGGCAGAAAGTGATGATAGTAATGATGACTCATCAAGTGAAGAAGAGTATGTTCTAATCTCTTCTCTCATAGGTACTATCTCCCATGGTTGTAATGATTGGTTAATTGACAGTGGGGCTTCCAAACACATGACTGGGTTTAAAGAATCCTTTGTAAATCTATCTGAACATGAATCACCCCATAAAGTGAAACTTGGGGATGATTATCAATATCCCATCAAAGGAAGTGGTGAAGCCTCCTACAACTTAGATTTTGGAAAATCTTTAAAGATGAAAGAAGTCCTTTATGTACCTGGGCTCAAGAAGAACTTACTCTCCATCTCTGCATTGGATACAAAAGGTATGAGGGTTGCATTTGTGGATGGCCAAGTCCTAATGTGGCCAAAGGGAAAGACCATAGATGATGCAGTTGTGATTGTAGAGCAAGAGGGAGGTTTGTATAAATTAAAAAGACAACCTGAACATGCCATGATGCATGAATCCATGGAGCCAAGTGAACTCTGGCATAGAAGACTTGCTCATATGCACTATAGGGCACTTCCAATTGCAAGCAAGGTTGTAGACGGTCTTCCTGAAATCAAGACCAAACATGAAGGTCTTTGCAAAGGATGTGCAAAAGGTAAGAATATTAAGAAGGATTTCCCAAGCAGTGAAAGCAAGGAAAAATATATCCTGGAAATCATCCACTCAGATGTATGTGGTCCTATGTCATCCAGTTCTCTAAGTGGGTATGTTTACTATGTCTCATTTATTGATGACTTCTCTAGGAAGACTTGGGTATACTTCTTGAAGAATAAAGATGAGGTGTTTGATAAGTTCAAGGAATTCAAAACCTTGATGGAGAATCAAACTGACAAGAAGATCAAAACATTCAGATCCAACAATGGTGGAGAATTCACCTCAGGTGAATTCAAGAAGCTTTGTAGTGATTCAGGGATTAAGAGGGATTTGACTGCTCCTTATAATCCTCAACAGAATGGAGTTGCAGAAAGGAAGAACAGAACAATCATGGAAGCAACAAGGGCAATGCTGCATGACCAGGATCTACCTATGCATCTATGGGAAGAAGCAGCTAGAACAGCTATATATGTGCAGAACAGAACACCCCACAAGATATTGGACAACAAGACACCAGAAGAAGTATTTTCTGGTAAGAAACCTGAAGTCAGCCATCTCAGAATATTTGGTTGTCCAGTATACACTCATGTCTCAAAGGAAAAGAGGACCAAACTAGATCCTTCGGGAAAGAAGGGTATCTTTTTGGGTTACATTGAAAGCTCGAAGGCTTACAGAATATACTTTCCAGGGTTCAAGAAGATTGATGTTAGCAGGGATGTAACATTTGATGAAAACTCAGCATTCATCAAATCAAGGAAGGCACCTATCGAAGTTTATGAATAACCTAAGGAAACTAGATTTCAAGACACTACCATGACTGAAGCAATTCCAGAAGTTGTTCGTGAGTTTGAAGATCCGCAAGAACCTGTAGATCCACCCCATGAGGATAACTCTCAAAATAGGAAACATGCATGGGCTAGAGAGCTCATTCAAGATGCAGAAAGATTTGGCATTCCAGAATAAGAACACAGAGCAAAGAAGAGAACCAAATCACATACCAGCTATGTTGCTTTACTCTTTGACATTATGAACAAAGAACCTTCCAGTTATGAAGAAGCAGCGAAAAAGAAAGAATGGAAGGATGCCATGGTTGAGGAATACCAATCAATAATGAAGAATGATGTTTGGGATGTTGTCCCAAGACCTAAAGAGAAGTCTGTTGTGACTTCCAAATGGGTCTACAAAATCAAGCATGCTGCAGATGGCAGTGTAGAGAAATACAAAGCAAGATTCGTAGCTCGTGGCTTCTCTCAGAAAGAGGGAATAGATTATGAAGAAACTTTTGCACCTGTAGCCAGGTATACTTCGATTAGAACAGTACTTGCCCTGGCTGCAGCAATGAAATGGAAAATACACCAGATGGATGTCAAGACTGCTTTCTTGAATGGTGTAGTTGAAGAGGAAGTATATGTGGAGCAGCCACTCGGTTTTGAAATACATGACAGGGATTCATATGTGTGCAGATTGAAGAAAGATTTGTATGGCTTGAAACAAGCTCCCAGAACTTGGTATGGTAGGATGGACAGTTTCCTATTTAGTTTGAACTTTGCCAAGAGTAAAGTGGATTCCAACCTCTACTACAAGGTTGAGGAAGGGAATCCTGTGATTCTACTCCTGTATGTGGATGACTTATTTGTAACAGGAGATGACAGACTGATTGCAGATACTAAGAGGAAGCTTCCTGCTAAGTTCAATATGAAATATTTTTAAATGATGCATTATTTCCTAGGAATGGAGGTGTGGCAGAATTCAGGTGGGATCTTCCTTGGTCAAGGGAAGTACATAGTAGATATCCTGAAGAGATTTGGGATGATGGATTGCAAGGCCATGGCCACACCCATGGCATCGAATCTGAAGCTTCTATGTGATGCTTCATCTGAGCCGGTTGATGTCTCTATGTATCGTTAGATGATTGGGTCCTTGATGTACCTGACGAACATGAGACCAGATATTTGCTTTGCTGTGAACACATTGATCTAGTTCCTGACAGATCCGAGGAGTGTTCACCTGGTTGCTGTAAAGCATGTCCTGAGGTACCTGAAGGGTACAGTGGATTATGGGCTCAAGTATGAAGAAAATCAAAAGTTTAACCTGCAGGATTATGTTGATTCAGATTGGGATGGCAGTGCTGCAGATAGGAAGAGCACATCTGGGTGCTGCTTCAGTATGGGATCAGGTGTGATCTCTTGGTTTAGCAGGAAGCAGTCCTGCGTAGCACTGAGTACATCTGAGGCAGAGTATGTTGCATCCTGTTCAACTAGTTGTGAGGCAGTATGGCTATGAAAGCTACTGTCTGAGTTATTTGATCTCCCATTGGATGCTACTGGTATATTCTGCGATAACCAGAGTTGTGTGAAGCTGTCTGAGAACCCAGTGTTTCATGACAGGTCGAAACACATAAAGATCAAATATCACTATATTAGGGATATGGTACAGAGAGGAGCCATGAAGCTCCTGTATGTTGTGACAAACGAGCAGATTGCAGATGTGCTGATGAAGCCACTATCCAGGTTGAAGTTCGAATACTTCAGGGATAGGCTTGGTGTTCTTCAGATCGACGACACTTCGAGGAAGAAATGATGGACACATTTGTTGAAGCCATTCCAAGCATGTTGGAAGGAGGATCCTTCACATGGCTGTGGATGTAAGCACTGGATGATGAGTATCAGGACGATGCTCCAGTTACTGCTCTGTATATGCATCATGTTGGATGCTAGTGTTAAGATTTAATATGCTAAGACAGAAAATAGCAGCATTACATTCCATTTCACAATAATAGCATATACAGGATCACTGAAGAAACAACAAGCACAGCATAAACACAAGAGACACAGATTTATCCTGGGAAACCCTCATGGGGTAGAAAACCCAGCAAAGCTTCCTCAATATAGATGACCAGCAATATACAAAGATGAAAACCCTGAGCATAATATCCTCCTTCTCCATAGCAGACCTCTCCTCCACAAGTGCGCCACTCTCAAGTGAGTGAGTGTGTGTGTTAAATGAGGAATACACCTCCTCTATTTATACAATACTCCGACTTTTCTTTTACACAAGACATGTAGGCTCGTATTTAACTAATGGGTTAAATACCCCACTACGAATGACTGGGCCGACCCCTCTAGGGTGTTCTAATAACCCTTTGACCCACATAACACATATAGGGCCGACCCCCACTAGGGAAGTCTAATAACCCAAGTTACCACATTCCGACGGAGGAATAAACATCTCCGGATATACAATAAGATCTTCATGGAGGAATGAAACATCTCCGGAATAATAAAGTATAAATTATAATATTCTTTGAAGTTACAATATCTCAACACTCCCCCTTAACGAGAAGGATATTATAACAGCATCTGCACGAGTAAGGAGTCATCAACATCATATATGATACATCTATAAATCATTGGAAGCTTTCTCAACATCATCAATAAATCAAGCAATTACTGGAACATCAACATCTTCAGTACTGAGTCTTTATATGCTGTAGCACTCGAACAGCTACAACACCATCAACATCTGGATCCTCACGATCATCAGCATCATCATCACATTATCATCAACATGGTCATCACACGATCAACATCATCGTCTAGATCAACACGATCAGCATCGTCACTTCATCTCGATCTACAGCATCTGGTTCATCACGATCTACGGCATCTGGATCATCACGATCTACAGCATCTGGATCATCTCGATCTACAGCATCTGGATCATCTCGATCTACAGCATCTAGATCATCTTGATCTACAGAATCTGGATCATCTCGTTCTACAACATCTGGATCATCTCGATCTACAGCATATGGATCATCACGATATACAGCATCTGGATCATCTCGATCTACAACATCTGGATCATCTCGATCTATAGCATCTAGATCATCATGATCTACAGCATCTAGATCATCTGTATTAGTATCCACACCAATACATCTATCATCGAAACATGTATTCTTACTAATACATATATCATCAAAAGCATGTATTCTCACTAATACATCTATTATCAAAAGCATGTATTCTCACTAATACATCTATCATCAAAAGCATGTATTCTCACTAATACATCTATCATCAATAGCATGTATTCTCACTAATACATCTATTATCAAAAGCATGTATTCTCACTAATACATAGCAGCATATCCTGCAACACACACGATCATATTACAAGATGATCAATCCCGCTCTCTTTAGGACATAGGTCCATGGATGATATAATCCAGATCAAGTTCCAGGATGATCAATCCTTATCACTTTAAGACAAGTCTCATGTCTAGGGACAATGTAATCCATCAAGTACATTTTGAACCCAGTTCATGGATGATGCAATCCTATCTTTAGTTTTTCGGAGAAATCAGTCTACGGATCAATTCTAGGACTAAATTCCGGGGAAGATACAATCCCCTACCTGTTCATTCAGGACTTCATTATCGGAGACCCAGTCTACGGCTCAATTCTGGGACTGCAGTCCGGGGAAGATACAATCCCCTACCTGTTCATTCAGGACTTCATTATCGGAGACCCAGTCTATGGCTCAATTCTGGGACCTCGGTCCGGGGGAGATACAATCCCCTACCTATTCATTCAGGACTTTATTATCGGAGACATCATGTCTACGGCTCAATTCTGGGACCTCAATCCGGGGAAGATACAATCCCCTACCTGTTCATTCAGGACTTTATTATCGGAGACCCAGTCTACGGCTCAATTCTGGGACCTCAGTCCAGGGAAGATACAATCCCCTACATGTTCATTCAGGACTTTATTATTGGATACATCACGTCTACGGCTCAATTCTGGGACCTCAGTCCGGGGAAGATACAATCCCCTACATGTTCATTCAGGACTTTATTATCGGAGACATCATGTCTACGGCTCAATTCTGGGACCTCGGTCCAGGGAAGATACAATCCCCTACCTGTTCATTCAGGACTTTATTATCGGAGACATCATGTCTATGGCTCACTTTAGAACATGTGTTCAAGGATGATGCAATCCCTCTTCTTTCTCGGAGACACCTGTCTACGACTCACTTTATAACATGTGTTCAAGGATGATGCAATCCCTCTTCTTTCTCGTAGACATCTGTCTACGGCTCACTTTAGGACTGAAGTCCAGGGATGATCCAATCCGCAAATGTCCACCAAGGACTTCATTCTCGGAGACATCATGTCTACGGCTCCCTTGAGGATGATGCAATCCTATCATGTCCACCAAGGACTTCATTCTCGAAGACATACGTCTACGGCTCTCTTGAGGATGATGCAATCCTATCATGTCCACCAAGGACTTAATTCTCGAAGACATACGTCTAAGGCTCTCTTGAGGATGATGCAATCCTATCATGTCCACCAAGGACTTCATTCTTGAATACATACATCTATGGCTCTCTTTAGAACATGTGTTCAAGGATGATGCAATCCCCTTGTCACCTTAGACCCTGTCTAAGGACCATCCACCAACCTGTCTGTCGGCATCACCAATATAGGTATCCACATCATTGACCTCATTGTCAATGCGGGAAATCTCATCATAAGTGATCACATCACTCCCCCTTTCGAGGAGGGTCCTTCTTAACTATATTAAGTTTGTCTTGGAAAACTTTACTTGAGGTAGAGGTTTGGTTAGTACATCGGATCGGTAGAGGTTTGGTTAGTGCATTGGTAACTTGTTACGAATTCAAACATTAACCATATCTTGTATATAAAAATGTCATATCTCTATGTGCTTTGACTTATCATGGAACACTGGATTCTCTACCATTTTGGTACAACTCTGTTTGTCACATAGGATCATAGTTGGTTCCATCTCTAAGTCAATTCTGAAGCCATACCGCTTCACAATTGGCAGAGCAAGCAGCCATATATTCTGCTTGTGCTAAGAGCCACACTAGATTGTTTCCTGCTCAACCACGAGATCATGGCTGATCCTAGACAATAACATCCTCTCGATTTGCTCTTCCTATCTGATACACTTTCTGCCCAATCAACATCTGTGTAGCCATCTGAAGTCATGATCTCCAAGATAACATAGATCAAAGTCTATTGTATCCTTTAGGTACCGTATCACATGATTTGCAGCTTATCAGGTGAACACATCTAGTTTCCACTAGATACTGACTCAAGGTGTTCACAGCAAAGCATATATCTGACCTAGTATTTGTTAGACACATCAATGACTCAATATTTTGTCTGTACAGAGTTCTATCCACTAACTCTGATGAGTCATCTGTTAACAACTTCAAGAGTGGCCATACCAACACATCAAGTTCTTTTAATATTTCTCAGCATACTTTCCTTGGTTGAGAAAGATTCCTTCTGAGCCTTGCCATACTTCCATACCTAGGAAGTAATGCATCAATCTAAGATCTTTCATTTTCATTTCTGCATTGAATGATCTTCTGCATATCTATCTGTGCCATCTCTCGTTAGATGGGTCTACTGATATAAGCCTCAATATCATTCGAACTCTGTTGTGAGTTCCTTCTTGCATCCATGTCATCTGTGTATAGAAACCGTATTCAACCTTGTAGCAAAGGTTGAGATCCACATCACCCATGGTGATCATTAAGCTTATCAATTGATTATCGATCCTAGGAACCCATACAAAACCTGAGTCACACTTCTTCTTTAATTACACCATTAAGGGAATGGTCTTATCTAGCCACTTGGAGCAAACATCTCATCATGATTCTCTTCCTCTTTCTAGGAGAATCTTCTAGCCACAAGCCTTCTATAGTGTGTTTGATTTGTAAATCTTTTGTTGAGCATCCATCGCTTGTTCAGTGTTCATCATTCATCATGATCTTTCCTACAAATCAAAATTAAGTACATGATTAGTAATACTTCATAATCATCAAATCATATTGTCATGATAACCTATTATGCATACAGATATCATTTACATAGTTATGCAACTATTTTGACCATTACTTTGGCACAACACTTTTCCATATTCTGTATGCATACAGTGGCTATCTAGATGCCTTCCATCTCTACCAGAACATACTATCGAGAGTGTGCACAGCTCTCAGCATGTCAGCAAAGAGGTTTCATTCTAGACAAGCAACAATGGAATGTTTGTCCAACTTACCAATCATATGCATATTAGTAGTATACTGTTTCAATGCTCTATGAATGTTTACACTCAGCATGATATATTCTAGGAATACAAATATGCATACAAGCAATATCATTTACTATTTCAAATAACAACTCAAATACTTATCTTTTATGTTTGTGTGGTTTCCTCCCGCTTGATCTTCTATATGTCTTTTGAACTTCTATTCATTCTGTACCACTGTGCATGCTCAAGTGTGCACTAGTGTCATCCTCATGATCTCATACACAAACATACATTCATTAGTATATTCTCAAAACATTCTAATTCTAAATAATATTGAATATGTATAGTCATGATCATTAGTATTCAGGGTTTCAAGGAAGTCTTCTTTTACTCATGCATATTCTTGTTTGATCATAGTACTCTTCTAGTTAATTAAATCATCAAGACAAGAGACATAATATGCATAAACCCTTGATTACTAACTTTATGAATAAGCATAACCGATCATACCAAGTATACTTATATAAGGGATCCTAACACAAGGTAAGATTCTAACTTGACATAAGAAAACATACCTGGATTAGTATACCTGCTTAGTTATGTACAACATATCTAAACAATCTCTTCATTGATTTAGAGATCCTGACCTAGAATCTGCATGTCTCATAGGTTAAGCATAATATAACAAAGTCATACATACCCCGTAAGTAGAACAAAGATTATGGATGAGTCTTTGTCTTCATGTTGTCATGGTCATGGAACTTGATTTGTCTTTTGTGATGTACCTGTATCTTGTTAGCAGACAACATCAACCTCACACAACACCATAATGCATTAGTACAATCATATAGCCCTAATTAATGAATGTCTTCGATCATTCACATGCATTCATATTGTTACTAGGGTGATAAGACAATTCTAACATTAATCAAGATTGTACTAATAAATAATATGAAGACAAACACATTATGAACTTAATCAAGAATCAGATTTCAAGACATACCTGAACTCCTTAAGCCATACCTGTCGAGACTTCTTGTAGTCTTCTTATGTAAGGCCTTAGCCTTAACTCCCCCTGAAACTTGATCTGGAGCTTGATTAGGGTTTGCTAGAGAAACCCTAAAAATTCAATCTTTGACTTTCACACTTCTGAATGGATGGAAGGATGTGTCTTGCTAAGCTGATCAAACTAGCATACTTCAATCCAAAATTTGACCCCTCAAAATTGCCATCGAAACTTCTGGATCGTCTGGACAGGAACCTGAACTAGGGTTTGATGAATCCCACTCTTCTGCCCAATCAAAAAGTTTGATCCAAGGCTCTAAACTCTTATTTTTATAAGGAGCTTCCAGCCGTGGTTATAGACTTCAAAAATTCAACCTTTTGCTGAAGCCCTAATTTTCCATCTTTCCGATCAAAATCCCGAACTGGGGTTTGATCAAGCCCAGTCTTCTACCCAACCAAAAAATTTGATCTTGGTCTCTAAATTTCGATTTTCCTGAGTAGCATTCAGCCGTGGATTCCGATTCCAAAAATTCTAACTTTCTCTGAAACCCTAAATTCCAGAAGCCATGAATGAAGGTGCTCCAAAAATAATTCTGTTTTGACAGAAATATGTACCTGATTGTTTCTGCTATAACTCTGAACTTTTCACTCCACAGGTTCTAAAAAAAAATTCTGTGGTAGCCTGACCTGTCATCTTTCCATCCCGATAGGTCTAACCTCAATTGGATTTTCTAAGAGAGATTTATGCCACGTGTCGCAATGTGACCTGTTTATGGGATAAAAAAGGAGAGCGAACTTGTACGGCGTTCCACATGTCACTGGTTCAACTTCAGCCTCTGAAAACATTTCCTGAGATAGTACAGTCTGTGTACTACCTGTCACTTTTTACGAAATTTCATTTGGAGCTTCCTAGCCCAAGTTATGTCGGGTGTCGCAACGTGACCTGTTTATGGGATAAAACAGGAGAGCAAACTTGTACGACGTTCCACGTGTCACTGGTTACGTTTCGGCCTCTGAAAAATATTTCTTAAGATAGTAAAGTCTGTGTACTACCTGTCACTTTTTACGAAATTTCATTTGGATCTTCCTAGATCAAGTTATGACCTTTTGTCCTAGGTCACCTGATTTTGACTGAGATCTAGAAGAGGCAGAAACCCTAACTTGTACTGATCATAACTTACAAAGTACAACGAATCTGAGGGTGCCCTTTGGACACAAGATACCTGGAGATGTTATCTACGACCTGTAAAGGTTTCAGATCCTTAACCTTCACCAAAATGTATTTATGGCGAAAGTTCCACGATGACTGGTTTTTGCTATATAAAACCCTAACCTTCAAATTGTCGTAAGTAAAGCAAGTGTCGTAAGTGCCATACCTTGCCTTCCTTTAGGTTAGCTCTGATACCATGTTAAGATTTAATATTCTAAGACATAAAATAGCATAATTACATTCCATTTCACAATAATAGCATATACAGGATCACTGAAGAAACAACAAGCACAGCATAAACACAAGAGACACAAATTTATCCTGGGAAACCCTCATGGGGTAGAAAACCCAGCAAAGCTTCCTCAATATAGATGACCAGCAATATACAAAGATGAAAACCCTGAGCATAATCTCCTCCTTCTCCATAGCATACCTCTCCTCCACAAGTGCGCCACTCACAAGTGAGTGAGTGTGTGTGTTAAATGAGGAATACACCTCCTCTATTTATACACTACTCTGACTTTTCTTTTACACAAGACATGTAGGTTCGTATTTAACCAATGGGTTAAATACCCCACTACGAATGACTGGGCCGACCCCTCTAGGGTGGTCTAATAACCCTTTGACCCACATAACACATATAGGGCCAACCCCCACTAGGGAAGTCTAATAACCCAAGTTACCACATTTCGACGGAGGAATAAACATCTCCAAATATACAATAAGATCTTCATGGAGGAATAAAACATCTCCGGAATAATAAAGTACAAATTATAATATTCTTTGAAGTTACAATATCTCAACAGCTGGATATGATCAGTTGGATCATTTATATTTGTATGTATGTACGCATCGTGTTGATGTTGGATATGATCAGTTGGATCATTTATGTATGTATGCATCATGTTGGATGCTGTATATGATCAGTTGGATCATTTGTATGTATTTTATATGCATCATGTTGGATGCTTGGACCATGTATCTGTATATGTATCAGGTAGATCATGTATGTTGATATGTATCAGGTATGATGAGGTGGATCATGTAGTTGTATTTGTATCAGGTGGATACACTATATGATCAGGTGGATCATGTATGATGATATGTATCAGGTAGATACTTGGTATGCATCAGGTGGATGCATTGTATGATCAGGATGATCATGATGATGAGCTTCAGGATGTTGCTCCAGATGATATGTACCAGGATGGTACAGTGATGATGATCAGTATGATCATGGGCATCAGGATGATGCCTCGTGCGATGATGATCCGTTGGATCATGAGTATCAGGTTGATACTTGGAGGTCAGAGATGATATGTGGCAGGTTGTGCAAATAGCATGTAATCAGTCCTGGAGATCCGAGAGGTTGAGCTGTGTGCTCGTAATTAGTCCTCGGATGCTCTTTAGAGATCTTGTCGGTCGTGTTGTGGCACATAAATGTTCCTGGGGTACTATTTCCGGTATTGCTATGTAGTATGTAATCAGTCCTCAAATATCCGATAGGTTGAGCTGTGTGCTCGTAATCAGTCTTGGGATGAGGTATTACTACAGAGACATGTAATCAGTCCTGGAGATCCGAGAGGTTGAGTTGTGTGCTCGTAATTAGTCCTGGGATGCTCTTTAGAGATCTTGTCGGTCGTGCTGCGGCACATAAATTTTCCTGGGATGCTCTTTAAAGGTTTTGTCTATCCACATGTAATCAGTCCTAAAGATCCAAGAGGTTGAGTTGTGTGCTCGTAATAAGTCCTGGGATGCTCTTTAGAGATCTTGTCGGTCATGCTGCGGCACATAAATGTTCCTAGGATGCTCTTTAAAGGTATTGTGGAGGAGATGCTTGTAATCAGTCCTGGGATATCTTGTCGGTCGTGCTTAGGCACATAAATGTTCCTGGGATACTCTTTCCTGTATTACATCCGCACATAAAATTAGTCCTGAGAGGCCACCTCTATCAGACCATTTGCACAGATGATGAAGACCTGCAGGTGGTGGGCCTACATCCAGTATGAAAAAGGACTGGCTCTGTAGAACTTCCTATGACGAGTAGAATCAGAGATTGGTTGAGATAGTAGCAGCAGTGATGATGATGATGACAATGCATCGATGACGATGATCCCGAGAAGAAGACTTATCTAGCAGAACTGTGCCGAGAAATACCTTCCTAGTTAAGAGGGAGTGTTGATGTATATGTAACTTCAGAATGTATTTCATCTATGTATTTTATATATATTTATTGTACCCTTATAAGAGATGTGTTATTCCTCTATAAGGAAGTGTTGTCATGTGGATTGACAACTGTCGCAAGTGTGTGTACTTGCCGATGGGTTATTAGACCACCATGTGTGGGGTCGGCCCTAAAATATATATTATATTGTGGATGTATCTAGATAGACAAGTCGGCCCCATAAGGTCACTCGACAAATAGGTTAAGTATAAATAGAGATCAGGAGATCTCTATTTGCATCATTCGGAAAGACACACTTCTCTCACTCAAAAAGTGGCGCACTAGTGAGGAGGAGGATCATCTGCTCTAGGAGACTATCTCAAGTGTATTTTGGTTGTACTTTGGTTGAGCCATTGCTCTCTCTATCTCTGAGGAAGTTGTGGGGTTTTTCACCTTAGGGTTTTCCCCACAGAAACTCTGTGTCTCTTGTATCTCATGCTTTTGATTCTTGTCATGATTGTCATGCTTATTGTGATTGTTATGAATTGATATACTGTATATGTTATTCTCTCAATAAAGATCCAAGAGTATTGTGAATTAATGCTCAAAATTTAACACAACCCACCTATACCATCAGCCTACGTACATCATACTGATGATACCCCATCGACCAGTGACTCTATGATTAAGGGTCGGAAAGGTAAAGTCAAGAATTCTTGTATGTTATGCAAGGAAATGCACCTTACTTATCTGTGTCCTCATATGGATGAAGCTTCACAATTGTTGGAAGACATTACTGTATCTCATAATCACCTTCCGACTGGATGTCATAAGTTGTCTCTTGGCCCCTTATTGGTCAACGAAGTGGTCGACCCAGCTACTTCCTCGATCGATCCCACTCTTTCTTCAAAGAGTGAAAAACAAGTAGTTCATCCCACTCTTCCTTTGAAGAGTGAAGTTGAAGTGGTCGAGTCGATGTCGTCTTTTCTTGATCTCACTCTTTCATCGAAGAATTCTAAGACTGAAGTAGTCACCACGACACAATCTTCGTCGCATTCTACTCTTCCGGTTGAGAGTGAATTGTAAACCACTGGTGTTTTCCTAGTCAGTTCAGATTTTTCTTAGCAAGGGGAAATCATTTCCATTTCCACAAGACCTCCTCCAAGTACTGAGGTCATTTCCTTTGATTGGAATAATCTAGCAGAATCTCATCTTCCTTCGGATGTTCCTTTCCAGATATCTGTAGGAGTTGCCGATAAGAAAATATTTCGCACTATAGTGTATGAGGGAGATTTTGTTAGTATTTTATCTTCAACCGCTTGGCAAGCTATAGGTTCTCTTCAGCTTGTGCCAGTCACTAACCAGATACTGGCTTTTATTAGAAGGCCTACTGGACCTTTAGGGATCCTTCCGCAGTTACCTATCACCTTAGGAGGGAAAATTATATGTATTTATGTTATGGTCAGCCAAGGTCCTTTAGATTTTAATCTACTCCTTGTACGAGATTATGTTTATGCTATGAAACCTATAGTGTTCACTCTCTTTCGAGTGATGTATTTTCCTCATCATGTAAACATGGTGACCACTGATCAATTTTCCTTTGTTACACTGAATCATCGCATGACTACTAGTCATCAGACTTCTCTAAATGTTTCACATGTTTTAGTGGTTTCTACCCCTTAGAGATGGGGTGCATGTCTCCAGCCTCTGGACATCATGTTGGAGTTATCCCCCTAGCTTCTTATGTTGGGGGGCACACTACCAACCTCTAGACATCATGTTGGATAGGACCCAGTTCCCAAGCATAGTTTACCTTTGGTTTAAAGCTTGCGTAAGAATGAAACCAGCTCCACGAGCATAGTTTTATTCCTATGTCGTGCTCATTAAAAAATGAAACATATGATCATGACCAGAGTTCCCTTTCTTTATCAAGCTCATTAAAAAATGAAACAGATTCCCACGAGCATAGTTCTGTTCTATTTTAATCTCATTAAAAAATAAAATGGCTCCCTTCAAGCATAGTTATTTTCTATTTCAAGCTTGTGTAAAAATGAAATAGATCCTCCTCCCATTGAGTCAAGTCTTCCACTAGACATAGTACCTGAACCTTCTTTTAATCCGCCTATGCCATTTAATCATTTTTCCTCTTCCGTCTCCAGTGAACATATTCCTATTAGTAGCCAGGAGTTAAATCGAGTGAAGAGCTAGATTAGGTGAATGAAGTGAAGCTTGGGGGGCATGTATTCAACCTATGAACATCATGTTGAAGTGAAATCGATAGCCTCTCCATGGAATGTTGGAGTTAAGTCGCTTACTTCTTGAAATCATGATGGGGGCATGTACCAACCTCTAGATATCATGTTGGGAAAACATCTGCCAATGGGAATCTTTTTTAGCATACTTTCTCTTGGGTTTCGAGCTCGCTAAACCATGAAAATCATCTCGAGCATAGTTAATTTTTTGTCGCAAGCACGTTAAAAAATGAAGCAGATACCTTGAGTATTCTTCCAACCTATCTTCGAGATCGTTAAAAAATGAAGAAGATACCATGAGAATTCTTCCAACATATCTTTGAGCTCGTTAAAAACAGTAAGATGGTTTTGAGCTTACATTTTCCACTTTTCCGTGCTCTTGTTAAAACATGAAAAAATGCGTGGAGCTTACTTTTCACCTTTTCATGCTCTGGTCAAAAACAAGAAAATTAGTTTGAGCTTACTTTTTCCTTTTTCGTGCTCTAGATTCAAACATGAAAAAGATTCTGAGTGATTTTTACACCATAATCATGCTTGTTAAAAACCTAGAAAAACAGTGTTGAGTTGAGTTTTTGTTCTTTCTCGTGCTCCTAAATACATGAGAATAAGTCACCAAGTTAACTTTTATCTCTTTTTCGGGCTTGTAAAACTTCCATGAAAAAGGAACCCCCTGGATTTCATCTTTAAGTTATTTTCAGACTCCCTAAATAGGAAAAGATTACCAAGCGAACTTGATTCTTTCACGCTTGTAAAAGCATTAGAAAGGTCGTCTTTCTGGTGATAGTTTACCCCTTTTCAGACCAGGGAAACTATTTACAAAAAAGGAGCACTCTATTTAATCATGGCTAGAAGAGTTCTTTCTCAAAAGTTTTTATCATTTTTCAGGTGAGGAGACTAAAATTTACGAAAAAGTGCTCATTAGAGTCTTCTTTAGTCCTTTCAAACTCTCTAAATATGAAACGACATTGATTTTACCTTCTTTGGACTTGTTAAAATATGACATTGAAGGGCCCTTGTAGGGACGAACCCCTCCTATATCGGGTTCATAAAACATATGTGATTGGACTCGTACTAAGGATGAGCTATACCGAGCATCTATTGCCCTCCTCAAGCTCGTTAATAAACAAAGAGGTACTCATCAATCATGATGGGGAATAAGGAAAGAGTTTGTATTCACTTGTATTAATGGCAGTACATAGTCGCTCTTGAACATGGAACTCGTTTTCATTTCATTCAAACTGCTTGGATAATCTACTTGTCCTCGAGTCTCTCCAATTCCATGAGTCATTTTACTCCTTTGGGTTATCCAAAGAATGCAACGATCATTAGTTGTATTAGGTCTTGGTGTCGATCTTGTCGTGTCAATGTTGTTAAGTCATTCCATTATGTGTTCAAGAGAATTCTATTGATCGAGTCAATATATGCAGTCATTATACCTTCTATTGTGTCATTCACCCCTGAGTTAGTCTCACACATCACTCTACAATCCGATCTACTCCAAAACATCTTTGATCTTGTTTCATGTCAATGATGGGCGAAACATCATGGCCCTCCTTCGACGGTTTTTATCCTTGTCGACTTCAACACATCATCCAAGGATTGAACCTAGAAACTAGTCAAGTACCTTGGGCTTGCATGCCTTAATGGTAGGTTACCTCACTTTCAACAGTAAGTTCACATCATTGACTTCTAATTGAAATATTCCACCAAATGTTCGACCTCAACTCATTTGATTCACGTTCAGCAATATGTACTATGATACCTTGGGGATCATTGACATTAATGATGATTTCCCTCATACTTGTTGATAGTTTACATCAATGACTGGTGATCAAGTGGTTTCTACCATGTTCGACTTCAAAACATTGTAATCACATGGTTATATTTTTATCGTTGCGGGTTCAGTTTGAAGACCCTGGGTTAACTTATGTATCTTACCTAGGATGTGAAGGATATTTTTTGAGTCATATCACACGAATCCACTCTTCTATTGGTCATGGTTGTGTAATTATCTCATCATGGATCTATGCTTGAATCTAGTAGCCATGATTTTGTTCAATTAGTTGATACTACCATGGATCTGCAATGTATTGGTCGGCAGCCATGTTATGAGTCATTTGAGACATATATCTCAGAGTCTGTTATACTGCAGGAGTCTTTGTTCGTCACTCCAATCGATGGTCCTTACCTCAAACTCTCATATTTCAAATCATCTCACTTACCCTATTTCGCTAGCTTCATGCTTTGGGGGGCATTCTATTACACCAAAATCTCGTCAACATCAATTATGTTTCCTCTATTTTCCCTAATTCCTAAAGCACCTGGGACAAATGATTGAAAGGAGAGTTGTTGTTGTTCCTTTTACCTTTTGTTGTCACCCGACGCGCCCTGCTCGTTGACAAGGTGTGTCAAACCCTTGGTGACGCACTCTGCACATTAACAGAGCGCGTCAGTGATGTTGGTTGCCTTTGCAAAAGGTATCTCACCCGTTAAAGACGTGATTTGCATGTGTGCTAGGTGCGGCACTGTTAGTTTAAAAGGAGAGAGAGAAGCTTTGAGTGGCTTCTAGAATCCTTGGTTATGTGGGGGCTTATCCCTATGAACTGGGAAAGGTGGCATTCGATCCCCTTACCTTTGGGGATGATCCCTTGAGCTTCTCCCACAAATCCTCAACCTCTCTTATACCTTTACGCCTATAAATACAAACACCCTCTCCATGGTTAAGGAGGAGGAAGATAGAGCACTTAAATGCTGGTGAAATTCTGTTAGAATTGCTTCCCTTTCATCCATCAAGAGGAAAAAGCTTGGATCTTTGACGCTAGGATCATTTGGAAGGAGTTACGACGTCAAAGCTCAGTTGTAACCTCTCTCTATGTACTTCTTATAATTACATTAATGCATATTCTTTCCATAAACATCTTTTTATTGTAAGATCTTTAGAATTTGCTTCTTTGACTGCTGGTTTATATTGATCTATGTTCATATGCTACTAGTACTTGATTGTTTCCACTCGTTGTACATGGTTTTGTAGCTATAGATATGAATATCAAGAGCTATATCAAGCAAGGGGATAGTATTGCGTTCATAAGGTGAGTTATATTCTCACATTCTTTTCAATTTGATCAATCTAGGAAATTAATTTGTATTGTGTACTTATTTTGTTCTAGATTCGAACCATTTGGAATAGGGAGATCAGTTAGTGTCCGCAAACAACGTTCCCTTGGGGCGCAAGACAAAAAAAATTGATTAATTGTATTTGTTAATTTTCAATGGATTCATGTTAATGTATTGCTTAGTTTGAAATTATGTTTTATCAATTGTTAATTTAATTTATAAACTCAATTTGAAAATGTGTTGCTCAATTTTAAATTTTTATATTTAATGTGGAATTGATGTTAATTTTTTGCTCAATTTGAATGTTTTCGTTATAAATTGTTTGCAGCTTAAATTTTTCTATTGGAAGTGATTCTCATGCTTCTGTAATAATTCCTTTCTATAATGCTAGATCAAACCAATTGTATTGTGCTTACTAACATCATTGATGTAATGTTCAATATTTTTTAAATCAGGATTCAGATGATGATCAACCTACCTACCATCTTCCATTGCACCCCAGTACAATGTCGAACTGAGAGAAGGCTGAAAAAGGAGCGCAACTTGGAGAGGAAGCATATCAATCATTGTTGAATCAACCACCTATTCAATTTCCACTACGTCCATCCTCACCAATTATGAATGCCTACAATAATAGTAGTTCTTCACATGTGGGCAATGGAGGAAATGAAGTAGAGGCTGGTATGGATGAGTTATTACGACAAGGGAGTTCCATGGATGCAATGTTGTTACATAAATTTCCAGGACAATGAGCTAGGGGATGACGCTCATATTACTGAAGCCTTCTTCGAAAGCTTAAATCGGCTTCCACCGCACCTCTCTTCGGACCTGGCCGATCAAAGTCTACACAATTGGGGACAACAATGTTACTGTACAACATGAAAGAAAAGTATATCATTTTAGACACATGTTTCTCAACAATGTTGAGGTAACTAACCATCAACTACATTATATTTTGAGGAATCTTGTGACACAATCATCATTGAAAATGGTCGATTTTATCAACATTAAATGACATTGTACATTTGTATTTCCCACTAACTAGAGGTTATTCAATTATAAGGTACTTTTGAATGATAATGTTTTTCCCGACAGCTGCGAAGAGGCAAAGCAAATGTTGAAAATGTTGGGTGTAGAGTACATATCATATCATGCGTGTCCCAAAGATTGTATTTTATATAGAGCAGAATATGCAGGCAAAGATATATGTCCAAAATATGGGCATGATAGGTACAAAGAATCGAAAAAGAAGGCTAAAGAACATGGTTCTCCTCATAATATGTTGAGGCACATGCCTATAATTCCAAGGATTCAAAGGCTCTTTCATTGCAAAGAATTAGCTATGTTGCAGGGATGGCATGCATTGAACCGAAGTGCGGAAGGAGTTATGTGAATCCCAATAGATTCAATCGCCGTGAAGCATATAGAGGATACATGGCCCGATAAATTCAAGGATGAAGTACGCAGCCTCTGATTGAGTATAGTCATTTATGGCGTCAACCCATATTTCCAACCAAAAAAAATCTATATTGTTTGTCCTGTAGTAGTGATCAATAACAATATCCCCCCATGGTTGTCCATGAAGAATAAACATCTTATGTTGGCTCTTGTAGTCCCTGGTAAAAGACAAGTGAAGAATATGGATGTTTACCTACAACCATTAATCGATGAATTCAAGGAATTATGGGAAGGGATACAAGTATATGATGTGTCGAGACCCATCCCATCAAAGAGGATTTTTACCTTGCATGGCATATGTGCGTACACCACACGTGATTATCTTGGGTTAGTAGTTTTCTCAGGTAAATATGTTCTTTGATTTGTTTATATTCAAAGCACTAATTTTTGGCATATTTAATTTGGTGTGACTATCTTGATATTCAACACTAACATTCTCTCTTTACTATAACATAGCAGGTCTTGTAACAAAAGGTTATTATGGATGTAAATGTTGTGGATCTTCTATGAAGTCTAGTGTTGTTCAGGATTTTAAACCTTATAGTGAGGAGAGACACTACCAACTTGAGCGGGGTTGACAGGTAAATACATTCATTATATTGCATTTAGTTCCTACAAATGACAGAGATTAGGATATCGAAAGACATACCTTTATAGCTAGTCCTAGATTTCACTTGATTTCTCGCTTGATCTCCCACTTGATGAACCTACAAAAAAAAGGAAACCTTCCTCAACGTATCTTGACTATATATAAATATGATGAAATCATAAAGGAATTTAACATCAAATATAATCAGATATTAAGCCAAATGAACATACAATCTAATAGACATTCGATTTGGGACAGGAAGGGTATTTCCACCTTTTTATTGTTAAAGAAACATGAATCGGTACAATATACCTAATGCATCGAGATGTTTCTGCAACTGAGTCTTGGGATCCTGCTCTTCTTAATGACTTGGGACTTTCCTCCAGCGTAGCAACCCTTAATGCATTCTTTCTAGGTTCCTCTCTCATGGATCCTCCTTGTATTTATGGGACAAGGTAGGCAGTTGGAATCAAGAGGTGGTTGAATTGGGAGGTTGGGGAAGTTGCAGAACCAACTTCAACTAATCCCAATTTGTAATCTGAATATATTTTTGGTTTTATCTTAAGATGTGCATGAGTTTCTCAAGGAATAGTAGCGCACAGTATTCAACTTCACTGTTTTACAACATGTGTTTGAAACTTTTCAAAGATGTGCGATGGATTCCCTTGAGGAAAGTAGGGAATTTTCCAAGGTGTGTGCTGGTTTGCTGCCCAAAGAGTACTGCACATGTCAAAACATCAAGAGAAATAGGAGAATTTATTGGCTGAAGAGGGTAGTTCCAGTCCATAAGTCATCTACGTCAATCATAGCTCTTGTCCTTTTGTGTGATCGACGGAGCAATGTGATCATGGACGGAGAAGTGCAGATTTGACCTATAACAGATGCCCCCTAATGTGTGAGGTCAAAGGGAAACGATGGCTGAAATACATTATAATTCCAAGTCATAGGAGGAGCAATAAACCGCAGAACCAAGTCACAAAAACACCTGAAACAACGATCAAGGTCAGAGAGCAATTACAATCTTGACATCATATAGATGTGTAGTATGATCTCCGATACATAACTAGGATATGTATATAAAGAGCATGGCCACTGAAATACAAGTGTGTATCCATGTCAAAATGAGAGATTATAGCCATAACAACAAGCTGGATCTATGTCTCATGAAGAGCCAAAATGAGTGAGGCTCAGTCTTGCGCAGCTTGGGTGATAACATAAATATAGTGATGTTATCATAGTCCCAAGGTCTTCATCCAAACAACCCAAGGTACAAACACTAACCATGCGAATAAATGAGTTGAAGTCGAACATGGGGGGTATCGTTTGATTACCGGTCATTGATGTATACCGTTAACAAACGCGAGGACTTCCATCGATAATGATAACTGGGTCCAAGGTACCTAGTACGATCCAACAAGTGTGAATAAGGGGAATTGAAGTCGAACACTTGAGGAACCTGTCAAATAAGAGACATTGATGTATTCCCATTTATTCAACAGCGAGGGAAACTGTCATTGATGACTGCAATCCCCAAGGTACTAGCCGAAACTCTAAACTTCATTCCCAGAGCATAATCAGCTGAAGTCAATGGGAAGAAGTCTGCTGAAAGGGATGCCTTAATGCATCCTCCATCATCCAACACGAGGAACACTCAAAAGGTATGAGCTGATGTGGAGTAGTACAAGTAACAAGATGAAACAAACTGACACCAGGATGGCCGACACATGAATTCAAGGTAAACTGTAGAATGGCCGACATAGGCTGTATCCTTGAACTGTGAGCACGACACAAAGTGACTAAGGCAGTTTTAACCATGAAGGGGAAATGATATAAGCCTGCAATGTAGGAGACATTGACAGACCCTCCATATGGTTGGAAGAATAACCAACCGGGGGAGTAAAAACTCGGAGTTCAGGTTCACCTTAAGGCCAAAAATGAAAACCCAACTGACATTAAAGACTCAAGTAGGTGCTGTGTTCAAGGATATGACTGACTTAACTACCTTTGAAACTGAAAAATATGTGATATACCCTTCTTATCCCTTATTCTTTTTGGTAAGAGAATGTCCTTCTTGTTATTTTAATGAATCCAAGAAAGATATAAAACTCAATAAGTCCAACCATGTAAAAAGTTTAACGAGCCCATGGGAGGAAGACTCAGGACCTTCTTCATTGTTTACAGAGTTCGAAGAAGAGATAGAAGAATACTCTATAATATTGATCTCTAGATTTTAATATCGAGCCGATATCTGTTCTTGCTCACCAGTGTTTTCAATTTTAAGGATTCTGAAAAACTTAAACAATAACTCCATATACCTACTCGTGGATTTTAATATCGATCCTAGGTTGGTATATGCTTGTCGGTGTTTTCTTGTTTATAGAGTCTGAAAAACTTAAACAATCCTCTATACACTTACCCGTGGATTTTAATATCGAGCTCGAGTATCTAAGTGCTCGTTTAGTGTTTTCATATTTTGAGAGCCTGAAAACCCTAAAGAAGGCTCCAAAATTCCTTTTTCGTATAGTTAGTCTCCTCTCCCGAAAAATTTTAAAACAATGAGAGAAGAATTCTTCTAGCCACGTATGACTAGAGTATTCATTTTTCATAAGTAATCCACAAAAGTCCGGAAAAGGGTTAAACTTATACTTAAGCAGATGGACTTTTAATTCCTTTAACGAGCTTGAAGAGAGCAAGTCTGCTCGGCAATCTTGTTTAGTTTTTCAAATAGTCAAAACAAGAGCTTAAAACGACTTAAAAGACAGCTTCTATGATTGTGGGTTCATGACCTGCCAAAAGATAGAATCTCAACAATCACATTAGTAACTATCGACAAATTTTCTCAATGACATAATAATGACAATATGGTATCTATATTGGTCGATCAATAAGAAACTAAGTCATTTCCGGTTTAATATTTTGAAGATCTAGTGAAAACTTGAAATACCTAGGTTAAATTCAATTCACCAAAACTTGTAGGTATTAGTGATTAAATAGAACATTAGGGACAATTTGAAACTATACACTTTTGCAAAAAGTCAGTAAAAATTGAAATCAATTTGATATAACTAGTTTCAAATTGAAAAAACAAATATCACAAATTGAAATTTCTAGGGCAAAAGAGGAGCAAAACCTTGATCTTCCTCCACTCGTTGCAATCAAACCGGAGCATCAATCGACCTTCTACTTCCACCAAGTAAGTTATTTCCTCCCAATCTTGCAATTCGATGCATTTTTTGTCAATTTTATGGTTAAAAATCATTTTCTAGCAATGTACAACTCGTGTTTTGCATGTGCGCTACTGTGTATGAGGAAAAGTAGGGCATACCGGTAGTGTGTGTTGGTTTTCCTCAAGGAAATCAGTTCTCAAACGTGTATGTCTAGCCTTAACAGTAGCACACACCCCTAAAGGTTGGGTAAAAGTTGACGAGGACTGAAAATTTGACCTTTTCTTGGAAAGATGGTTCTTTTTTGGAGAGAAAGGGAGCATGAGGAGATGGATCGGATAGCATTTCAAGATCCGGAAACCCTCTATGCGCTCCGAAGGTGTGGACTATTTAAATTTTATAGAACAGTCAATATGCATGCACTAAACCGCTTGCTTGAGAGGCGTGTCCAATACTGGGATGCTGAAGCATTGGTGTTTAATATCCAAGGTGAAATACTGGAACTCACCATCGACGACATCTACTTTATCATGGGTCTCTCTCGGAGGGGAGATGTTGTGAACTAGAAAGGGTCCTCATGCAATCTGGGTTCCTTGTTCATGAAAGAGTATGTGAATACTCACTATGTACCGGGAACTAAGAAATCTGGTAGTCAAATTCTGATCTTGACTATTGCAAGCTTCCCCCTTAAAGTCATCGTAAGTGTTCTTAACCGAATGGGAGGGAGTGCTATGGAACATCTTGCTTCTAGGAATTATATGCACCTTGGTACTGAATGCTTGCACAGAAGAGTATATGACTGGTGTTCAAGTCTTTTGACCAACATGAAGCTTCAACTCTCAGGATGTAACACAGGGAGGATGAAGAACTTTGGGTACAGAAGCATACTTTGCACCTTCTTCTTTGAAAGGGTGCCTGCTATGTGTTTGGGCATGCCTTTCAACCCTCGTGAGCCAATGTTGGCTCGTTGGGGTGAGATCTTCCTCTGCTAGGGTGGTGGCGAGAGAAACTTTTGTTACCATGAGGATGATTTATGGGGTTGGTGGGAAAGACAAGTGCTAGCTATCGAGCAGTTTCCATATGCGGGTATAGACTTCTGCAATGATCCTGAGTTGATCCTTCCTCCAGGAGTTGTTTGGGGAGAGATAGGTATGTTTATGCTTTTGAAAGTTTATTAAATTTTTATGTTTTATATATATAATTTTTATGATGAGTTCAAAGCACTGAAGCAAAGTGTCATGTGCAAATGTTGGACCAGTGCATCCTAAGGGAAATCCTCACACTTTCGTGAGGCCAATGGAAGTGGGTGCAGCTGATGCCATGCTGGGAACCATTGAGAGAAAGATGAGTCGGTTGACTCATGATGTTCCAACTTACAAGATCGAGCAAATGTCGCTCGACATGCAGGAGGATGTGGTTGGTATGCCCCCGGCCTGGATTAAGCTACTGCGGAAAGTGGTTAGGCTGGTCATATTCTACCGAGAGGCAGTAGAGCCAGATGAGGCCCCACCTTCTCCATAGAAGAAGGATATTCTATGTATATTTTTTAGGCCATCGAGCCCAATTTTGTATCTTATGACATGACTCTGTGACAGACTTATGATCCAAACTCATACTATTTTTTGATACATATATATATATATATATATATATATACAGTATCGGTTATTTACATGTGTGTTATTGTGTTTTATGCATGAATTATTATGTGTGTGAATGATGCAAATGCCAATCTAGAACATAGTTTGCAAATGAATCAGCTAATGCATTCAAGTTCCTTGGAATATGTTGATATGTGATATAATCAAACTGTCTCTCAAGTAACCTAACGCGCATAAACTGACATAGAAAAGTAGGATCTCTAACTTGATAAACACCCAGTAACTGAAAAACAACTAACTGTGAGTAGAGTCGTACCTCCAAATGTGAAATGCCATGGAACAGAGCATCTCGGAGTAGCTCTATGACTGCACTGTATTCAGCCACATTATTCGTTGTGGGACCTAAACAAGCCCCTCCCGAAGACACCAGTTGGCAAGTTGGTGAGTAAATAACCCAAGCAGTCGAGGCCAACTGATGGGTGTGGTGGCTATCGCCATCAGCAAACCCTATGAAGTGTTCAATCGACATCTGAAACACAAAACAATGGATGCATAAGACGTAACTACAACCATAAACAAAACTTAACTTTACAAAAATGTACATCTAAAAATACATGAAAAAGCACAGACGCCTAAGCGTAGTACTTCTTCAAGTAGGGTCGATGCCTGGGATCTATTCATGAGACCGGGAAAATATGTCACAGAAATCATTAAAAATATTGGTATACGGAATGATCTCATCAAGATAACAGTCCGCTCCAATATAAAGATGTTTTCCGTGACTCCAGGTTCAGTGGAAATGTTGATCGGGATGGTTCTTGATGTACTCTCCCTATTCCCTTCAGCAAAAATAGCTTGTGAAGTGGGAGGAATAGAGGACCAATCAACATTCTCACCGAGTCTCGGAGAGAACTCACCTCTCTCTATCAAGTTTAGAACGGGAAGTAACTAGGAACTGGGGTGTATACTTTCTCAAGGGTGATATAGGCCTATTATAACTTCCAAAAATGTTTCGTTAGAAGGAAAAACCATGTCTAAACAATCAGGAGAGTGGGTTGAGTCCACTGACCATGCAGGAGCACAGTCCATATCTAACTCAGCAGAGACCAACGGAGTCATGATATGTTCTGTTGTAGTTTGTTGTGAATCCAAGTAGATAACCTCTGCAACATGTACAGGCACAACTGGTTCTGATTCAATAGGGAGAATCCGCGGATTTGTCCTTGAACTGACCGTGGAAGTCTCAGGAGAGGAACATTCCTCAGAACCAATAAAATTAACGGGAGAAGGTAGGTCAAAAGTTCCTATTAATGACCCATAGAGACCTACTCCCAAACTCACAGTGACTGTGTTGGACTGATCAATCAACGGGATAGTTGAATCCAATGAAGTCTGATTGGTCTTCCAAGAAAATGAAAGTTGATCGACTGTGACGATCTTTCCTTCGTGAGGGAACATTATGATCCGAAAAATAGCTGATGGCACTTCCTGCATGGCATATGTCCAGCTCCTACCCAACAACAATTTATAATTGAGTGGAGCATCCAAAACTTCAACCTCTACCTATACTAGCTTGCCCGCAAGTTCAACATCAAATGATGGTAAGACTCTGTGAGGATAGAAAGATCTTCCATCAAAGGCGGTGAGTACCATATTAGAGGGGGCTAGCTCAGGTTCACCTAAATCCTTCCAGCAAGAAATAGACATTACGCACGTTGATGCACACTCATCTACAACAGCTCGTCGAATGGTCATGGGACCATGGACGACCTCTATCTGGAGAGCGACATGATAAGGAAACCAGTACTTGATATCTTTCATATCAAAACGTGCAAGCATGGTGGATGAATCAAAACTCCCAATCGCTGCAAGGAGTGCACTACGTTGCAATGGGAAACTGTGCAGTACCTCCAAAGTAGACATGGCACAGGGGGTTTGGTCTAAATACTCCACAACATTGTAGTTGGGGGAAGGTTACATGTTGGGGTTGTGCACAGCCCGTTTGTAGTAACCTTTCGGTATCTTCGGCAGCGTCTCCCCTGGTATGTGAAGAGGAGTAGAGGATTCAGGAGCATCTTTCTGCTGCTGATCCGAGGTATAATTCTTTGCTCGAGTTTGAAGTAGAGCATCTGAGTTAACCATATTAATGAATGACTGATCAGCGGAGGTGGAACGATTGGTGCCCCCAGCACTAGAGCTGCCAGAAGCTAAACTCTGTCCGTGAGGGAAAGGGTGTTTTAAGACAGCTGGTTTCTTCTCACGGATCAGCTTCTGGGATTCTTCCATTAGAGGGCATTGATGGGTAAGGTGGTCCTCTTGACATAACTTGCAAGGTAACTTAGCCTTCCTTTTTTCCTTTTTACCCTCCTCGGCATTTTGTGTGTTCCTGGGCTTTTGTTGGTTTCCCTCCCCTTTCTTGCCCTTTCTTTTAGGCTGTCGAGAGCCCTTTTAGTTTGTCTGCACCTGCTGTACAGATTCTGTAGTTGAAGGGGAGGATGCAACAGAAATTGCTTCTGTAGCATACTATTTAACTGACAAGGCGTGAACCTGCTTTGTTAAGGCATCAAACGATGTAGAATCAACTGAACCCACAATGCCATCAGCATGTGGTCCAGGTTTAGGTTTACCTAAGTCTATATTAGACCTCGGCGCATCAAGAATAATTTCATATAAAAGCCCAGACTGAGCATAGACCAAGTCTAGCTGTTGGGTTCTCAAAATGGATTCCTCTTCGGAGGACACCCCTGAAGTGGAAACTTCCTTAGAAATATAAGGAAGAAGAGACTTAAGATACCATTCTAATAAGAATATTGGGGGGATGTCGGCTTTGATGAGCCTATTTCGCCTTCACCACTCCTTAATATGATCATATAGACGAGTGGCTTTGTTATGTCGAAAGGTCGATAGAAGGTCTGTGCTAGCATCGTACCGAACAGGAAGTTGAAAGTGGTTCAGGAAAACAATAGCAAGATCCTGAAAGGTGCCATAGGCAGCTGCAGGAAATTCGATATACCACTTGGCTGCGACACTTGTCAAGGTTCTTTGAAAGAGCCTTAACCTTATGGAATCATCATTCAACAAATTGGAGGAGCACCAGAGATAAAATGTCGTAACATGGTCACTGGGGTCCTCACCAGTCTTACCTTCAAACTTTGGTATGTCTGAGGGCAACTTAGTGGGAATGGGTGGCCATGCAGATTCATGACGCACGGGGTCGTTCGTGAGCTTTGAAAGATCTGGAAAGTTCAAAGTTGTCAGAAAAGGTAAACGGGGTTGAGCCGATGTCATCTATTAGACAGGAACCTGGTATTGGGAACCACCTATTGCCTGGTTCATATACTGTTGGTTGGGGTTTCCCCCAGCCATCGGTTGTGAAACGAAAGGATTGAAATTACTCCACCCAAAAGAAAGAGGATTAAATCCCTGTGTGTTTTTCCATTGTGGTTGGGTGTTAGCCCCACCATACTATTGATTAAACATATTACCCCCTCCTCCAGAAAACAAAGAGAAGGGCATACTCCCTGCGGGTATGTTCAATGGATTCACATTGTAACCTGCATAGGGGTTGAAACCAAGTGTGGTTGTAACGAACGGCAAAGTCATGGTACCCATGACAGGAATAGATGTAGAGGGAATCGATCCTACAGTGGAAGTGGAAGAAACAACTTGAGTTACACCCTGTAACTGTTGTGTAGTAGAAGACTAAGTGAAGTTCACTGCGGGTATCCCTGACGAAGGGACATTGTTTGGTCCAAAAGTTGGGGTAGAAACTGAGGCAGATGTCGAAGCTAATGAGCTCGGCATGCCTAGAGTACCAGCATTGAAACTAAAGGACGGAGTTGAGGCAGAAGCAGTCTGCGATGAACTCGGGGTAGCAATGTTTGTGAAAGAAGGATTAACAATCCTTGCATCCATAGAAGTTGTGGGAGTTTGAGGAACTCCCTGCTCGTCTCCTGGGTTGTACATAGTATAACCCAGTGTAAACAAGTAAGCACTATACTCAGGTTGTTGAAAACCTACAGGTACCTGTTGTGGCCACAACAGATCCCATGCTTGGCTAAAGTATGGGAGCCCCATTTTTAATAAATTCGAAGGTATATGAGTAAGTTCCCCTTTGTGAATATGAGTTTTCGGTTTAAATCCCTTAAATCTAATGCCCATACCTTCGTGCTCCATGTTTCTCCATGATCTGGATTATCCCTAAGTTTTTGGTTTGCAGAAATCTTTAAATTATTGAATATTTTAACTTTTTCTCTACCAACCCGAAACTTGACAGTCAGAAAACCCGAAATCCGAAACCCGACAATGAGACAACCCGAAATCCGAAACCTGAAAGTTTCGGGTGCGGGAAATTGGGGTTCTCATTTTTCGATTTTCGTCATCCTGAAACCCGCAACTCGAAAGTTGCGGGTGAGGGATTTCATTTTTTGAAGTTTGTTTTATATAAACCCGAAACCCGACCATGTCGCGTTGTGGGAATCCATATTTTTGTTTGTAAATTTTAATAAACCCGAAACCTGACAATGTCGCGTTTCGGGATTCGGAAATTGTTTTTTTTAACTTTGCGTTTGATTGCGTCCCAAAACCCGCAATCCGCAACTGTCGGGTTGCGACTTTCGGGAACTTGGTTTTGATTTGGTCACATATTGAAACCCGAAACCCGCCAGTGTCTGTTTTCGGCTTTCAGGAATGGTAAATAAAACTTTTTATTTGTGTTTCTGAACCTGATCCCGCATTTCGCATCAATTAATCTCAGCCATTCGTGATTCTCAATCCTATGGTCATGATTTAACTTGGGTAAATTGATAAATATAGGTTTTTATTTACTTTCGTTATCATTTTTACTCGCCGAAAATTACTCCGTTGTGTTGATTTTACCGTGGATTTCTTGCTTCAGCTAACTGTTGGTTTTCAGTTATCACAGGTAGGATTGTTGTCATTTTATTTTTTGGTTGGTCTCTTGGCTGTTTGTGATTATTGTTTTTTGATTTTTTGTTTTCTATTATTCCGTCAGAAATTACGAAGTTTGCCACTATGTCTAGAAGTACCCGGTCTAGGGCCGTTCTTAGAGATACCCTAACTAAAGACCCCAACTTTGGTATCTTCTCAGACACCAGCGGGAAGGTCACCGAGACTTATCAAATGGATTGGTCTCGGATTTATGCTATATTCGACAACAATGACCTTTCGCATGTAGAAATTGATAGGTCTACCTATGAGAAGATTAGGGCTTCCCAAATTCATGCTATTGCTGCACGGCCCGCTATATTACCTTATACAGATGCAATGAAGTGGATAGTTGAGAACGTTAGTGTCAAAGACCGGTCTTTCAATGACACTCTAGGGAATCAATTGACTCATTTCCATCCTGAGGTTTTTACTCGAGCTTTCGCTCTCAGGCCACATGAGCAGTCCTTGTTTCCTGACTTCATCCAATCCTCCAAGTTTCGTTACAACCTAATGCTTTCATACTTAAGCCCGATAATCTATATCCAATTGCTTGGTTCAAGGAACCCTATTCTTTGCTAGCGGCTATGTTGTGTCAACTGTTCAGGCTCCCCAACTGTTCGTTGTTTAAAGATGAATGGGCGCCTATAGCGCACCATGTCTTGACTACCGGTGAGTCCTTCCCATGGGCTTCCATCTTGTCCTCAGAACTAAAAAATGCTATCGAAGATTACCAGAAGTCTCCTGCCTTCAGAAAACCACATTTCTTTTTATCTGCCTATGTAATTGATGTTTTCTGCTCAGAATTTCAATACCCCAACTAAACTGGAATTGGACTCCAGCCGACCCACCTATGCACATCTATCATTCAATCTTATGGGAAGAAAACTTTATCCCTCTACTGTATGATATATGTGATCAATTCTTGGGCACTGTCTATTTCAATATTTTTAAGCAAGAAGCACCAGCATTTTCGGATGATGCCAAGGCACTCATCAATACTATCGGTGACTGGTATGTGTGTGAGTATTTCTCATATATCAAGGTCTGGGGTAGTAATATTGTACATCTGTTACCCAGAATTGTCCCTGACAGATTGGCTTTGCAGGAAGTTTCATTTCAAACTGTGACTGATGGTATGTATAAGAAGCTTACAGGTCCTAGAAAGAAGGGATGGCCTAAATTCCCTTTGAACCTTGGGTCATTGGTCATCCCAACCTCCAATTGGGCAATGATCCTTGGTGACCAAATGGTTGATTTCAAATTGGGATTTGCCCCTAAAAGAAAGCATGACCCTAAGAAGTTATTAGATGCACACTTCAAGCAAACCCACATTAAAATGGACTATATGCATAAAAACATCCCAAACATGTTATACAACTTGATGAGAACTATTTACTCAAAACAAGAACTCTAGCCATAAAAACCCATATTTTTGCATAAAAAACACCTAAAAACCACCCCGAATAAAAAAGTGGTGCTACCGGTAGCACCACTTTTTTTTTGTGGCTAAAAATATAAACATGGACCAAAATAAACCTTATTGTCATTTACAAAAACCTTAAAATCAAGCCCTAAATTGAAAACTAATGCTACTGGTAGCACACGTTTTCAAGATATGGCATTATTATGTTGTTGTATCATAGTTTAAAATTGTATTTTTTAATTCTCTTAGTAACACTATATAAAACTAGCACCTAGTTAAACACAAAATATTCAAGAAATTATTCCACCTCTCTTTTTATATAAAATAAACGAATTTATGAAATTGTTCATAATAAAACCATACACTAAACGATAAGGTGTAGAAATTATGATATTTGAGCGCACAAGGGAGGGAACACAATCTATTATAAAACAAAAAATAGAACTCTAGCCATAAAAATTCATATTTTGCATCTAAAACACTAAAGACAACCCCAAAGACCTAACCAAAGTAAAAATGCAAAAATTATTAAAAAAATTCAAAAATGAAATTAAAAATTATTGTAGAAAATCATTTACAACCTTGAAAAAAATTATAAATAAAAAATAAAAAAATCCAAAAAAAAAAATTAAATGAAATAAAAATTTCATAATTTCAAAAAAAATACAAACTAAAATAAACACTTTCAACAATTTAAAAAAAAAATGTCCACGTCTCAATTTAGAAAAAAAACATTACAAATAGGTCAAACTAAACAAAAATATTAAAAAAAAATTTAAAGAAAATTTAATAAAAAAAAAACCAAAAATACAAAATTTAAAACTTAAAAAACAAACAAAAATTTCATAAAATAAAAATAAAAATCTATATATATATATAACTTCGATTTAAAACAAAAATGAAAAATTTAACAAAAAAAATTAAAATTATATTAAAAATTTCATTAAAAAAAAATTTAAAAACTATACAAAAATTTTAAATTGAAAAAAAAAATTTAAAAATGAATAAAATAATAGAATTAAAACTAAAAAACAAAAACAAAAACAAAAAATAATAAAAAAATAAACAAAAAAAACTAAAACTTCCCTCAGCCAAGCCCCCCCTCCGACACCCCCTTCCTCCCTCTGGCCCCTCTCCCCTTTGCCACCTGCGTCCTCCCTCCGCCACCTGCATCCTCCCTCCACCCACTCTCCCCTCCACCACCCCCTTCCTCCCTCCTCCCCCCTCCCCTCTGTCTTGCCCTTCCTCCCTCCGCCCACTCTCCCCTCCGTCGGCACCTTCCTCCCCCCCTTCCTTCTTCCCCCGCCTCCTCTCCCCTCCCCTGCACCATCCCCCTTCCCCTCCTCTCCTCCCTCCCCACCCCCTATCCCCCCTCCCCCTCCCCCTCCCCACCCGCCCCATTGCTGCCAACAGCACCCAGTAAGGAGGCGCGATTCTAAGAATCGCGCCACCGCTAACGGGCGGCACATGGATCTCGCTCATTTCTCTACCCACGCGCCACCGCTAACGGGCGGCACATGGATCTCGCTCATTTCTCTACCCAAAACCGCGCCGCCTTACTAGGTGTTGTTGGCAGCGGCGGGACGGGAGAGGAGGCGGGGGAGGAAGGAAGGGGGGTTTGGAGGGAAGGGGGGGAGGAAGGTGCTAGCGGAGGGGAGAGTAGGCGGAGGGAGGAAGGGCGTGGCATAGGGGAGGAGGGAGGAAGAGGGTGGCGAAGGGGAGAGGGGGTGGAGGGATGAAGTGGGTAGCGGAGGGAGGAAGGCGGGTTTAATTTTTTTTGTTTTTGTTTTTTTATGTAATGTTTTAATAAAATATTATTTTATCGTTTTAATTTGTTTTTTTTTATGAAATTTTTAATATTTATTTTAAAATTTGTTTTTGTTTTTTTTTTTTTCTTTAATTTTGGATGTTTTGGATTTTTTTTTAATTTAAAATTTTAATTTTAAAATATATTTTGCTATTAAAAAATTATTTTTTTTTTTAAATAAATTTTTTAATTTTGTTATAATTTTTTTTATTCTCTAAAAATTTGGTTTTAATTATTTTATTCTTTTTCAATTTTTTTTAATTTATATTATAATTTTGTTTTTTTTTTAATTTTGTTTTTTAAAATTTTGTTTTGTTTTCGTTTTTAAGTTTTATATTTTTTTTTAATTTTGTTTTTTTTTGTAGAGAGTTGTTTTTTTCAAAAAAAAAATAATAATCTTTCAAATCTTAAGTTATATAATTAAAATAGGTAAAAATGCATTAAAAATTGTTTAAAATGTCTTGATTTTTTTTTTCTTAAAGAGATTTACCCAAAAAATGGTTTCTTTAAGATAAAAATTTAATGAAAAAGCTTTGAAAATGGATATAATTTTCATTCTAACGAGCTTCTAAATCTTCAAAGATTCAAAAATGTGTGCATTTTTCAATATAACTAGTTACTAAATGTATATTTTTTTGTAAACCTCGAAAAAACACCCTTGTAAATGAAAGTTATAGTTTTCTTATGACCAATAAGTTTCAAAATCACAAAAAAATGGCTCAAAATGAAAAGTGGTGCTACCAGTATACACACTTTTTAAAATGGAGGTAAAAACAGCTACTAAAATTGACCCCCAAAAAAACGAGAACAATGAAGGGTTCTCGTCAAGTTGTATAACATGTTCCCATATGACTCTATCTATCATGGAGTCAATACATTTTCTGAAGTTCTTGCTGGAGCAAAAGACCCAGAAGAGCAGCATAATATTCTGCAATATCAGAAGGAATTTAAGCTCAGGGTGCTAAGCGATAGGAAATTGGAGTTGGACTTGCTGGACAAAGTAAGAAGAGAAAAGGAAGAAAGAGAAGCTCAGGAAGCTAATTCTCTTCAAATGGTGGTTCATTCGGAACAAGGAAAAGGCAAAAACCCCATCGAGGATTCACCTCCCAAGAAAACAGCAGAACATGTCAAGTCCCTGTTATATACTTCTCAGCAGTTTCAGAAAGATCTAGCACAATTGACATCAGTACTGAAGACTCATGTTATTGAACCCCAGAAGGTTATTGTGGATTCTCAAATGATGGAGCCTTCAAACCCTCTTGAAATCATCAGTGCAGCTGTGCAAGAAAATGATGATTTGGTGGTTACCCATGCGAACTCAGCAAAAAGGCAAAGGATCCATGCCAACCCACTCCCCAATGTTCACATTATTGACTGTGATATTGTTGAAGAGCCTGAACCCCCAGTTTCAGATACTGAGGAGATTACAGAACAATCCAAGATGCTCACAGACTTGTTAAACGTTATTGAGGTGGACTGCTCTGCTCAGGAACAGTCATTTGAGGACACCTCTGTTCATGATTCTTCGATTTCAACATCTCAATTAACATCAATTCAACAATTTTCTGCTTCATTTTCAAAGCACTTACCTCCCTTTTCATTGTCTCAACTGTTCAGTAGTATAACTTGTTCTTCCACTACACTTTCAGGCAGTCAAGAGTTTTTCTCTATTCCTAAGTCCATGGTGCCAGAAGCTCAAACCACTACCATTCCTCTATCCCTTTTCCCATTCCATCCTCTATCACAATTCAAGATAATCCTTCTGCAATTCCTCAATCTTTACCATTAGCTATCTCTGTTTCACCTAGCATTAATGAACCACCTATAGTTCCTTCCCTGTCACCAGCTCCTAATGCTGAAGAACAGACTCTTCTGCCTGAAGTTTCCATTTCGGTCCCTTCACCTACACAGGTCCAGTCACTTGTCCAAGATGTTTCTGTCTCAGTGGACGTTCCATGTCTATCCCTCACCCTAGTGGTATTATGACACCTTCAATAATTTCCATTGTTAATGTTATTCCCACCACTACTGAGGTGGTTGATGAATATGTAGATGAAGATGTGGTTCCTATTGGAAGTTATTTCTATAACAAGGAAGAGAGGACAGTATTCAAGAAAACAAGGAAGAGAAGTAAAGATGAGCAGGCGTTGGAATCTCCTGCTCCAATTCAAGTCTTATGGGCTCAACAAACTTGTGATCCTCAGGCTGGAGCCATTGAAGCAGCAACAGTTTTGGGAGCTTTCACTGGTGCAAACATAGATTCAGTTCAGTTGTTGAATAGAGAGGTTGATCTTAAAAAGGAAAGAATCAAGGAACTAGAAGATGAGTTGGTTAGAATTAAGGATGAACACAGCCTCCATGTGGCTAATATCAGGCAGGAATGGATGGAACGCTTACATGCATTAGAACAGGAGAACGTCTCCCTTCAGAATCAGCTTAACACGGAAAAACTCAAAACTCCATCCATGTAGAAAAGATAGCAACCTTGGAGATCCAAGTTGGAGTTCTGACTGCAAATGCAGCTTCAACTAGTTTTTCTAAGTTTACACCACAGGAGTTCAAGGATCTAGCCTTGGAGGTTAATCATGGACATTATCAATTGCTTGAAAAGTTGTACATTGCACAAGATGAAATTAGGGAGACGTTTATTATTTTTGACAAACTGTCTTCTGACCTTGAGGTACAAAAAATCAAGAGAATTCAGGCTTCGAAAGGTTAGGACGAGGTTAGTGAATGGCAAGGATATATTAAAAACATCCCAATGGACCTCCCAATTCTTAGCAGTCTTCAGATGAAGAAGAACAAAGCCTCCTTGAATACCTGGCTCGAATTCAATGACTCCGCTGAAGAGATCATCAGAAAATACAAAGACCTTTGCACTCGACATTGGTATGCAGCTGATAACATCATGGAAGCTCTACATCTCCCATACATGGATCCTATTTTGAAGGCCCTTCCACGTAAATGTAAGCTGAAAGAAGTGGAGCGTGAATGTGAAGAAACTGCACAGAAGATCTAGGCCATTGAAGCAGTCAACATTGATCACATGGATGAGCTTATCAGGAAACCGCTCTCCTTTGAGAGCAAGATCCATTTCTACCTTCATACTTGGCATAAGCTCTCCAAGCATGACATGGAGAATAACATATGTAATGCCCAAATAGGCCTAGAATCTGTCAACTATCCAAACATAGATGAATTGCTAGAGATATATGATAAGTGGCAGGATTTTCTGGCCCAATAGACTCATTCGTGATTTTGGGATCCCTATCTTTTGGGAATTTCTTATGGTACTCTGTTGTAATATTTTTATTTAAGGAAGAATACCTCTCTTAGAGAGGGGTTGGAATTTTTGGAATTGTAATTCAGCAGAAGATAAGACTGGGGATACGCTGTGGCCAGAGTCATTGTAATTTTGGTACAAGACATCTTAATACAGTAATGTTATCTTTGGATCCATCTTCTGGTTGTTACTCAAATTTATTTGAGGATTTCTGATTTTATGTTCCAAATTATCATCCGCTACATATATGATCTCTTGTTAGATATCTAGTGAATGCATAAATCTGTTGTATTGATTTTTCTGTATAACTGGTGTATGTATGAAAATATTTGATTGAGTTTCTTTAATTAAATACTTTCTTTATCGAATTCTACAATTGATCGGATATACATTCAATCATTGTTGATTTTTCAATCAACAAAGAGATAACCGGTTATATCTTGATGGTCCTTAAGCTTGAATTATCATTGTTTGATTTTCATTAAGTAATCATAATTTAAGTTATCAAATATCTCATCTGAAGGCATTTCTGTTAAAGGTGATAAACTATACGTTCTTTACACCTCAGGGTTGATCTGCAAAATCGATAAGCTTTTCATCTTAAAATAGGTCTGACTTAAGATTAGATCCTTATTTCTAAATAGGTTAAGTTAGAATTATTTATTGCTTTCCATATCATTGTTTTCCTTAATTGGGAAACTGATCTAATAGATCAAACTACTTACTCTTAGAGTGTCAGCGGAGGCCGAATATCCGTGGGTGATTACCACACCAAATAGCTCGAGGATAGAATTTCCCTTGTGTAGGGTCTTTTCAAAGCCTTTGGCTGGGTTTTCATCCCCTGTTGTGTGCCTTGGAACCCTTTCCAGCACTTTGCAGCAACTTGCACAACCAAGGCCTCAACAAATGGCGCTAGAAGGAGGGCCAACCAGCAAGTAAGCCCTTTTGAGCTGTTTTTCTTTAACCTCATTTAATTTTTTTTAATGGCTCATATCACTGTTCTAGATCATGCTTTCAGTTTTCCTAGCCCTACTGGAATTATTTCTAGAGAGACAACTAATTTCTTGCAACGATTGAGCTTCAATGGAGAAGGTAAGATCTCTGCATCGCAGCAAATTTCTGAATTTAATTACTTTTGTGATTTTATAAATTTATCTAATGAGAATGAGAGATGCAGAATTTTTACCACTACTTTCGAAGGAAGAATTCGGAGTTGGTATGAATTTCTACCAACTAAATCTATTCATTCATGGAAACAATTCACAGAGTTATTTCTTAGTGCTCATGAGAATTATAGTTACAGAAAACTTGGCTTTGAATTAGAAAATCTTCGTAGATGCAAATATGAATCTCTTGATGATTTCTTTTCCAGATTTATGGTAATATGTTGCAGGTTTCATGAGAGGCACCAACTTTCTGAAAAAGACACAATTGATTGGTTTGTCCATCTTAATTCTCTCTCTGATATACTTGATTTGGAAAAGAATGATAAATTTGAAATTAATTACATGCTTATTGATAATTATCTTAGTTCATCAGTCAATGTTGATTTAGGATATAATCCTGTTAATTCCACTCAAAATAATGAAATTGTTGTGCATGAACAAGAGTTAATATTTTGTGATACACAGGTCCAGGAACAAAAGAATAAGAATTGCAATTCAACTTTTATATCAAGTAATGATCCCAAAACTCTTGTTATAGATGATACAGTGGAAGAAGAATTAAAGATTCTAGATCCTGCAATTGAATGTGCTAATGATGATTCTATTATTGATATTACATTATCTTCTTCTCATAATCAATCGGGTCCCCTCGTTCTTTCACAAAATTCATTATTAGATCATATTTTTACTGATTATGCTTCTCTTGAAACTATTAATGAAAGCAATTTTATCAATATGGAAGCATTCAATTTTTTACATTCTGAAACCTATTTCCCTTTGTATCCAGATATTTTTTATGATCATATATTACAAACTAATACTATGTTATGGTCAGATTTTGACAAGATACAAAGAAAGTCTTTTAAGAATGAGGGACATATTTCTATTCAATCTGGTTTATCTCTAAATTGTTACGAAGAGGATAATAATATTCTTACTAGCATTACTCATGCAATAAATACATCTTCATCTATTTCTTCTTATGCCATTAAGGATTATGATTCAGTCTGTAAAATGGAAAGGGATACAATATATTCTCATGTTGTATTAGATATTGGTCTATTTTGAAACATGATGACTACATCTGGATTTGATGTCATGAATTCTAAGCTTCAAATTGAAGGACAAAATGAGGTGATCAACTTCAAGGTAATACCAAATTGTCATTTTGTTACTTTCCAATTTATTGACGATGATATTGTCTTAAAGAATTCATTTTCCACCGAATCCCTTTCGCAATTTTTTAATCATATTCCTGATAAGATTCATTTTAGTTATGATCCTCATGAGATATCAATTTTCTCTATGAATGCATTACAGGCATCATATCGCTTCCAACATGATTTTTATGATCTAGTTTTGGGTTGGTTGGAAGAATCTTTTATCAGAAAGTTTCCATGTCATCCTTCATTCTTTGTACATAAGAAAATTGATTTGATTTGTCCTGTGTTTTCATTTGAAGTATTTCTATTTCCAATACTAATACATAACTTGTTTTCTTTTGCAGGTTTCAAGTTACATAAATGGTTACATTGGAAATATGACTTCACTTAGTTTGGTGATATTTAGCAAGTAGGATTTAGGGATAAGTTAGTTAATTTTGGTTTAAATTTTTGTTAATAAAGCAGTTGTGATGATACATCAGTTTCAAAATTGAAATCGAGGCTTTATCAAAGGCATTCAGAGACGTATTTTTATCTTCTTTTACTTTTCAGTATTCATGCTCTTGTTTATCATTGGATTTACATTAAAACATTCATGTTCAAGTTATATTTTCATTTTCTAAACTATAATGACTTTATCATGAAATGTTTTGAGACAAACATTTTCATAAAAGTGCATAAATTTTCATTCTTTCCTGATATGAAATGGAATTAAAGAGTCTTCTTAATTTCATAACTGCACATTTCAATTTAGTTTAATCTTTAGGCTTCTTTATTTGTTTTCAATATATAAAAAAAACCTGATTGAATCTAATGTCTCGTGACTCATTAGAACAAGATTTTTTAGTCACTAATTTTTCTTTTAGTAACTGATATAGTTGTGAGATTTTGATTTACGTTTGGTTCCAGTTGTATATATATGTTTGATTTTATCATTCCCACATTTTTTTTTCTTGCTGATTTGTTTTAAGTTTTCCATGATTTTCACTCTTAAAATAAAAAAGAGCTTATCACTCTTTTGCAGTCTTGAAACCTTATCTATAAAGGAAATCTTTATAAATGTTCTTTGCTCACTGGAAATCAAATGTTTTGATTAGTTAATCCCTGATTATGAAAAATCAATAATAGACTGTGCTGATGATTCTATTTGAATCTTTCCATCATTATCCTTAGAACTTTATCTTTAACTCAACATAAAAGTTTGAATTTAGTTACTTTTAAGGGAATCGGCTTCGGGAAAGAAGTTTTAATCTGTAAATATTAGTAAATCTATAGATTTCTTACGCCATCCTTACTCTTAAAGAGTATAGTCGCTTCCCCACCCATTAAATAATCTCTTATGAGATTAACTTTAAACATAGCCCAATCATTTTCTTTAACATTTCTGGGAGTGAGCTGGGAAACAGGAGGTCTTATCATAAGCCGACCTGCTCATGGTCATGCCTTGTTATGGAATGACTTTATCAAAATCTGGTCACCAAGCCAAGATATTGTAGCCACATAAATGGTTGCAAGACGGGGGGTCTCATTACGAGCCAGCCCGCTCATTATCTATAAGTTGGTGTCAATGACACTGTCACAACCTGATCACCAATTCAAAACAGTGGTTTCCAGTTTCTTTCCAAGGATGTAAATCTTTAACAAGGATTGATAAGCTTTGTATATTCAATTAGTGGGTGGGATAAAAGCAACTTATTGGGTTAAAAGGCATCCCCGTCGTGGCTATAGACGCCGGCTGGCTTCAAGGTTCTGCCTGTGGTATTGGAGTCATTTCTTAATACTATGTCTTATATGATTATCTTGATTTCACGAGGTTAATTCCTAGTAAAGTTCTTGATTCTTACATATTGTGTATATTTTATTTTGAAAAATGAGTTTATCTTTAAAAAAAAAAATGGATAATGATGGGAATGACTTGGATGTTTTAGAAGCTTTGAAGTCTAACCAATACTATATCACTCAGTGATGCTACTATTCAGATTATTTGAAATTTAGCATGAGAAGGCATTTCATCTTTGTCCCTAATTTTTATCGATTTCAATACTGTAAAGCAGAGATAACTGCTTCGTCCCAGTATGTTTCCATTTGTTGTGGCAACAACAGATCCCATGCTTAGTTGAAGCATGGGAGCCCCATTTCTGAATAAACACAAAGGTATTTGGGTGATTTGTCTTGTAAATATCAGTTTTTTATTTCCATCTTAAAGATCCCTTACCCATACTTTTGGTCTTCCTGTTTACCATGCTTTTGAATAATTTTTCTAAGTGTTTTGGTCCGGAGAAAGCTGAAATTCTGAGTATTTTGTCTTTCGCTTTCATCAACCCGAAACCCGACATTTTGGAAACCCGAAGCCCGCAACCCAACAGGTGCGGGTTGTGGGATTGCTCTTTTTGTTTTTGGTTTTTGCAAACCCGAAACCCGCAACCCGACAATTGCGGGTTATGGGTTTTGTTGTTAATAAGTTTGGGAAATCTTCTTCCTGAAACCCGAAACCTGCATCTGCGGCTTGCGGATTTCGAGAATTGGTTTCTTGATTTACTTTTGTTGTGTGTTCCCGAAACCCGCAACCCGAAAGTTTCAGGTTGCGGCTTTCGGGAAAAGCTTTTCGATTTGCGATTGTTTCCATTCCCAAAACCTGCAACCCGAAAGTTTCGGGTTGCGGCTTTCAGGAATTCTTTTTTTTGTTATTTTGGCTTTGGCAATCCCGAAACCCGCAACCCGCAAGTTTCGGGTTTCAGCTTTCAGGATTCCTAAATAAAGCTTGCCAATAAACCCCCATTTAGAATTTTGTAAATGCATAGATTTTCCTTGCCTTTGATTTGTTGTATTCGATTTCATCTTTGATTGAGTGTCTTTGATTATTGTCGATTCTTGGGCTTATGCGATGATGGTTAAATGGTTTTAGTTACATGGTTGACTTCGCAACTTTTTTTGGCTTATCGAAGATAATTTATATGTCTCCTAATCCCTGCGTAACAAAAGCATGAAAAAATGTAAATATAATAAAAATATAAATAAAGTTGTAAATAATATTAAATAAAAAAGTTTCCTTTTTATATATTAAAGTTTGTAAATTTTCTTTTGTAAATAATAGGGATTTTATTTTATTTTATTTTATTTGGTTCTATGTATCCCAAAAGGTCTTTTACCCCAATATAACTTTATTTGCAAACATTTGCTAATTCTTTTTTCTTTATTTTTGGGATGAAGCACATGTTTAAGGGAATTAATAAAACTTTAATTTTGTAAATAAATAGTAATAAATGCCTTATTTATCTAACTTTGTAGGGATCTTAATATGCAAAGAAGACATTGCAATATATCCAAGATTTTCTAAAGGGAGTTGTTAATGATTTAATCTTTAAACGTTGAGGAGACATTTTTTTTTTAAATAAATAATGTGGATCACATTGTGTTTACCCCGGATCGACGCATTGACAAATTACTTGGCATAAAATATGGTTGAATTCATCGCTGCAAATATTTAAGTAGCTGAAAGACTTCAAAGTTGCAATGAGAAATCTTCGAAATCACCGGCCTTGAATAGTTGAAAGTTAAAGGAACTGATGCCACATCATGCCATTAGTTATTAGATAATGAAGTTGCACAAACGATTATTCTGTCATAATTATGTTTTAGTTTTGAGATAAGGAGATCGTTAAAGATGACTACTTCAATCTCGGTTTGCTAAAAAGAGATATCCTGATATCAAGAAATTATTGCAACAAATGACGGAAGGAGTTACATAATTTTGCATGACGTAGATACACAATTGTTAAGATCGTTACCACCTGATTGCATCTGCGATTCTGATCATTTAGATCTGCTGCAAAGAAAACTTCAAAAGACTTGGCGGGAGGTAGTTGCACCAGGATGAAAACGTGTGGTGAATCCATCTACTAGAAAGGGAAATTTTCGTACTCTTTGCACTGATTTTACTTTTTATCTTTTTGGGTTCATTTCATCTTCACGCTTTAGTTTCTATTTAATATACATTTTAGTCTGCAGATACAGGAGGAGGAATATGATTTACCAGATGCTCCTACCATAACAAAACCACCAGCACGAAGAGGAGATTTTGCAGGGAATTTGAGTAAGCATTCCATAAATTTATGGATTTTCATCTTCATTTTTTCCAGATTCCCAAAGATCATCATCAAAAATCAGCGAGATTGGATCAAAGCACGGTCTCTGAAGAAAACAGTTTTTGAAGGAGGCATCTCGAGAATGCAGCATTTGCCAGATTTCAACGCCACGAGGTCCTCTTTACACCAAGATCGTCACCAGAAAAAGAGGATCCTGATTGCAAGAAATTAGATTGAGTCTGATTTCAATCCCCGAATTTGATTTCAATCGAACTTCATTGCCTATATAAGCAGGAGTAAATTGACATTGCAGAGGGGAGAGCGCTCGACAAAGCTGGGAAAGGTTTGTCTTTCAAAGTTCTGAATAGACTGAGGAGGTGCTGCCAAGGATGGAACTTGGAGATCAGATCTACAGGAGAGATGGGAGATGCTCTGTGTTGATGCGAGCTTGTAGTTTCTTACAAACTAGTTATTGAATACAGTAGACTCATTTTTTGAAATTCACTTTTGTCAATTTATCAAATTTATTTGATGGATGTGATTTTTCTTCCAAGTTATTCATGTGATACTGTTTTAATGTGTTGCAATATATCAAACATATCAATTCATAGTTCTAGTTTATCATAACTCATGATTTATGTGTTTATAAAGATTTTAAAGAGTTTATTCTTGTAAAATCTTTTGTCTAAATTCTGCAAACGATTATTTCAGTAAAGTTACAAAAGGTGTTAATTTTTAAATTAACATTTCAGTTTCAGATTAAACCTTGGGCATTTGATAAACTTGGCTTGCTATTATTTAATTTTCATTAGTTAATAGCAATTTGGGTTGAACAAATCATTAAACAATTAATACATTTCTGTATGATTGATACATGATCTTGTTCATTTATACATCAAAGTTGGTTTGCATCTATTCCAAAATACTTCTTCAGAATAGAATTAACTAAACTTAGGTTCCTTTCAGTAGTTTAGAGTTTAGCTTTAACGGGCTTATATTCTTAGGATTTCCATTTATTTCAAAACTGATCTAATTGATCAAACCACCGACTCATAGAGTGCCAGCGGAGGCCTAATATCCGTGGAGGATCACCATACCAAACAGGTTGGGGATAGAACTGCCCTTGCGTAGGGTCTTTCGAAGCCTTTCAAATTGGGTTTTCTTCCTCTGTTGGGAGCCTTGGAACCCATTCCAGCACCTTGCATTTACCCTGCACATCCAAGGCCTCAACAGTACCAGAAGCAGATCATTTGGTATAGTAAGAGGAGGGTTGAAAGAAGTACCGAACTCTCTAGAAGTTAGGTCCTCAACCTCGACAATATCAAAGACTTGTCGATCCGAGGTTTTGGGTTGTGGTTCACCAAGAACCTCTGTGTCGCCTATAAGTTCAAAAGAACCACAGGAATCTGATCTCCAGCGTTGCGGTGGCGGTGGAGGCTCCACTATGAGTGGGGGAAGGCTTTGCAACCTCCGAGACCGACGAAGATGTTGGTCCTCCACAACTACAAAAGGTAGACTAAGTAAAAACCTAGTGGCCACTACAACTACGGAGCAAACAGCATACCACTAAAAAATTTCCTAAGTAATCAAACCAGGCAAATAATGGAAAATACTCTCAGAAGCAAGTCTGGGATGATTAGGGCCAGGACAGATTAACAGAGTATCGAAGATCAATTACATGGTGTCCTCTGGAGGTCCACTGGGTGCAAGCATTTGAATCACCAAACCGCCCTCCTGGGATTACTGCTAAAGGGTTACCTTGCACGTCTGTCCGAGGTGAAGTGGGAATAACCAACCACTCTACCTGTGTAGAACCTTAAAAGTCTGATACTAAGGCTACCATCAATACGAAATAACCTGGGGGGACAGTCGTCAGCCTAGTCGAAACGCATGGGCAAGGTAGCAAATCCCGAAGTCCGAAAGGACCCCTGTACACGAATCAAATCTGGTTTATGGTTGAGAGGAAAGTGAGGGGCTATCCTCAATAATTCCAATCGCCCACGGCCTCGTGCTTAACTCTGGTTTGAGTAAAGCATCCCAGGACTATTTGATAGAAATGGATTTACCTAAGTGAAAGTCGTACTACGATTGTTGAGTAATGAAGCCAGTTTCGGATCGTTTAAGGTGATTTAAGTCCGAAACTCTAGCCTAAGCTAGTTGATGATGTGTATACCTAAAAGGAAAAATGTTGCTAATAAATTTTATTAATATTTCTTTTTAAGGGCTAATTGTTACTCAAAGGTTGTAGTGCAGTGTGTGGAATGGTTTGTATGAAATTAAAGTGCATGTAAAGTGATGCTTTTAAATTCACAAAAAAAAATTCTCTTTTTCGTTTATATTCTTTCAAAAAATCGAAAACTAGGCAATCCTAAAATCAAACTTCTTTTTGTATTTTTCTTTTAATATTTCAAAGCAAACTATGCTACCTTAAAATGATGAAAGACCTTACTACTAAGCTACTTGAACAATTTTTTGTCTTTTCTAATAACTGTAAGAGAAAGAGAACTTGTACAAAAGCAAGTAAGATCTAAATGTAAAGTGTGCGTAAGACAAACACCTAAATGGCTTAAAACAAACGAATCAAAAGACTCGATGAAGACTTGACTTACCAAGTTTTTGCAAATGAAAAACTTGAGGCTTGAAAATAAAGTGAAAAAGAAGCAGGGAAAAGAGACACTCGTAACGGAATGGAAAACCTAAACAGGTTGCTCTTAAGCATCAAAACCCTAAGAAAACACTAAGCCAAGCAAAAAGTAAGCAAGCGAACCAAGAATGACCTTATTAACACACGGACTCAAAAGAAAGATAACTTGAAAGATTTGACTCACTTGGACTGAACTGATAAGACAATCAGAAAGTATCTAAACCAAGCAACCTTTCAAAAGCAACTCTAAGGACTCAAACTTAAAGTCAAACCCTAATGGGAAGGATAAGACAAAGTGAAAGCGTGCTAAATGTTGCAACAAACAACAAACGTTAAGAATGCAGGTCTATATGACTACAACAACAACTAGGGTGAAAGTATGCAGCTATGTCCAAAGGAAAATAGTGCACGAACTTCAAAAAGGGCTAGAAAGCAGTAAAGACACTTAAACAAGTACTCAAGCAAGCAAAAACAAACTAAAAGACTCAAGAAAGAGGCCAACAAGACTCAAAAGAGACATGGAAGTCTCACGGGTCAGTCAAGGAGGCAAAGCAACAGGATGGAAGTGGAAGCAAACCACTGGAAAACAAACCCTAACAGCAAACTGGAAGACACAGAAAAATGCACTACTATGCAGTGCAGAAACCAGCGCACACTAGAAAAGATGCGTTATTGTTCACTACACAAACCAGCCCTCATCAGGAAATATGCACTACTGTAAGTAGGGTAAACCAGCGCACATGCCTCAAAAGGGAAGAAACGGGCTTTGCAGCAGTGGACTTAGATGAATCAAGCAGTAAGGAATAGGTTAAAAAGACCTACAATACTTCTCAGAGAATCAAAAACTGAAAAAGGAACTGGAAGAAACCCTAAAACTAGGTCTCCTAGAGCATAATAACTACCGGTTACTCCCCAGCGGAGTCGCCAGTCTGTTGTTCAAGATTTTAAACCTTATAGTGAGGAGAGACACTACCAACTTGAGCGGGGTTGACAGGTAAATACATTCATTATATTGCATTTAGTTCCTACAAATGACAGAGATCGGGATATCGAAAGACATACCTTTAACTGACGGCTCATCTTAGCTTTCACATGATTTCCCGCTTGATCTCCTGCTTGATGAACCTGCAACACAAAGGAAACCTTCTTCATCATATCTTGACTATATATAAATATGATGAAATCAGAAAGTAATTTAACATCAAATATAATCAGATATTAAGCCAAATGAACATACAATCTAATAGACATTCAATTTGGGACAGGAAGGGTATTTCCACCTTTTTATTGTCAAAGAAACATGAATCAGTACAATATACCTGATGTGTCGAGATGTTTCAGCAACCGAGTCTTGGGCTCCTACTCTTCACAATCACTTGGGACTTTCCTCCAGCATAACAACCCTTAATGCATTCTTTCTAAGTTCCTCTCTCATGGATCCTCCTTGTATTTATGGGACAAGGTAGGCAGTTGGAATCGAGAGGTGGTTGAATTGGGAGATTGAGAAAATTGCAGAACCAACTTTAACTAATCTCAATTCGTAATATTAATATATTTTTCATTTTATCTTAAAATGTGCGCAAGTTTCTCAACGCATAGTAGTGCACAGTATGCAACTTCACTATTTTACAACATGTGTTTGCAACTTTTCAAAGGTGTGCATTGGTTTCCCTTAAGGAAAGTAGGGCATTTTCCAGGATGTGCGCTAGTTTACTTCCCAAAGAGTAGCGCACATGTCAAAACATCAAGAGAAATAGGGGAATTTCTCAGCTGAAAAGGGTAGTTCCAGTCCATAAGTCATCTAGGTCAATCATAGCTCTTCAATCCATGTTGTCCTTTTGTGTGATTAACAGAGAAATGTGATCACGGACGGAGAAGTGTAGATTTGACCTATAACAAAAGGTTATTATGGATGTAAATGTTGTGGACCTTCTATGAAGTCTAGGTAGTGCAAGGACCTATGAAAGACAATGTAAGACTTCTCTAAGGTATTCCTCCCAAAAAACCACTCTTATAGACGAGCAAGATCTGCTTTCAATGGTAAACGAGAGAGAACCCAAATGCCTGAAATAATGACACTGGTTAACTGGCTTAGGGCATATGATAGAGAGAAGGATAAGGAATACGCAGATAGACTCGTCCTAAGGATGAGCTATACCGAGCATCTGTTACCCTCCTCAAGCTCGTTAATAAACAAAGAGGTACTCATCAATCATGATGGGAAATAACGAAAAAGTTTGTATTCACTTGTATTAATGGCAGTACATAGTCTCTCTTTAACATGGCACCCGTTTGCATTTCATTCAAAACGCTTGGATAATCTGCTTATCCTCGAGTCTCTCCAATTCCATGAGTCATTTTACTCCTTTGGGTTGTCCAAAGAATGCATCGATCATTAGTTGTATTAGGTATTGATGTCGATCTCGTCATGTCAATGCTACCAAGTCATTCCATTATGTGTTCAAGATAATTCTATTGATCGATTCAATCTATGCAGTCATTATACCTTCTATTGTGTCAGTCACCCCTGAGTTAGTCTCACACATCACTCTATAGTCTGATCTACTCCAAAACATCTTCGATCTTGTTTCATGTCAATGATGGGCGAAACATCATGGCCCTCCTTCGACAGTTTTTATCCTTGTCAACTTCAACACATCATCCAAGGATTGAACCTAGAAACTAGTCAAGTACCTTGGGCTTGCATGCCTTAATGGTAGGTTACCTCACTTTCAACAGTAAGTTCACATCATTGACTTCTGATTGAAATATTCCACCGAATGTTCGACCTCAACTTATTTGATTCACGTTCAGCAATATGTACTATGATACCTTGGGGATCATTGACATTAATGATGATTTCCCTCATACTTGTTGACAGTTTACATCAATGACTGGTGATCAAGTGGTTTCTACCATGTTCGACTTCAAAACATTGTAATCACATGGTTATATTTTTATCGTTGCGGGTTCAGTTTGAAGACCCTGGGTTAACTTATGTATCTTACCTAGGATGTAATGGATATTTTTTGAGTCATATCACATGAATCCACTCTTGTATTGGTCGTGGCTATGTAATTATCTCATCATGGATACATGCTTGTATCTAGTAGCCATGATTGTGTTCAATCAGTTAATACTGCCATGGATCTGCAATGTATTGGTCGACAGCCATGTTATGAGTCATATGAGACATATATCTCAGAGTCTGTTATACTGCAGGAGTCTTTGTTCGTCACTCCAATCGATGGTCCTTGCCTCGAACTCTCATATTGCATGCATCTCACTTACCCTATTTCGCTAGCTTCATGCTTTGGGGGGCATTCTGTTACACAGAAATCTCGTCAACATCAGTTATGTGTCCTCTATTTTCCCTAATTCCTAAAGCACATGGGACAAATGATTGAAAGGAGAGTTGTTGTTGTTCCTTTTACCTTTTGTTGTCACCCGATGCGCCCTGTTCATTGACAAGGTGTGTCAGACGCTTGGTGACGTGCTCTGCACATTAACAGAGCATGTCGGTGATGCTGGTTTCCTTTGCACAAGGTGTGTCACCCCTTAAAGACGTCATTTGCATGTGTGCTACGTGCGGCACTGTTAGTTTAAAAGGAGAGAGAGAAGCTTCGAGTGGATTCTAGAATCCTTGGTTATGTGGGGGCTTATGCCTATGAACTAGGAAAGGTGGCATTCGATCCCCTTACCTTTTGGGATGATCCCTTGATCTTCTCCAACAAATATTCAACCTCTCTTATACCTTTAGGCCTATAATTACAAACCCCCTCTCCATGGTTAAGGAGGAGGAAGATAGAGCACTTAAATGCTGGTAAAATTCTGTTAGAGTTGCTTCCCTTTCATCTATCAAGAGGCAAAAGCTTGGATATTTGAGGCTAGGATCATTTGGAAGGAGTTATGACATCAAATCTCAGTTGTAACCTCTCTCTATGTACTTCTTATAATTACATTAATGCATATTCTTTCCATAAACATCTTTTTATTGTAAGATCTTTAGAATTGGCTTCTTTGACCGCTAGTTTAGATTGATCTATGTTCATATGCTACTAGTACTTGCTTGTTTCCACTCGTTGTACATGGTTTTGCATCTAGAGATCTAAAGATCAAGAGAAATATCAAGCAAGGGGATAGTACTTCGTTCATAAGATGAGTTATCTTCTCACATTCTTTGCAATTTGATCAATCTAGGAAAGTAATTTGTATTGTGTGCTTCTTTTGTTCTAGATCCAAACCATTCGGACTAGGGAGATCGGTTAGTGTCTGCACTAATGGATTGTCCGCAAACAATGCTCCCTTGGGGCGCAAGACAAAAAAACATTGATTAATTGTATTTGCTTATTTTCAATGGATTCATGTTAATGTATTGCTCAGTTTGAAATTATGTTTTATAAATTGTTAATTTAATTTATAAACTCAATTTGAAAATGTGTTGCTCAATTTTAAATTTTTATATTTAATGTGGAATTGATGTTAATTTTTTGCTCTATTTGAACGTTTTCTTTATAAATTATTTGCAGCTTAAAATTTTCTATTGGGAGTGATTCTCATGCTTCTGTAATAATTCCTTTCTATAATGCTAGATCAAACCAATTGCATTGTGCTTACTAACATCATTGATATAATGTTCAATATTTTTTAAATCAGGATTCGGATGATGATCGACCTGCCTACCATCTTTCATTGCACCCCAGTACAATGTCAAATCGAGAGAAGGTTGAAAAAGGAGCGCAAATTGGAGAGGAAGCATACCAAGCATGGTTGAATCAACCACCTATTCAATTTCCACTGCGTCCATCCTCACTAATTATGAATGCCTACAGTAATAGTAGTTCTTCACATGTTGGCAATGGAGTAAATGAAGTAGAGGCTGGTATGGATGAGTTATTACGACAAGGGAGTGCCATGGATGCAATGTTGTTACATAAATTTCCAGGACAATGAGCTAGGGGATGACACTCATATTACTGAAGCCTTCTTCAAAAGCCTTAAATCGGCTTCCACCACACCTCTCTTTGGACCTGGCCGATCAAAGTCTACACATTTGGGGACAATAATGTTACTGCACAACTTGAAAGAAAAGTATATCATTTTAGACACATGTTTCTCAGCAATGTTGAGGTAACTAACCATCAACTACATTATATTTTGAGGAATCTTGTGACACAATCATCATTGAAAATGGTCGATTTTATGAACGTTGAATGACATTATACATTTGTATTTCCCACTAACTATAGGTTATTCAAATATAAGGTACTTTTGAATGATAATGTCTTGCCCGGCAGCTACGAAGAGGCAAAGCAAATGTTGAAAATGTTGGGTGCAGAGTACATATCATATCATGCGTGTCCCAAAGATTGTATTTTATATAGAGGAGAATATGCAGACAAAGATATATGTCCAAAATGTGGGCATGATAGGTACAAAGAATCGAAAAAGAAGGCTAAATCATATGGTGCTCCTCATAATATGTTGAGGCACATGCCTATAATCCAAAGGATTCAAAGGCTCTTTCATTGCAAAGAATTAGCTGTGTTGTAGGGATGGCATGCATTGAACTGAAGTGCGGAAGGATTTATGTGGATCCCAATAGATTCATTCGCCATGAAGCATATAGAGGATACATGGCCCGATAAATTTAAGGATGAAGTAAGCAGCCTCCGATTAAGCATAGCCATTGATGGCGTCAACCCATATTGCCAACCAAACAACATCTATATTGTTTGTCCTGTAGTAGTGATCAATAACAATATCCCCCCATGGTTGTCCATGAAGAATGAACATCTTATGTTGGCTCTTGTAGTCCCTGGTAAAAGACAAGTGAAGAATATGGATGTTTACCTACAACCATTAATCGATGAACAAGGAATTATGGGAAGGGATACAAGTATGTGATGTGTCGAGACCCATCCCATCAAAGAGCAGTTTTACCTTGCATGGAATATGTGCGTACATCACACATGATTATCTTGGGTTAGTAGTTTTCTCAGGTAAATATGTTCTTTGATTTGTTTATATTCAAAGCGCTAATTTTTGGCATATTTAATTTGGTGTGACTGTCTTGATCTTCAACACTAACATGCTCTCTTTACTATAACATAGCAAGTCTTGTAACAAAAGGTTATTATGGATGTAAATGTTGTGGACCTTCTATGAAGTCTAGGTAGTCCAAACACCTATGAAAGACAGTGTAAGACTTCTCTAAGGTATTCCTCCCAGAAAACCACTCTTATAGAAGAGCAAGATCTACTTTCAATGGTAAACGAGAGAGAACCCAAATGCCTGAAATAATGACACTGGTTGACTAACTTAAGGCATATGATAGAGAGAAGGATAAGGAATACGTAGATATGTTCAATTCAAATGTGCAACCTATGATCGATGATCATGAATTCTTCAACACTTATGTTGAGAAAATGCTCAAAGGGGTGAAAAGGAAATCGATATTTTATGAGCTCCAATATTGCGAGCATCTTAAGATATCCCATTTACTAGATCCCCTTATATATTTAAAAATGTTTCATGTTCTTTGTTGCGTAACATATCATCCAAAAAAAGTGGCAAGTTGGCTGTCAGGAAAGATATTATTTCTTCAAATACTAAAAAGACGCATTGGCCAAGAGAAGAAAATAGAGGAGAGACTGGCCCCTCTTTTTCCTTTAAAAAAGGGGATGTCCCATGGATTTTGAAGAAAGATGATCTTAATTTGGAAAATGAAGTTATATTGGGTGTGAAAGCGTCTTATTTTTATGGGTCTTCTCTACAGCATTGCTTCACTGCAGATGAAGAGTTGGCAGGTTTGAAATCACATGGCCATATCAACCTACTAAAGGTACGTATAATGTCAAAAAATTGTTTTTACTTTTTATTTATATCTTTTACCACACAAGCTAAAATGCAGTTCACTTTTTGTGTCTACTTTATAGTGTCATTATCCGTTGTTCGTGCGTGGGTGTGTGAACCATGAATTTATCATTGACCTATGGTGTGCCATATCTAAACTATATGCATTTGTACGGTGGATCACATCAAAGGATATTTACATCGCTAGCATTCCACGGTGGCATCAAGATATAGCTGAGATTGTTTGTATGTTTGAGAAGGAACTGTCGTCGAGTTTCATGGAATTGCAGGTTCATCTTCTAATTCACCTAGTCGATGAGGTTGAAATAGTGGGGGTGGTCTCATGTCACTGGATGTTCTTCTTGGAGAGGTTCATGAAAAAAGTGAAGGGATTTGTTCGACAAATGGAAAAACCCAAGGGGTCTATGGTAGAGGGGTACATAGTATATGAGTCGTTCTATTATGCCAGTGAGTACATCAAGAAAATTGACCACACACCAGGTGCAGTGATTTGGGATGATGAACGTGATGAGGAGAAAAGAGAATGGGAGGTACTGGAAACGAATGGAAAAAGGCGCACGATAAAGAGTAAGTCACTTATCTTTTGATCTTCAAATTTCCACATAATAACTATTCACAGCAAACTTCAAAATTTAATATATTTGATCTCATATGTATTGAATGTGGTTTTGTTTCCATGAATACAACACCAAATTCAGAAATTGATGCAATCAATAAATTCATTCTTTACAATGCGAAGGCAACACAGCCATGGGTCACATTGTATGAAGAGAAGAGGAGGAAATGGGACATTGACATAAAAGTATTCAAGTGGTTGCACGGTAGAAGCATGCCTTTTCCAGATCATTTAAAATAAAACATGCCAATGATTTGTCCCAATAGTTGGTTTGCAAACCAATTCAAAGAGAAATTTGGTGCATCTGACCATTACCCTCCTGAAGAGGAGGATGCGCTAAACATTGGGATCGGGTGCAGCAACTCAGTAATAAAATATTTCCGTACATTTATAACTTTATAATGCAACTTTGAATTATAAAATCTATGTTTAATATATTAATGATTGGGTTATTAGACATATGACACCATCATTTGTTAACTTTTATTATAGGTGCATTTGTTCCCATCTATGTGGACTTATGGACATCATTTTCTCACCGAGGATGTTGATGATGGGCGTGTTACACATGATTGTGGAGTGGAAGTCGAGTTCGATCAATCTAGTCGTGCTAGCCACCGAGATTGAAACCTGATAGGAGGGATGTTAGGTTATGTTGGAAAGATATAAGAGATCATTGAAGTGGATTCCTCATCTTTCCAATGTGTTATTTTTAGGTGCAGATGGTGGGACATATTCGACAGGAATAGTGTAAAAGATGATTGTGATAGTGGGTTGATATGTATCAACTCTAGAAAGATGTGGGATGAAATTATGTTTCACGGACAATCTATCGAGAGCGGACTCAAGGCCTAATCTCCCTAGCTTAACGTAAGTCTAGAACAAATAAGACAGAACATAAAATACTTTCCTAGATCGTATAGAAATACAAATGAAAGAGTAGATTGTTTACCTTATATTTGTAGATCTCTTTCTCCTGCGTTGATCCAATGCTCCAGCGCTGCCAGATCGCAAGTAGTTAAACCCTATTGAACATGTAACAGACCACGAGAAGTGAAAGCATATATCTCATATGATAGATATAAGCTAACAAGTAAGGAGGAAAACTCTAAACATCATCAAGAAGATAACATTTATGGAAAGCAATTATATTAACTGTATTGAAAAGTGGAGAAGTACAATAGAAAAGAGGATTACAACCATTGCCTTAACATTGCAAGCTCCTTCCGACAACCCATGCCAAAGCTCCTAGAGAGAAGTGGATGCTCCCCAAGCTAGAGTGTTTAGATCTATTAGACTTGATTTCACCAGCATAAGAGTACCATAGACTTCCTCTCCTTGGGATGGGAGTGAGCTTCATTTAAATAGGACTAAGTGGATAGGGTATGGATAGGATGGGTTGAGATATGATAGGAGAGGCTTAAGGGATCCTTCCAAGGTGTTAGGAATCGAGTGCCAACTCTCCCAAGAGGTTAGGGATAGGGTCCCAAGTCAGCAAGCTTTGAGAAGGGGCTCGAAGGGCTATTTTTGTCTATTAACTGACATCGACGCACCCTGCAATAGAGCAAGCTGCGACATCGCATGCTGCATGAGTGTGACCTGCGACGACCTCTCAAAACCTAGTACAAATGTGTAATGTCCCCATTTTGACCCTTGTAATATTTTGGGCTAATGTAAATATTGTATGCATATTATGTATGATTCCTAGCGTGGAGCTCAAGGCCAAGGCCCCGCTATTGAACGCTCGATCTTGAAGAGGCAAGTATTGGATATTATGCTACCCATGTGCTAGTGAACCATGGGAATTGTAAATATGCATTTTAATATAAATTCCCACAACTAGCTATGCAATGCAACTAGAGATGGGGGCATGATGTTTACAAGGAATGGGGAGGGAAATTATTCAAAACCTTGAGCCAATCAAGTCGATCCAAGTGTCAATGAGAGAACCCATGAACCCTCAAGTACCCATGCTGACTTTTGTACCCAATTATTTAATTCCTCCAAGAATTGGTTGAGGTAGTTAATGCCTTGGGGAATGGAGAGGTATGGCTGTCCAAATTCGAGTATGGACAAGCCACCCTTCCTAGAATTTTGTGTTTGGATTCTTGGGCAAAAAAAGAGCCGCGAAATTTCCCCCAAGCCATTATTCACCAATCAGTCTTACTCCCTCACGAGTTTGGAGCTACCTGGGCATTTTCCTCCATGGTTTTGTTGTGTTTTCCTTCATTCTCCTAGCTAGGAAGGGCGTTTTTGTGTTGTATAACAGTGGGGAAGAAAGGGAAATGGATTTGGCGGACCATAGAGGCTGTTTTGGCTCACTGATTGCTTGAATATCTGTGGGAGAAATCGTTTTCTTCCCTATGGTCGATTTTCCCTCTCACAAATCCATTTTTGGTGTGCCTACATTTTTGGAAAGACCCGTGTCCATCTAGTTCCTAAGTCCCATTGCTGAAAGTGTGTTCCAAAGCCCATATCTGAGTTTGGTGTGCAAGAGAATGTTGGGGTTGGGTTGGGTATCCATTGCTTTGGTCTGAGTTGAGCTTGAGAGACCCAATTTCCTTGTAGATATCATGCCCAACTCGGGGGTGGTCTCTAAGTGCTGAAAGAATATAGGTTGGGCAGAGACCTATGGTTGGGTGGAACGTTGCAGTGACATAGCTAGTTGCTTGGGACAGCATTACATCCAGATGAGTATTTTATTGTGTTTACTTCTGCAAATGTTTTAAGGGATGGCTATTTTGATATGATGGATGACTATGAAATGTGTGTGGTTGATGTTTATTCTGTTGTGCATGTTCAATTGATTTACATCTGCACACATATGCATTTTGCTGTAATGCCATACCCTTTATTCATGGTGAATTTGGCTAAGTTGTTTTAAAAGCCCAGATTTTAGTGCCATGTTCCCTTCCTTGCATTGTATAGATAGGTGGGTACATTACAAAATGAGTACAAATCCTTCCAGGTCAATCACTCAGTCAAGGTAACTCCAAGGGTGTATACACTGAATCTCATGATGGGAATATTTTAGGTGTAACAGAATGCCCCCCAAAGCATGAAGCTATTAGACAGGTGAAATGCTTTGATAGAAGAAATGGAAATGGACTTGTCGGACGAAGGACGCTGCTGCAGTATAACTGACTCTGAGTACACAGTCTCAAATGACTCACAACATGGTTTCCGACCAATACAATGCAGATCCATGGTATTAATGACCGACTGAACACAATCATGGCTACTAGACACAAGCGTAGATCCATGATGAGATGACAACACAGCCACGACCAATACAAATGTGGATCCGTGTGATATAACTCAATACAAACTCCATCGCAACCTAGGTAAAATATGACTTCCCAGTGTCTTCAAGTTGAACCAACAATGATATGAATCTATCCATGTGATTACAAAGGTCTTGACGTCGAACATGGTAGAAACCACTTGATTACCGGTCATTGATGTAAACCATTAACAAGCGCAAGGGAGATCACCATTAATGTCAATGATTCCCAAGGTATCACAGTACATATCACCAAGCGTGAATAAGTGAGTTGAAGTCAAACACAAGATGAAATATTTCAATCAAGAGTCAATTATGTAAAATCATGTTGAAAGCGAGGTAACCTTCCATTGAGGCATGCAGAGACAAGGTACTTGGTTGGTTTCTAGATTCAATCCTCGAATGATGAGTTGATGTCGACAAGGATGAATCCGTCGAAGGAGTGCCATGATGAATCCCCCATCAATCGACACGAAACACGACAAAAGATGTGTAGAGTAGATCGGATGGTATAGTAACATGCAAGACTGACTCAGAGTAGACCTACATGGTGGTGGGCATACTGACTGCAGATAATAAATGGTGGATGTGTTCTTGAACATGGGCATAGAATCACTTGGCAGTATTAACATGACGAGTACAACACTAACTCCTAATGCAACTGATGAGGGGAGCTTTCTTTGAATGACTCAAAGGAGTAACAATACTCGGGAAGTAGGTAAAACTCAAGGACAAACGGATGACCCAAGCACAGTATGAAAATGCAGATGAGTGCCATGTTCAAGAACGACTACGTACTACCACTGACAAAGTGTGTAACATAAAAGCCTTCCTTTTTCCCCGTCATGAATGATGAGTGCCTCATGTACTTTTTACGAGCTTGATGAGGGTAACCAAATGCTTGGTATAGCTCATCTCATAGATGAGTCCAATCCCAAATATTTTCTGAACCTGGGATAGGAGGAGTTTGTCCCATGGAGGGCCCTTCAATGTAAGAGTTTAACGAGTCCATAGAAGGTAAACTCGGTCATCATTTCATGTTTAGAGAGTCTGAAAAGAACTAAAGAAGACTCCAACGATCCTTTTTCGTAAAGTTAGCCTCATCGCTCGAAAAAGGGTAAAACAACGCAGGAGAGGACTCTTCCAATCATGATTGGCTGGAGTATACATTTTTCGTAAGTAGTGCCCCCTGGTCCGAAAAAGGGGTAAACTATCACGAGGAAGATGACCATTCAAATACTTTAACAAGCGTGAACGCAATCAAGTTCGCTTGGCAATCTTTTCCTATTTAGGGAGTCTGAAAAGAGCTTAAAAGGACTCCATGAACAACTTTGTCACGGTTGATGACCGAGTACAACAAAGGAAAAATTAAACTCGACACAATTCCTTTTCCGTAAATAGTCTAGCGAGGCCGGATAAAGTGATAAACCTATACTTGTTAGACACACCTTTTTACTCAAATTTTTAACGAGCACGACAATGGTATCAAAAGCACTCGGAATCTTTTTCATGTTTGAACCAGAGCACGAAAAAGTAAAAAGTAAGCTCAAACCACTTTTCATGTTTTAACCAGAGCGCGAAAAAGTGAAAAGTAAGCTCAAATCATTTTTTCATGTTTTAACCAAAGCACGAAAAAAGTGAAAAGTAAGCTCAAATCATTTTTCATGTTTAAACCAGAGCACGAAAAAAAGTGAAAAGTAAGCTCAACACCATTGTACTATTTTTAACGAGCTCGAAGATAGGTTGGAAGAATGTTCATGATGTCTGCTTCGTTTTTTAACAAGCTTGTAACAGAAAATGAACTATGTTCGGGATCATTTTCATGGTTTAATGAGCTCAAAACCTAAAAAAGGAAAGTATGCTCAAAAATGTTCCAAATGGTGAACTTCTTCCCGTCATGAAATCCAAAGGTTGGCACATGCCCCCAGCATGATTGCTAGAAGTAAGTGACTTAGCTCCAACGTGGTGTGGAGAGGCGATCAAGTTGACTTCAACGTAACTTCTAGAGGTTGAAGACATGCCCCCCAAGCTTCATTTCATTCGCCTAAGGCATAGGCGGGTGAAAACAAGGTTCAGGTACTAAGTCTACGAGGAGACTCGACTCAAAGGGAAAGGATATGTTTCATTTTTTAATGATCTTGACACAGGAATAAAACTCTGCTCAAAATACTTGCTTCATTTTTGAAAGAGCTTGACATAGAAAGGGAACTATGCTCATGAAGCTGGTCTCATTTTTATGCAAGCTGGAAACCAAAGGTAAACTATGCTTAGGGGGTCTATTCCATTTTTTAACGAGATTGGAATCAAAGACTAATCTATGCTCATGGGAACCTATTTCATTTTTTAACGAGCTTGAAGCCAAAGGTAAACTCTACTCAAACTACTGGTTTCATTTTTTAATGAGCTTGAAGCCAAAGGTAAACTCTGCTCATGGTTAAGGCCCATTGACAGGTTCCTTCCCAACATGATGCCAGAGGTTGGTAAATTCCCCCAGCATGATTGCTAGCGGCTTAACATGGTAGTGTTCCCTCAACATGATTGTTGGCGGTATGACATGTGGCATGCCCCCCGAGCCTCATTTCGTCTGAAAATGCTACTTGCTAACTCTACCAACCTCGCTACTAATATGAAAATGTTCACCAAGGGGGGTAAACAAGAATCAGTGGAAATGAAGGTTCAAGTTCTAACGCTAGCGAGAGAATCGAACTAATGGGAGGGAGATCTATTTCATTTTTACACAAGCTTGAAATAAACAATAACTATGCTTGAGGGGGGCCATCTTATTTTTTAACGAGCTTGAAATGGAATAAAACTATGCTCAAGTGGATGGTTTCATTTTTATGCAAGCTTGAAACCAAAGGTAAACTATGCTAGAGTGTTCAGTTTCATTTTTTAATGAGCTTGAAACATAACATAAACCGTGCTCGTACCCCCCATCCTTAGGGGGAAGAAACCACTAAAACATGTGGAACATTCAGGGAATTCTGATGACTAGGAGTCATATGATGAGTGGGTGTCACGAAGGAAAGCTGATCAATGGTCACAATATTCCCATGATGGGGAAAATACATCACTCGAAAGAGCGTGGACACTACAGCTTTCATAGCATAGACATAATCACGTCCAAGGAGTAGATTGAAATCTAAAGGACATTGGACAACCATGACATCAACATAAATAGTTTTACCTCTCAACGTGACAGGTAACTGCGGGAGAATCCCTAAAGGTCTGGTAGACCTTCTATTAAAAGCCAAAACCTGGTCAGTTACTAGCACAAGATGAGGGGAATCTATAGCTTGCCAAGCAATTGAGGATAAAATACTAACAGAAGCTCCCTCATCAACTATCGTACGAAATATTTCTTTATCGAAAACTCCTATAGATATTTGAAAAGGAATACTCGAAGGAAGACGAGATTCTGTTAGACCATTCTAATCAAAGGAAATGACCTCAGTACTTGGGGGGGTCATGTAGGAATGGACAGGGTTTTCCCTTTCCTAGGACATTCTGAACTGACTAAGAAAATATCAGCGATTTCCAATTCACTCTCACTTGGAATATAAGAATGAGACAAAGATTGTGTCATGGTGACTGCTTTAGTCTGGACTTTCTCTAATGAAAGAGCGGGATCAAGTGGAGATGACATCGACTCGATTGCTTCACTCTTGGAAGGAAGAGTGGGATCGATTACAAATGAAATTGAATCGATCACTTGGTCAACCAACGAGGGGTCGAGGGACAACTTATTATCGCTTGTTGGAAGCACCTGTTGAGAACTAGTAATATCTTCCAACCATCGTGAAGCTTCATCCATGCTTGGACAAAAGAAAGTACGGTGCATACCCTTGCATATCAAACAGGGGTACAGGACTTTACCCTTCTGACCCTTCACCAATGGGTCACTGATCGAGGGAGTGTCATCAACATGATGGTCAGAGGTTGACGATACAAGCGGTTTGGGGTTTTTAGACCACACTTCTGACACACGAAAAAGACGGGGACAATCTTTGAGAAGGTGATCACCCTTGCAAAGTTTGTAAGGGAACTTGGGCTTACAATGTGTTCTCATAGAATGAGTGACATCAGAGGTAGATGGTTGACGCTTGGTCTCTTTCTTATCCTTCTTCTTCTTAATCTTCTTTTTCTTCTTCTTCTACTCACCCGCCTTCTTAATAACATTAGAGTTTTCAGTAGGAGAAGAAGAAGAGACGGAAGCCGATTCAACTTTCGACGAAGAAGGAGAATGGTCACCATGAGATTGATGCTCATGCGATGAAGGACCTAGGTTCGACACAATTGGTGCACTTGGTGTAACTGGATTGGAGAATAACCATATTGGTAATCCTATCGTCAATCCAAGAAGACTCAACGTAGCCATAAAGGGAGGACCAACAGTTCCACAAGGGGGAATAACAAATGGCATACCCTGGAAAGGGGTTTCCTGGTTGGTAGTCCAGGAAGAGTCTTCCATATCTAAGATTCCTAAGAGTCTCTAAAGTACCACACAAATCAAACACTACTCAAGTCTAAAAGCAACAAGCAAGCTGTGTGAATAGGAGTGGATTCAAAGTTTGGAACCTCACAGGATTATCAAGGCTTCGCAACTCGTGATATACTGCAGGGTCCAAAAATATGACGCGACAAGGAAGATTGGGACCGTACCCTTGCCTACATACCCGATTACCTGGACGGTGCGTGCGTGGTAGCTCCCCGAGTGTTGTTCTCGGTGTATTGCTCCGCCAAGACGGCCAAAAAGTTAACTCAATTGGTTTCAGGAATCCTAAGGGTGTCTCCCGATATACACAAGGTACATGGGAGCTCAAATCCGTAGTGGTGTTGTCTAATGCACAACCATTCGGCAAGAGACCTTCTGATATACTACCAAGTACGTGATACACTCTTCGATATACGCCAAGTACTCAAGATGACTTGGTGGGTAAGTGAAGGAGCTCGGTATACTGATAAGTACGTGGAAGACTACAATACCCCTGGAATACAGTGCTGGAAAATAATGACAGCTGCCACACTTAAAGACACTGGAACACATCTCTAACTTACACACAGTTACTAAATGATTTTAACTTAAGCTAGCGTTAATTTTATCTTGTACTGTTAGGTGGATGCATGAGGTGAATACATAAATGTAAACATAATGCAATCCTCAACTACATGATAATGCACAATTTCCTTTCCTTTTCAGTGAAAACTACTTAAGGTAAGAAGAGATTTTTCTTTCTTTCAAACCAAAAGTACTTAAGTAGTAGCGAAAAGAAGAATTCCTTCCTAGAGTGCAATAACTCTAACTTTCTGCAATAATCGGCTAAAAAGCGCAAAGAAAACGAAAGATGCAACTAATCTTAACAATGTATAAGACAAAATAATGAAGCACTTTCAATTTTCACATGCATGTATCAAAAATGGAATTTGGTAGCTAAACGCTTTTCATATCTATATACAGAAAGTGAAAGAATATCTACAACACTCTAATCATTCAAAAATTCCCAAAGAAAAATGGCAAGCACCCAAACAACTCAAAGGCAGTCAAGAAAGGCTCAAAATCTACCAAATGCAATAATTATAACTCATTTCCTATCTTTTTACGCTTGAAAAAGACCCATCTAAGCTACAGAAAGAAGGATTCCACAAACATTTCCAATGAAATGCAAGACAAAGATAAGCACTTAACAATCTTATCTAACTCAAATGCACACAAATCCAAAACAAATCTTTCTTCTTCTTATGAGTGTGAGACCAAGAATTTCAAATTATCAAATTAAAGAAAGAAGAACACTTATGTTTTCCAATTTCATGAATATAGCAAAAGAGTGACAAAATCAAGCTTCTCTTTGAACTAAAGTGGAGACAAAGAATCAATCTTTCCAAACAATCATTAGATAGGATGTAAAGGAAATACGATGTACAACCCAAGAAAGAGAGGCTCAAAAAGACATGGATATCCCACACTTTTCAAGTCTTTAAAACAAGCCAATCACACCAAACCAAAAATCATCTCAAAACTTTGAGATGGGTCAAAACGACTAAAGGATGCACGATTCATGGCCTCCCCTGGCCATGAGGGGGAATGTTTTTTCAAAAATAGAACCCATTTTGCTTAAAAATGCAAGCAAAACACTAGTTTTTACTCAAAGGGCCAAACATGAATCCAAATCTCAAAAGACCCAAAAACCAATACAAACAAGCCAAACAAAACACTATTGGACAAAAAGGTCTCTGCCTGGAAGGTACAATGCAGAGGAGTCTGCACACAAACCAACACTCAAAAGCAGAAAGGAGAAAGGGTTCCTGTATGGCAACTTTGGCAGATCAGCGCAGTCTGCGCTTTCACACAGTGCAACATCGCAGTTCACCAATGCGAGGAGTGCGACGATGTCGCAGTATACCAATGGAAGGGTTGCGACGACTGACTAACAGGCAGAGAACAGAGATAAAAAAAAAATGACACAGCGTCGCTCTGAGTAAACTGACCAGGTGCGACAGGCGAGATCTAAGTTCAGAAATGAACCAATTCTCGAGGTAATGAGCATAAAAAGGGTCTGCAAATGAGGAGTACAAACTCAGAGGAAGGTTATCAGACTCTTCAAAGTGAAGATCTGATAGTGAAATCAACTCAAGAATCAAATGACAAATAAAATGGCTTGTGACAAGTAATCAACTGAAAAGTAAATTTCAAATTGACAACTACAGAACAAGATGTGTATTCCCCAGTATGGTCGCCAGATTTGTTTCACGGACAATCTACCAAGAGCGGACTCAAGGCCTGATCTCCCTAGCTTAACGTAAGTCTAGAAAAAATAAGACAAAACATAAAATACTTTCCTAGATCATATAGAAATACAAATGAAAGAGTAGATCGTTTACCTTAGATTTGTAGATCCCTTTGTCCTTCGTTGATCCAATGCTCCAGCGTTGCCAGATCGCAGGTAGTTAAACCCTGTTGAACATGTAACGGACCACGATAAGTGAAAACATATATCTCATATGATATATCTAAGCTAACAGTTAAGGAGGAAAACTCTAAACATCATCAAGAAGACAACATTTATGGAAAGCAATTATATTAACTGTATTAAAAAGTGGAGAAGTACAATAGAAAAGAGAATTACAACCATTGCCTTAACGCTACAAGATCCTTCCAACAACCCATGCCAAAGCTCCTAGAGAGAAGTGGATGTTCCCCAAGCTAGAGTGTTTAGATCTATTAGGCTTAATTTCACCAGCATAAGAGTACCATAGACTTCCTCTCCTTGGGATGGGAGTGAGCTTCATTTAAATAGGACTAAGTGCATAAGGTATGGATAGGATGGGTTGAGATTTGATAGGAGAGGCTTAAGGGATCCTTCCAAGGTGTTAGCAATCGAGTGCCAGCTCTCCCAAGAGGTTAGGGATAGGGTCCCAAGTCAGCAAGCTTCGATAAGGGGCTCGAAGGGTTATTTTTGTCTATTAACTGACATCGGCACACCCTACAATAGAGCAAGCTGCGACGTCGCATGATGCGTGAGTGCAACCTGCGACGACCTCTCAAAACCTAGTACAAATGAGTACAAATCCTTCCAGGTCAATCACTCAGTCAAGGTAATTCCAAGGGTGTATACACTGAATCTCATGATGGGAAGGTTTTAGGTGTAACAAAGTAAGGAGACTTATGTTTTCCCAAAACACTGCAACCAAGTGTTATTTTACCCGGATGTGTTGGAAATAGATGGGTGGTTCATATTAAGACATGACCATATATCTAAACATGTTTTTTAGAACAACAGTCCTATCATGCCAACCGAGGAAGATAATGAGGGTGGTGGTAATGGAGAGTAATATGTACATGTTTTATTCCATCATTTACAGATTGAGATATCATTTTGTTGCTGTTATTTTTTAATGTCTAATTATATTGTTAATTTTTCATGTTATGACAGTGGAAATGGAAAGTTGATTATTAGATGCAGTGTTTAAACAATTTCAGTTGGATAACAAGCAATATGATGTGAAATATATATGGTTTAATGTCTATGAAGTAATTTATGATTGTATGGAATGATTATATGTCATTGTCCAAATTACTCATATTATGTTTTGTGTATAAATATAAATACACCTTGAAAACAACTTACATGATTCAATTTTATTTGTGTGAATGTAAAGGCTAACATATTCTTCCTTATTAAAGATTTAAGATTTCCATGGTGGGTAGTGTTATAAGAGCATTTTTCTGGATTCTCCACAGAAGCCATTTCAAAATCGATGTTTTGAATCCTCAGCTAGATTCATCCTCAAGACAGAATATCAAGAAAAGAGTTGCAATCCGAGTACATAAATACAAGAGAGAGGAATTATGTATACATGTTCAGTTCAAATTCTAATTAGACTTGAAGTAAGAATAATGAAAGTTATAAATCATAAATTAACAAAGATCCTCAATTAATAATCATTATTGATATTATTAATAATTAATAATAACCTATCAATAATAATCATCATTAATAATAAGTATTAATAACATATCCATACACAATTCTTATTAATATCAATAAGTAATAATGAAAAGTTGTTTTTCTCATTAATTATTAATATTAATGTTAATAAGTGATAATGATCGATTATGGTTCTCAAATTGATAATTAATATTAATATTAATAAGTAATGAGGATGATAGGTTATTATTCAAGTTCATGATAATTAATTTGAACTTGAATAATAACCTATCATCCTCATTACTTATTAATATTAATATTAATTATCAATTTGAGAACAATAACTGATCATTATCACTTATTAATATTAATATTAATAATTAATGAAAACAACAACTTTTCATTATTACTTATTAATATTAATAAGAATCGTGGATGGATAGGTTATTAATACTTATTATTAATAATGATTATTATTGATAGGTTATTACTACTTATTAATAATATCAATAATGATTATTAATTGAGGATCTTTGTTCATTTATGATTTATAACGTTCACTATTTTTACTTACTGTCTAATTGGTATTTGAATTGAACCTCTCTCATGTATTTATGTACATGGATTGCAACTCTTCCCTTGATATTCTGTTATGAGTATGAATCCAACTAAGAATTCGAAACATCGACTTTGAAATGGCTACCGTGGAGAATTCGGAAATTTGCTCTTCTATATTCTCCGTGACTTGAAGGTGGTCTCAAATTTCTATATTCATATTTCAATGCTTGTATTTTATAATGTTTTTGTTATAAATAATGTTAAGAATTATAATTACATTAATTTATGACATTTCTCTTAGATTGTAATGTTTTTTATTATGTCACCGCAGGTAACAATACATGGATCGGTTGATCCAATTAACTCATTTGTACTGTGGCAAAGCTAATGTTAAACATTGATCCAAGAAAAAATAAAATAAATTATTTTTTAATTATAGATTTATTCTACAATCGATTGGCCGAAAATGAATGACCTTGTCGTGTGAAATGTGCACCAAGCATGGGCAGCGGGGGTGATGTAAGCTATATTTAAGGCACTGAAGAATGATATTAAGGTTTATGTACCAGCAATCGATGATGGTTCTGAATTGCTTGTTTATTTATTCGATTAAGCTATCCACGATGAAGTATCTGTATGTGTGAGGCGGGCAATAAATGAGGCACGAGATGACAAGATGAAGAGGAAATAATGGCGGTGTCAGAAGAAAGGGTGGGGAAACTCTGTTGAAGAGGTCGGGTAGGTCTTTCATTTGGTTCCAAGTTCTATCACTTTTATTTAAATATGTTTTGTTTTGTCCATTAGATGTGGCAAACCTGGCAATCATAATTTCTATATTAACGAAAATTGTTTGTCATTTCAATCATAGCTTGCGGCACGAAGGTTAAATGTACTAACCTCGGACGATAGGACTCGCCGAAATTTTCTATTCACACTAGAGATTTTGCAAGTTCCAGAGGCTGGATAAGATTGATGAGCTTTGAATTCTTGTTGTTCCAGGTCCTTACGAGTGGATTGCCTGGTAGGTATTCTGGTCTGAGAAACAAAACAAAACTAAAGTCATTCAATAAGTCTTCTTTGCATCCCTAAATATTACTGGTCTTGTATTGAATATTGAAGATTCCACCAAGAATAGCAAAATATTTTGAAGTATATCCAGAGTGATCCTTGTTTGGGTAAACATTTAAGCTATAATTCAGTAGATTTTAAAGATTGTTCAAGCTTGATATGCTTATTTAGTTTGTGGAACGAAAACTAAGGTACAGGAGATTCGATATTTAGTTTTCTTAGCAAAAATTTAAGCTCCAATGTCTATGTCTTTTACTCGAGAATGTTTAGGAGTCCTTGTCTATTATCTTTGAAATGAACATGGAAACTTTGATAATCTATCCTACCATATATATCTAAGGTTTTTAATTCAAGGCATTGTTTTGCATACAATTTTTTTTGTTTTACTTCCACAAAGAAGTGAAGAATTGAACTTGATTCAAGTTGTAAATATATGTATTATGCAGACCGAGATCTTCCGTACCATGTTGGCTTCATTAAGATGAGACTGGCGATCTTTATTTCGAGTTGTAAATCTCTGTCTTTCAGAGACATAGATATTTGGTAAGGCATTAATTCTGCGTCGGCTTCATTAAGCTGAGATCATAGATATTTCCTTAAGAGTTATTTGCATATGGAATGTGATTCAAGCATTAAATCTAAGTTTCGTTCAATGAACGACGACATTAATTCAGAATTTTGAATTGGGTAACTTGGATCAAGCTTGAAATTCTTATTTGCATATGGAGCATTATTTAAGCTTTAAAACTATGCAGGTTGCAAGTGATATGAAGACAGTTACGCATGCTTCTCTACACAGTTTACAATCAGCTCCATTTTCACATATGAATGCACAATAGTCACAAAAATCCTCATATATGAATGATCACGTAGTTTCAATTGATGGAAATATAGGTCTCGGATAATACTTTGATAGCACCCAACCTCCTAATTACCATTAACAACATATTGTAACTATTACTTGGATTTCAATGATTATGAGCAGTTTCATAAGTATTGCTATGGATATGAACCCACTCTATCATAGCATTAGTTTCAGTTGCACACAACCATAGCAACATTAATAATTATTTTCCATACTGATCAGAGCTAATATCAGAGTATAGATCAAATTAAAGACAAACCAAACCAAAGCAATCAATGTCTGTTGTATTTGATTGTCTGTGTCAGAATAATTTGAAGAAACAAATTCGTTTGAAATATCGTACAAAAGATTGCTTTGGAACTTATTGGTACCATTATAGACACAAATATTTTGTAATTACATCAGAATCTCTTTGAATTTTATAACAAATTCGAGACTTTTATGGTTGGATACTTATGCAGAAATTGTATTGGCAGTACACGTAAATATATTTAATAGTTTAGTTAGTTCTATCTAAAATTACATTGAAATTTCTTGATTCATATCATTGTTTTGTTGGAAGACTTCAAATGAAAATGTTTAATTTAGGTTTTTCGTCTTTTTAATTTTATTTGATGATTAATGAATGTGTTTTGAACTCAATCTTCAATATTTATATCTTTTATTCAGAGTTTGGAATTTGGTCCAAATTCTTTAAAAAACTATAACAATATGTTTTAATTTTTAAATAATAAATAAACTATTTTTTTTATTAGTTTTTTAAATATTACATTTAGTTTCTTATAGTATAAAGAAAAGTGTATTGTAATGTTATTTTTATTATAATAAATTTATATTTAAAAGAATAATATTATTATATTTTATTATGCTATATAGTAAATGGTAGTAATGATATGGGAGATATTTATTGTAAATATTATACTTTGTTAATAACAAATGCATATTATATTTATGTTTTCCTGTATTAAACATGTGAAGTAAAAAGTCGAGTCGTTAGCTAGAATCATTATTCATATATTTATCATTTATGCACAATGATGTGTATCTATAGAGACATAGTAACAATATTACATACTAAAAGTGAAGAAGAAATCTTACCTAGAATCATGATTCTAGTAGCTCGAGTTCTTTAAGAGCAATTTGATTGTAACAATCGAAGGAATATAGAAATGAATATTTAACTCCACGGGACCCCAAGATATCTTAATTTAAATATAAACAGAGCGATTAAATCCATTATACATGAAATGCTATATAGAGACACAATCTATTATACATGAAATGCTATATAGAGAGACAATACTGGACATGTGTATATGTTATTGTTCTTTTTTATGCTTGCACCATACTATTCGCTTTTTGTTTTCTGTCGTCAAGTACCTTCTCAATATATATTTGCTTTGATGTTTTTTGTTTTTTTTCTATTACAATTTTGTGGCAAAAGTATCATATTATAGCAATAGCTGTTAGCAATTCCTGAAAGCAAGTGCGGGGACATTGCCACCTCGTGGCTCTTGTTATATGATTCAATTAAATTGAATTTTTGTTATAATGTAATGTTTTTTTTTGTTTTTTTATTGTATTTATAATGTTAACTCCAACATAGAAAATGACACATTTGTAACCTTGATGGAGAATGAAAATTCAACAATTTTTTTACTAGTGTTGAGCTCTACAATGACTTAATTTATGGCCTTGATAACAATGAAATTTACAACAAAATTTATGGTGCTCTCTAATTTCTCCATCAATATTTGAATGTTTGTATTTCATGATGTTTTCGTTATAAATAATACTAAGAATTATAATTGCATCAATTTATGACACATTTGTTATAATGTTTGCAAATGTTTTTTGAATGGCAATAAGAGAGAAAAAATGGCTTTAAGGATGAAGGTGTAGGTATGCCGGAATCTTCTTTAGGAGGTAAAAAAAATATTTTAAGAGAAAATCTTATTTTCCCTTTGCAATAAAGAATTAAATATGTTATATTAATTAAGTTGGATTGAATTTCTTCATCTCTATTTCTAGGAGGTTAAAATCCATCTTAAAATTGGTTGCGAAAATAAGGAGTTAGATGAAGTAGTTAGCAAAGATGTATATGTGCTTAGTATTTATTCACCATATTTTTGGTTTGTAAATAAGTAAGTAGTTTCGATTTGTAAATTAAAGCCATGGTTGTATATTTGAATAAAAATATTTCATATGTGTGTCAATATATAGTCATTGATTTAGATTTTATTAATGTAAATTTATAATAACATAATTCTATGTTAATCTAATTTATATAGCTAATATGAATCTATACCATTTTAGAAATCAGATATATTCATTGACAAACTCATACATGAATATTTGATATCCTAAATCTAATTGAATAGTTTTGAAATTATTATTCAATACAAAAATATTTTAATGTTATTAAATAAAAAATAAAAAATAATAATAATAACAAAGTAATAAAACAATCCTTTAAATATAATAAAATTAACAAAGTAATAAAACTTCAATAATTAATTGAATTAATATAAATTTACAATCATTTATATATAATTAATTTGATTAATATATATGAATAGTTAATCCAATTTATATAAATTTACTCTTCAATATAAAAATTGAATTTGACGACTTAAATGTTAATATGATAAAGAAATAGTTGGAAATGTAACAATATGTGTCTTCACCTTCATTAATCAATTAGTTATAATATATATTTTACAATAGAAAATAGCTCAAATATTTCATAACATTTTAAAACATGCAAAAGGGCAATGTGCATGATAGTTTTAAACACCATCATTTTCATTATCATGTCCATCTAACATAAACATACCATAATTATTATTGTCACGTCTAACAAACATAAAAATAAACACCATCATTAACATAAAACTAATAAAAATAAGCATGAATGTACCATCATAAACAGAAACATATATGTCGTCATCATGATCATTTTCACCATCTAACAAACATAAAACACACCAACATCAACATATAAATAAACATCAACAGAATTAAACATCGACATCAACATAAACATGAAAAATGAAAAATATATATATATATAACATCAAAGTCATGATACAATATGCCAAATATAATATATCTCCAATCCAATAATTGTTATGACATATCTGATCCACCTCCACCAGCAAAGGCATCATTAGTATCTCTCCAACCAGAGCTAGATGCATCATTAGTATCTCTACGGCCAAAGCTAGAAGCATCATCACCTCCACTAATAGAGCCAGAGGCAGTATCAACACCTATGCCAGCAGAACTAGAGGCATCAAAGCCTCCACCAATAGAGCCAAAGGCATCAGTACCTATACCAGAAATAAAAATAGATCTGAGAGCAGGAGGGATAGGTCCATCAAGACGAAGTGTGTGACCCCCTCTGAGCATCTCTAAAATAGAAACGAGTGAAGTAGGAACTAGTGGATGGTCAGGATGATGAGTAGGATCGAAGGGTCGGTCGAGCAAGAGTGGAGGAGATGATGAAGTAGGATCGGGAGAAAGGTCGAGTAGGAGTAGAGTACTAGATGATGAAGGAGGTGGAGGAGGACATGGTGGAGGAGGTGGATGAGATGTCGAAGGTGGAGGAGGAGGAGGAGGTGGATAAGATGTTGAAGGTGGAGGAGGAGGAGGTGCAGTGGATGTGGAGGCTACGCCACCAATCGAAGCAGGTGGTGGAGAAGGCAGTGGGCTAGCCGACGGAGGATCTCCGCCCTCATCTAACGATGAACTACTATCATTGATACCATCTAAAATATCGCAAGCACCAACAATGTGTTGCATCAAGCTCCTAATATCACGAGGAAGTATCCTCCACAACTCTGTGCAGTGAGGGTCCCTCATAATGTACCTCCCATGTACAAATCGAACCCCTCGATCTGCCAACAATGTAGCCAACCTATCTGTGACGTCCTATCGGTAACTCTCATCTGGCCTGCATCAAAGGCTAGGTCTGGCTAAATGGGGAACCTCGGGTTGACCTACATCCAGATCCATATCCTCCTCATCCTGAACCGGAGGAGGCGGCACATTGCCATCAAATGTCCCAACATCTGTAAAATATATAGTACACAATAATAATTAGATAATTTCATTATAACATGAATTTAATATAACAATTTAAAATATGTTTATTTTGCATTAAGAATAAAAAGAATAAAAAACAACTAGATTAATTCAAACATAACACTAAATTTACCTCTATCATCTATTGGCTCGTCCTAAGTGAATAAAACCTTGGGACACCCTCTCCAATCCAAGTCAGAATATGGATATGGAACCATGTCTAATCTAGGCAGTTCCTCACTACCTAGTGTCTCGATCACATTCGCAATGATCCTCGTCAGAAATTCAAGCTGCCCCCTCTTGGGCATCATCTACCCCCACATGCGCATATGCACATTTGTCATCAACCTAGGAGGGTGTCGGTCAAAAGATGGCTTGGTGGCCGGAAATCTCTCAAAAAATAAACAAAACAACTCTAAACCGAAAGGGAATTTCGCCCTCCCACCAATAGATGCACGACATTAACTAAGAGCATAATAAAACTATCGTAAAAAAATAGTAGACCACCTAATGCATCTAGGTGCCTACACAAAAGAATCAACATAATATCATATAGGGTAGCTAATGCACTACCCATCACTGGTGATATGCGCGATGGTTGTCACCAGCAAAGAGAGGCACCTAACATCCTCTCTACTAAAACCAGCAATGGAGAGCTGCCCACCGCTGACCTAAAACTGAGCAAGGCCGACGATGTTGGGATCAACATATATCTGAACATATACTAGCTTATTCGATGCTACAGCTCCATATAGGACTTCAAGGAACTGAGGAAAGTCTTCACCTATCCTAGAGAGCCCTCTGATAAAATATATGTCCTCCTTAGTGTGTCGGAACCACTGATCGGGACCAACTCGAAACGCGTGCCTATGATTATACCAGCATGCGATTAACTAGGTGAGGAATGTAATGTTCCCCTTGAGTGATGTGGCCTCCTCATAGAACTTGAGGAGGCCGTCAACTCTCAATAGGTGTCTCGTTTGTGGAGTAATAGGAAAAGGGTATAAATATCTCTCCCTAGCCACCCACTCTCTCCGGAAGTTATATTGATCAACTTGAGCTTCCTGCTGCTGTTTGGCCTCGCAGCACTCATGTCTATGTTTCACATATAACATGAATTAGCTAGTCTCATCAAAATACATATAAAAACATTATATGAGAATTATATGTATTAAAATAAAAATTTAACAAACGATGCGCTTATAAAAATATAACACACCGGCAGCGATGCGCCTTAAAATTTAATGCACCGCTAACTTTGCGCTATACTAGCACAATGCACCGTTAATGTATTTATATAAATTTATAATTTTATTATCAATTCGATGTGCCATAATGTACACGCATCAGTGCGTTATCAAATTTGTTTTAACGATCCGCCTATAGCACACCCGAGCACCGAGGATCGGTGCGCTAACCTGCACTAGGAGCACCGTTGAATTATGATTTTTTATGTTATAGTAAATTTTTAATGTTTGTGAATCGGTGCTTCCCTAACAACTAAACGCACTGTAACATGTGTGCTTACTTTCTTTACAAGCACCACAAATTATTTCATTTTATAATCGATCAAAAATGTTTCAACGGTGTGCCTATAACACATCAAAGCACCCAAATACGGTGCTCTAACGTGAACTAGAACCACTGATGTGTTTATAGCATGTAAACACACCGTTTAATGTGAGTTGACGTGATGTAAAGGTACCACATTTTATTTAATTAATGTGTTATGGAGAATGTGTTCATGGTGCTCCTAGCGGATTTCATAACACCGAAAAATGGTGCAGTGATGTGCACTAGATGCACCGCATAAGTTTGTTTTTCAATTTCTTGATAATATATACCAGTGTGTTTGCTACAAGTAAGGGCATCGTCAAGTCGGTATGGTTATGTGTAATAAACGCTATGATATTTAGTTTATATTTTTAAAAATAAATTTATGTTATTTATGTGCGCAATGAAAGCGTAGCGCACCGGTGTTGCGGTGCGTTCAATCTATTCGGATCATCCCACCAACGGTGCGCCCTGTAACAAATTACAGAGTGCACTGACTTCCGGTGCAATCCAAAAGACTCGAACTCACCATCCTGCAAGTTTAAAAAATAAAAAATAAAGGATAAATTATGGCTTAATTGCAAAAAGTAATCCACTAAAAGTTTAAATTATCAAACAAGAATTAATTTACCTATTGAACCGCGCGTCGGGGAGGCATCCTCGCAATGTATGGAGAATTTGAATTTTTTCTCGTCATTTGGAAAAATTCAAACCTAAGTCACCAGCCAATAAAAGTGAGGAATGTGTCAGTAGGGGGTGGAAAGAACACCGGTGGTAGGGCATCTAGGTGGGTTATGATCGGCACCGGTGCAGATGGCTCATAAGAACTGTGGAGGGGTAAAAATGATTTTGACGGCGCGGTAATTTTTTTTATAAAACCCTATTCTAGTGCACCCAATAGGTGAACGCCCCAGTGCATCACGTTTATAAAACCGCACCGCTACGGGTTTGCGAAATTTATGCGTGTTTTGCGTTTTGCGGTCCTCGTGCATTTTGTATGGAGACGCACTAGTAAGGTTCTACAAAAAAATTGCGCATTTCGCATAATTTATTTTAATTCATTTTTTCCGCAGTGCGACATTGTTTTTTTGCGGTCCTAGTGCATTTGTCTTGGAGATGCACCGGTGCATTAAGGTCACAAAAACACACCGGTATAGTTTAAGAAAAATTTTGCGCGTTTGACGTAAAAAAATTTAATTGATTTTTTTTTTCCGCAGTGTGACATTGTTTTTTTGCGGACCCAATGGATTGGGGTTGAAGACGCACCGGTGCATTAAGGTTACAAAAACACACCAGTAAGGATTTACAAAAATTTGCGTGTTTTGGATAAAAATTTTAATTGATTTTTTTTCCACGGTTGTGTTTGGTTTGGAGACGCACCAATACATTAAGGTCACAAAAATGCACCAGTATGGTTTCACAAAAAAAATTCTCGATTCACATAATTTTTTTTAAATATTGTTTTTTTTTCGCGGTGCAACATTGTTTCTTTTGTGGACCCGGTGCATTGGGGTTGGAGACGCAACAATGCATTAAGGTTACAAAAATGCATCGGTAAGGTTTTACAAAAAAATTGTGTGTTGCGCATAAAAAATTTTAATTGATTTTTTTTTCACCGTGCGTCATTTTTTTTGTGCTCCCAATGTGGTTGGTTTGGAAAGTAACCAGTGTATTAAGGTCGCAAAAATGCACTGGTATGTTTTTACAAAAAAATTGCGCGTTTTGCATAATTTTTTTTAATTGATGGTTTTTTTCGCGGTGCGACATTGTTTTTTTGCGGACATGGGTGCGTTGGAGTTGGAGATTCACCTGTGCGATTAAGTTAGAAATGCACAAAATAGAAACCATGCGCTACAACCTCCAACCACGCGCCTCCGCTATAAACGGATATTTGAGCTATTTTGAGAGGAGCATCCGCTATAACCTCCGCTACAGGGCCTTTTCCTTGTAGTGGGATGAATTAAGGAAGAAAGAATACCAATGGTTGTATGAGACCAAGAGAGAAAAAGGAGAAGCCAGTCAATTGGCTAGTCATATCAATGAGGGGCACAGAACTTCAACATTAGCATTTTGGTACAAATATGCAAGACATGCTAACCCAGCCTATGCAAATAAAACTACTCCGTCTGTTTGAACTTATCTGTGTCAGTGAAAACATCTAGACCGTCTTAATCGATTGGGAAGAGTTTCAAGACCGCCTCGCCCTTTCTGCCCCGACCATTGTCGAAGCATGTATGATTTCATTCCACCAGGAAAAGCATTTAGTTCTCAACAATAATGAATACTTAAATATTTTCATAATTGTATCATTTTTTTTGTAAAAAATTACATTTCCCTGTTCTCTTCAGGACGAAGAAAAGTTTTTGGGTGGGGGAGATGTTGGAGAAGCCTAGTCGACTGCATCGATTAGGTCCTCCCAACCAACCACCGACTATTCAGTCCGCTCTTGTCGAGTTGGTTAGGCCGACTCCAAGACAATTATGCAATTACAACTCTCTAACCAATTGTGTGATCCATATAAATAGGTTGGTGAGCTAAACATTATAGAGATAATTATCCCCCTTTTGTACATTATGGCATGATAATATAATAAAAGACTTGTTGTTGTTGTCTCCATTACTTTCTTGCTCTCTTTATGTATGTGTGATCTCGTATTTGATATATGTATGTTGTGCTACTGGTAACAACATGTAATCCTGTAGATTACAACAGTTGTGCTTACAAATCCATTGGTTTTCATAAGTCCAATTTTGCATGCCAACTTGGCATTGTCTTAGTGGTGAGGTATGTCCAAAGGGATTCTAATCTTGAACTTTTCATCCTTTCTAGTAGGGATGTCAATGTTTGTGTCTTCCCAATCCCTTGACAGCTTAGTTGTCGCCACAATATTTGCTCTATCTAATATATGGTTATTCCAATTTGGGTGTCCATAGAGGTTGTGGCCCTCCTACTAACATAATGGTTAAACAATTGTGGGATTAATATGAAAGTGTTTGCATTTATTTTGGGTAGATGTTATGGCCATTTGGATTCTATGGTTTGTGGGTTTTGCTTGACAATCCTTTAGTTTTCATGAATTCAATTTTGCATGCCAACCTAAGATTGTCTATGTGGTGAGATAGATCATAATGTAGCCTAATATTGAACTTTTCATCCTTTATAGCAATGATTCCAATGTTTGATTCTTCCCAATCCTCTATCAACTGGTTTGCTTTCTCTAATCCATGGTTATCCCAATCCGGGTGTCCATAGAGGTAGTGTTTCTCCTACTAATATAATGATGGGATGCTAATGACACAATGGTCAATTGGCTTTAGGATGATAATGGAAGACTTTGCATTTGCTTTGGTTATGTTAGTTTTTGAGCATAAATTCAATATGATCTAGGATCTTAACTGAAAGAACAACATGTACAGCATATCAAGCATAAGAGACAAGAGACAAGAGACACAAAACATTTCACCGAGGAAAACCAAGAAGGTGAAAAACCCCGCAACTTCCTCAGAGATAGAATAAGCATCAATACAAGGATCACCATGATCAAACCCAAGAGATAGATATCTTTAGCAGCATGCTCCTCCTCCACTTGTGCGCACCCTTCTCTTCTCTCACTAATGCGAAGTGAGTGAATGAGACAATGTGTAAAATGAGAGAGTCACACTCTCTATTTATACACTAACTTTCACTTGACCTTTACTCAACTAGGTCGGCCTCAACTTAACCACTTAACATAATGCTGACTGGGCCGACCCCTACTAAGGTGTTCTAATAACCCTTTGACCCACATAACTCATACAGGGCCGACCCCATCAAGGTGGTCTAATAACCCATCAAGTATAAGTTACGACACTTACAATATAACTTGCAACACATGCAAGTACACATGACAACACTTCCAATTGGAGGAATAATACATCTCCGTTGGGGATACAATAAAGTACAAATACAATATACAAGTGAATATCTTCCGAAGTTACAAATACATCAATAGGTTAGATATTATGGCCATTTTGATTTTGTGGGTTGTGCTTGCCAATCCAATGGTTTTAATGAGTTTAATTTTGCATGTTAACCGAGCATTGTCTAAGTCATAAAGTAGGTCCCAAGGTAGTTCGATCTTGAACTTTTCATCCTTTTTTGCAAGGCTATAAATATTTGATTCTTACCAATTCCATGTCAACTTAATTGGAGCCCCAATATTTGCTTTATCTAATATGAGTGTCCATGGAGGTAGTGACCCTCCTTCGAACTTAATGTTTGATTTGTTATGGAGTGAATATGGGTACTTACTCATGCTCCCCCTCTTGTTATGTGGGTAAACAATAAACATTTGGATACTCGTGTTTGATGTTTTGGAATAATTTATGCAATTTTAAAATGTCGTATCTTTCTCTAGCTAACTTATTTCAAATATGTTTGCGAGTTTAACCCTCATTTGAAAATTGGTTACTTCTACTTTCTCCTCTTGTATTTATTCGAAAAGTGTGAGGAAATTGCATTATCCTTATAAACACAATTTTTAATAAAAATGTATGAACATTTTATATTTTCAACGAGAGAAATAAACAATTTTTATTATTTTATATATAGTAATTAGGGAAAAGAGAATATAATTATAATACACTCTTTTCGTATTTGATGTCATGAAATTTCCATAAGCAACCTTCTTTGAACTATTTATTGAACTTTCGAATTCTTAATAGACTCATTTTGTATAATATACATCATTTCAATAGAAGTTTTTTTTATAAATATTATTTTCAATATTGATTAAACATATTCATTTGCTACATGTGATTGATGTTTGTGTGTTTTTTATTTTTTCTTTACAAATTTACTAAAGCATAAGGATTTGTTTAATTATTAGATATTCAAGATGTTAGTAAATTTTTACTGTAATATGATCATGTTTTTTTTAACCATGGGAACAACAACCTTCCAAAGGTATATGATCATGTTTAAGGGTTAGGATTTGTCTAAGGTGCAGAGCTGCTAGGGTAGAGGGCCTATTGACTTTTGCGAAGTGTTAGTTGGTATGTGTGGATGTTTGTTGCCAGGTGTAGGTTAAAATTTTCTTTGAGTTAGATTTTCAATGGGAGGTCTTGTCTCTCCTTATTTTTTTCTCTATGTACATCATATATCGGGTGTTGTCTTTTTCAGGGGGAAGGCCTTATATGCTACCCTATGGGGTCTCCGTATATCGCGGACGAGGTGGATTATCTCCGGAGCCCAGCAGATGAAGAATTTTGTATCAATCCAGTCATATTCCAGTATGATGAGGAATATCGGGCTTTAATAAATGAGTCCAAGCGTTTTCAGGTACAAAATGGGGATGTTTTAGGCACCATGGAGGATGTCATGGTTGCATTAGGTCCAGAACTTTCATAGAAACCGACACCTAGGTCTATCTCAACCACAGTTCTAGATGACGATTTGACTTGGGCATATTTTTTTACATCGGCACAACAAAATGCGTATGTTGTTTCCCAAAGGGGCATCGTTGAAGGGGAGGTGTTATATGCCAGAAATGTCAGGGGGCAAAATATTCTGAGGAATTCTTCCTCTAAAAGGAATAAGGCTTTTAAATCATCACTCCAAAAGGGTTGTCAGGCTTTAGAGGAGACAAAGGGTGAACAGGTTCAGGGGTCTTCAAAGTGCATGCAGTTAAAAGCTATGAAGTTAAGGGCACGAAGGCATGCCTTAGTCTTGGGATGGAATATCAACATGGAGGAAGTCGCTTCTTTTTCATCAATTGCACTTGTAGGAAAGTTCAGATATTGGTCTATGTCTAAGAAAAATGTGGACGAATGGGTGGAAGAGCAGTGGTTACCAATGCTCGGTTATGTGCCCCAAACACATTTTCTAGTGAACGGAAGGTATTGTTTCGAGTGCCATAAAGGGATGGATGCTACGTAGATCCTGGGCAATCTCTGGCTATGTGGAAAAGGTAGTATAATGCTCAAAATGTGGCATACTACTTTTGACCCTCCGAAGGAGTAGATTCACCTGAGACATCTATGGGTGATGTTGCCCTCTTTTTCCTTACACATTTGAGAAAAAAGGCCTTTAAACTAGTTGCGAATGAGATAAGAAAGTTCTTGTATTTTGATGAAAGCTCACTACTTGCTAAATACAAAAGAGTTGGAAGGGTCTTGGTAAAGGTGGATACCAGTCAAGGTCTACTAGATGAGCTCGAGATAGTGTGGCGAGGTAGAAGTTTCACCCAAAAGATTGATTACTGGAAAGTGCCATTTAGGTGTCTAGTTTGTTATCAAGCAAGGAATCTAAAATGTGAATGTCCCTAGAGGTCCCCATCTTGCTCGAGAAGTTATATCTCTAGTGAAGGGCCAAAGTCTCTACTGTTGGATGAGGCTCAGGTTGAAACCAATGTTCTAGAGTCTCCTCAACATAAGGCAATAGATTCAGTGATGAATTCTTCACTTATTGGTAAGTTGCATGCTATATCTCCTTCTTTGTTTAATTTATTGAATGAGAGAGATAGATTTCATATAATTGTATGATTAGCTATCAAACTTTGGGGTAGTGGAAGTAGGTGGATAAATTGGTGGCAAAGATAGTGTTAGCACCGAATTTGTGCTAAGGATTCGGGAGGAGTCCAGACCCATAGAATTGCCGGAAGAAGACCCTGCTCTAAAACCCCATGGTCCAAAAATCCAGAAGAGCAGAGCTCTGTATGATGGAGCTGGTCCGAGATAAAGGAAATCTGATCAATCTTAAGTTCTTTATGGGGATTAGAGAAATAAAATTGAAATATTGCGCCTGCTATGTGTGTAGATACAGATAGATAGCCGAGATCAAAGGTGATAGAGATCGATGATCGTAGGCGTTCACCATGGTATGAGTTGGCAGTCTTTTAAGTGCTGGCGGGAGTTAAACGTAGGGCAGGACCGAAAGTGATCAATGGTGCAGGTGCGAGGAGGTCCAGATCGACGATCCATATGATGTTTGCAGAATTAACATGCGCGAAAAGGGTCATGATTCCAATTTGCGAAGTTTGATTAAAGCATCGCACCTTCTGACGACCCAGATCTTGTGAGGAGCAGATCTATGGCGGAGGTTAACTTCGCAGATGTTACTTGTGCAACAGATCGGTGGGTTCCAAATACGTGAAGTTGGTAGGGGAAGCGACATTCGACGGTTCTGATGAAGGCATGGTCAAGATCTATGGTCCTGATCTAATCACGAGTGTTGGCAGATAAAAAGCATCCCCTCTGCAGACTAATGAGTGCCAGATGGACGGAGGCCACATCAACGTCATCGGGCATCTTCCCACCTATCACGAAAATTGGTTTAATCATGTTTCGCGTCGGCTCAAGTCTCAGACATCATTGCTACTCGCATGAGAGATCCAGTCAGAGAATCATGGCGACATAATTGCTCAGGACTACCGTCATTGTCATGGTAGTTATAAGCATGGCTCCCATGGTGCACAACTCACATCCATATCGGAAGGTGGCAAGCTCCACCATTCGGTCATCTTCCAGTTGAGAGCAGGTTATGGAGAGTGGGCAAAGGGCCGAAGTGGTTATCATGCAAGAACAGGTGTGGTCTGAGATGGAGGAGGAGCATGTTCCCTCCTCTCCGATAGCATTCGACCACGTGGAGGAAAGCTCATCCAGTGAACCGGAAGAACACGCAGGCCAGCAAGGAGACAAGCAGGACGTTCATCAAGATATGGATATCATCCACGATTACATCCTACCCACAGAGGATGCGACACCTCCCCTTCCGGATGAGAAGGAACCAGATGAAGACCCCCTAAAAGTAGAGGATTTCTTTGATCCATAGGGAAACTTGAAGGTTCCAGAATGAGGTGGCAGCTCATCCCTGGCATTCCCTTTTCTTGTCTCGACAAGTCTAATTCTAGCTAAGTATATGGGCATCCTTTTCTTCCATTTGAGGTCAATTTGGGTCTATCTATTGTTCAAAACCATGGCAGTTTGTACCTTGTAAAAAGACATATGTATCGTTAGTCAATTTTGTCTGATAGCCGTCATTATCATTTTGTAATTCATTGTCAAGGGCAGCGAACTGAATAGCATAGGTGGCAACATAGTCATAGCATGTTTTGTAACTATTTTTGAAGCTCAGTCCAGGGCCGAGAACCTAAAAATAGCAATGTAATAGAATAGCAAAGGGTTGGAAAATCATTTTTGGCCGAGGCCTGGGAGAGCCTGGTTCTGTATTTCTGAAACATCATCCTTAATAGAATCGCAGTGCTTGTAATGGGTGTCCGAATAGAGATTCATCTGTCACTTTGCCTACAGTTTGTTTATTCTCTTTCTCTAAATGTGATTGTGCTTCTTGTTATTCATTTTCATTATGTTTTCCCTTTCATATCTGAAATCAGTGTATAGTAGTATAGAATTCTTGGCAACAAGCTCTAGCTACTATTTCAAATGTTCACTCAACAGTTCTACGAAAGTCGATATTGAATTCATCCATGCTGGATGCTCATATCAATGGTATGTCCTTGCTTTCTTCTTTTATCACCTAAAATTAGCATTTCGACGGAAAGCGAGTGGCTACCTTGCCTCTGTTTTGGTATCTCACACTACAGCGCTGCTATTTGATTTGTGTGTTGTGTCTTGACTCCATTGCCCACGTCTCTCTCGTGAATATCCTGCCAGACTTTAAACGACCTTGCTCCTTACAGAAGTCTGACCTTCTAAGTGTATTGATTGAATATATTTAACAAGAAGACTGTGTGTTTATCTTTAAATATTTTCAGTTTTCTCTATGTATTCTTCATGGCTGCAATTTTATTGATTATTTTCAGCCCTTTGTAGCCTTATGAGAGATCCCTCTCTGACTGTGATGGGTCAATAGCACAAGTCTAAAGTGGTTTTGTTGTTGCCCCAGCTTGCCCTCTCCCACAGCCTAGGGGGTCATTTTGGGTGTTAACAAATTGGCGTCGTTGCCGGGGAACGAGAGTCTTATTGTCCCTGGGAGAACGACTAAGTTTCAATTCTCGTTGTTGATGGTGAACAGCAGTCAGACACAGAAAGAGCTGTATATCTTTCACCTGGTGACTCCACTCATTCAGCTTTTGACATAAAGGAAGCTGCATTGGGGAAAGAAGGGGAAACTCCACCCATGACTTAATTTGCAGACTCCACCGGAGAACGAACTCAGTTGTTTCAAACATGGAAGAATTAAGGTCTAGGTATCAATGTGTAAACCTCCTCAAAGAGGTCTTGTTCTTTTGTGTTGGTTTTATTTTTTCTTTATGTATATATAAAAAAAAAATCTTGTCTCACCGAAGAACTCTAAGTCATGAGAGAGCCTCCTTTGTATATCCTTCATTAGAGCTTGAAAATGTACATCCTCCTTTCGCCCTTAAAGCCAAACCCACCCTTCCTTCTGAACCGCGTAAGATCCATACCCAGCCTCGCAGACCCCATGAGGGTGAAGCTAATGATGTTCTCACCATACATACTCCTTTGCCTTCCAGATTTCAGTTGAGATATAGCCCTTTAAAGCTGCCCCCTGTCCTCCATGAATTTCCTCCCAAATACCATAAATACCTCCCTGTTTTTTATGGAGACTTTGAAATCCTCACTGCCGAGAAACATCTTCAAGGTTTTGAGCATTTTCTAAACCTTATTGGAGTAGAACATGATGATGTCTGTATGAGAATTTTTGCCCAATCCCTCCAAGGAGATGCCAAGAAATGGTTCAAGCACTTGTAGCCTGAGTCTGTTAACAATCAAAATAGCACCCTCGTCATGTGATGGAAGAGGCATATTTTTTCCATGCACTTGCAGCAAGAAGTCATAACACAGTTTTGTCCAGAGACAAATCCTCTCTGAGAAAGGCATTAAGATGCATTAATTGTGATTAAATAATTCTAAATGGTGCAAAAGGGCCTAAAAACTATTCAGAAGTGGGTATTCACTTGAAAATAATCAAAATTGAGAAAAGTGAGTAATCCCATATCCACTAGAAAGACCTAAGGCTCATTTCCCAATGCTATATAAGAATGGCATGGGAGGCATGGTAAAAGGTGATCAAAAAAGCAAAGGCATGCTGAGGAGATTCTGGAGGAGGAAGAAGAGCTTCAAGTCTTCAAGAGCAAGGGTGAAGGAAGGGAAGCTCATGACAATGGAGGAAGGGTTCACATCAAGCTTATTAGTAAAGTTGTACTTCTTCCTTGTTTCAATATGAAGTAATTCAAGTTTCTGCCATTATGATGTTTAGACATTGCTTATATTGTGTGATTTAAACTGTTAAATTGCTGTAAATCTGAAAGTTGCTTATCTTAAATGATGAATGAATTTAGATTTCGAAATAACTTGTATTAATTACTTCATTTCTGATGTAAGATCTCACCAATCTTTAGTAAGATAGTTAAGTTTGTGTAGACACATCCCTGCACAAATCTCTGTTATCAGAATGGCGACTCCGCTCAGTTGAATTTGCTTGGAAATTTCTTGACATTTTCTGCAATTTTCTGCATTCTTCTTCATTTTTGGTGCTTATCCTCCTTCAGATCTACTCTTTTCTAGCCTAAAGATCTTTAAAAAAACCTTAGATCTACCTAGAGAAGCTAAAAAATAGCCCAGCCATGCCTTTAATTCATCAAACCACCAGCCAATTCAGTCAAATTTGATTTCTTTAAACGCTGTTTTGGTCTTAAGGAAGTGGTCAAGTTTTTAAAGCTTTCTTTAAACTTCTGCAGTAAATCTTTAAAAAACTTGAAGATTTCTTGAAACTCTGCCTTTAAGATGTCGTTGAGCTCTGCGTTGAAGGTTTCATCCACCTCTGGCATTGTCTCCATATAGCTCTACGATCAAGATCTTGTAAAACTCTGTCCAGATCTTTAAAACCTCTGCGTGTTGAGTTATCTCTACCTGGTTATAAAACTCAGCTTTGAAAGATAAATCCTAGCGTTTTTCATTTTGTTTAGGCTTGAATCTTGAATCGTAAGACTTGTAGAGGCCACGAGCTGGAGTGAAAACATTGAAGATTGATGTTAAGCTCAGCATTTGTTAATCTCATCATTTGTTTTTCATTAAAATTTCAACTCTGTGTCGGGCATCTTCTCTTTTCAAAGGATTTCTTTAACCCTGAAACCCTGCAAAGATTTCAACACTTGGAAAATCTGCCCCATTTCTTTAAACTCGATGTATAGATGCAATAGCGTTGATATTTTTTGTTTTAAAAACAACTCTGCCACGAATCACCTCTGTCAAGATTCGTTTTCAAGCTCTGCGTTGAGGTTCCTTTTAAAGATATGCGTTTAACCTATTCTACAACTCTGCGTTGAAGCTTTCCAGATCCAAGCTATGAAGGCATGTTAAATGATCACTGTATGAATGCGTGAATCCTCAGCAATGATCCATGTAGCCAGTTCGAAACCCTGCTAAAATCTTAAATGATGTTTAACAACAACAAAAAACTCTGTAACTTCTGCGTGAATTTTCAAAACCCCAGCCTTGTATCTTTAAAAGATGAGACTGAAACCTTTCAATATATGCGTAGATCGCGTCTCAGCGTGCAATCTTCAAAGCCCTACGTGAATCAAGCCCTGGACGCACCATTTCTCACGATTCAGAGAATGTTTGCAAATCTCAGCATTATTTGTGGTAAACTCGGTGTGAAGGTTCATCTCCGCGTAAATCTCAGTCTATTTTTTAACCTTTAAAGATCAGCATTAACTCTCAGATTTTTTAAACTTCGAAGACCATAAACGAGGGAAAGCATTAACATTGTCTAAACCTTTGCGTGGATAAGATCTCAGCGTTAAAACCCTACGTTGATGGTGAAAGACCTCTGCGTGGATCTCGAAAGTCAAATCTCAACGAGAAAGATCTTTAAAACTATCATTAAGGCTGGACTGTGTAGCGGTGAACTTTGAAAACTAATGCTCAGATATCACATCCCCACACTAATCCGTGAGCTGAATGCGAGAGATCTGGAGATCTAGATTGAGTACTGATGGTGAATGCATATTCATTTGCATTGTATGTGTTTTATGGTCACTGCTGCATAATAAAGGCGTTTTTCCAGATTGAAACGCATTGTTATTTCAAAAATTTAAATGTTGAATAGCGAGGTCGTTTTGGGGCTTTGACAAATGCCTTTCGCTAGTTTTTGAAACCATTGTCCAAAACTCGAGCGCCAAAACAACCATTGGTTTTGAAATTCGAATAGTGTGAGATTCAAAATTGTGAACAAATCTAAAATTTGCACATTGTAAAAAAAAAAAATTATTATGACAAGATCAAATTTTGCACATTGTTAGAAAAGAACAAAATTTGGCACATTTTGCACATTGTTGAAAAGATCAAAATTTTTACATTATGAAATTCTTTTGCAAATAATATGTTTGAAATTCAACACTTTTGCAAAGTTTAGAAATTAACATATTGCAAAAAATCTTCTTTCCAAATAGTGTTGGTTGTGAATTTCAAAACTTTCAAAACTTTTGCAACATTGAAAATTTACACATTGTGAAAATCTCTTCTTGCAATGGTCAAAATCTTTTTGCATGGTCAAAATCATTTTGCAAATATTTGTCTTTTTTACTAAACCAAAAACGAAAAGGGAAAAAATTTCGAATTTTTGGGACCAAATGGAGACATGAGCAGAGTTGTAACCAAAATTGTGGCACCCTTCACACACGCATTTGCATTGAAAAACTGAAACTTGAACATGAATCGTTGAGATATTTTGAAAAATATTTTCCCTCCAAAACTGATTGCGACCTTTAATTATGTTAATTTCGTTTTGGTCGTTTAGTATTTTCATGAACTTTATGCACAAATAGAGAAGATTGTCGCGTCATATTTCAATTTTCTTGTCATAAATTGTGTATGAGGCACCGTATCCTCTTCACTCGCATCGTATGATGATCTTGTGAATGAGAAAGTGTATCTCGCATGTAATAGTTTAGGGGTTGATTTTCAAGCATCTTATTTTGAGGCACCGTATCCTCTTCACTCGCATCGTATGATGATCTTGTGAATGAGAAAGTGTATCTCGCGTGTAATAGTTCAGGGGTTGATTTTCAAGCATCTTATATTGAGGCACCGTATCCTCTTCACTCGCATCTTATGATGATCTTGTGAATGTGAAAGTGTATCTCACGTGTAACAGTTTAGGATTTAATTCAAAAGCATTCCAAAAAGGCTCTGCGTATCCTCTTCACTTGGGCTTTCGGGCAATCTTGTGAATGAGAAACAGGGATCCCCCGCGTAATAGAATTAGATTCATGTTTACTTGAGATATCTGTTTGGATTACATTGATCTTTACACATCGATTATTATCCATATTTCAGGAAAACTGTGCATGAACATATACTAGAAATTTTGCATGTTGGAACGAAGCTCATGAACCTCTAACCCTTCCTTCAGTTAGGATATTCATCGAACTGAAAGATAGCATCGTGAGCATTCTGCATTGTGTGATTCATTTTGTGTTCGAGTCAAAACACCATCAATTTCACTTCCGCTCCTGAGACTAAGCAAACTTCCACTAAAATTGGCGCTTAATCTAAAATTGACAAACTTTTGATTTTAATATCACCAACAAGATTAGGTTAGTGCCCTGGATTAGGGGTGGAGAGTTAACACTCCTGGGCTGCAAAACTTCGAAACTAGCATTGATTAAAGAGAGTAAATCCATTGTCGCAAAAAACGCTTGTCGGGAAAGCGCTTCTGAAACATGCATCAAGCACGAGGTCAATCTGAATAAGTAAGGGTGGTTCCCCCTTCTTGCTTATTTAGTGGGACACGAGCTTATAGAAGGGATTCTATGTTCAGTGACAAGTCCTCGGGGTGACATCACTATTTCTAGATTTTCTGGTAATAAGAGTTGTCCTCGACTTACAACTGTCCGCTCGACCGTCGATTGCGAAGTGGTAACTTTAGTGGCTATTATTAGGGTATCACATAGGCTGTTGTGAGTGGGACACACTTGCAATACCTGAGACAGACTTTGGAACTTTTACTCCTTGGGAGGGTGACTGGTCAGGTACCAGCACTTGCACCCCTGGCAATTAAAGTTTATTGTAATTGTTTCTCACACCTTCGCTCCTAGCAATTGTATGAGGACATGATATCCCTCAGCAGCTACTAGTTTCGGAAGGCCCTACAATCCATCTTTTCACTGAGCTTCGGTTCTTTGGAAAAGTAAGTTTGCTTGCTTGAAATCTCTAGGAAATTTTTACTGTGTGGACACTTTATTTTGTTGAGTCTAGACTGCCTTAGGATTGTTTGATTCAAACTATTATTTTAAACACATCCTTTTATCAACTTCTTAGAAGTGACTACTATCCCGATCCGCCAATCACGGCGGCAGCAAGGTGAGTCACCAAAACTTAAAGGCCCTGCTACAGTGCATAAACAGACATAAAAACTACATTCTAATGACTTGGAAACAAAACTAATTTTCAACTCAATTAACATTACTCGAGAAGAACAACATCAAATCAACACTGAGAATTCATCGTAACATCACGAACTGAATACAGACGTAGTTGATAACCTTACTCTAGTTGAAATTGAAACATTGAAACATCACACACATGCTCATGAAATTCCTCCTTTGATGAGTCTTTCAGAACCAATTACACTTACTATCCGTGAGTCACTGGGTAATATCAAACCTCTTTCTGAAAGTTTGCATGACATGCACACTCCAACACAGGACCCCATGGCTTTCTCAAACATTGGTTTACCATCTGCTTTGGCTAACCAGGGTCAACACACACAAGGAGTAAACCAGAGTCCTCATGGTATACAAAACACTTGTCCAAACTCTACTTCTGGGGGCAACCCTTCACCATGGAATGGTAATATTCCTGGCGGAAGCAATGAACCAGGGAACATTTATGCCAATTGGGGCTATGCTCCTCAGATTAGTGGAAATTCCCTAGGGGGTATCCTCCGAATTATCCTAGCACAATGCCTAGCGGCAATCCACCTATGAACCCCATTCCGCCATGGAGTGGGGAGGTTTCAGGAAGTATCCAATCTTCTTGGGGCCCACCTTCGCAAGGAGGATATCAACCTTGGAACGCTTATCCAAACCAAGGAAACATTCAATGGAGTGGTCCGATTCCAACTAGTAACCAATCTAATTGGGGCCTACCCCCGCAAGGGGGCAATCCACCCATGAATCCTATCCAGCAATGGAGTGGTAATGTTCCACCAAGTAATCAATCTCAATGGAACATCCCCCCGCAAGGGGGTAATCCACCCATTAATCCTATCCATCCATGGAATGGTAATGTTCCACCAAGTCATCAATCTCAATGGAACATACCCCTACAAGGGGACAATCCATACATGCAACCTAGTTTACAATGGATTGGGAAACATTCAGAAAGTCACCAACCTTTTTGGATTCCACCTCTGCAAGGAGGCAGTCAACCTTGGAATGATTTTCAATACCAAGTTCAACCGCCATGGTATGGTTGGGATCTAGGAAATAACCAATCTTCTTGGACCCCACCTCCGCAAGGAGGCAATCCACCCAATGGTCATGTTTCAGGAAGTTGCCAAACTTCTTGGGGTCAGTCTCCGCAAACAGGAAACCCACCTTGGAATTACTATCACACCCAAGAACCATATCAATGGAGTGGTCAGGTTCTAGAAAGAAACCAATCCTTTTTGGGCCTAACCCCGCAAGGGGGCAATCCAACCATCAACCCCATTCCACCATGGAGTGGCCACGTTCTAGAGAGTAACCAATCTTTTGGGAAACAACTTGCAAGACCTGCGTTTGATCCAGCTAGGCTGCCACATGAACCTCATTCCAATGGTGTGATGGATTCCTTCAGCTGTCTTGAACATATTACCCCACATTCGAGACAAGTTTCTATTCAGAATTCGCAACCCACAGCTGGCCAGGCAATGCAGGAACCTACTAATCCCTCCAACACTTCTGACATCCCCACAGTCTCATCGATAGACCTTAGAGGAAAGAAGAAGAAGTACAAGAGTAAGCAAGATGCTAACTCTGGGAAGAGTGTTGCACCAACTGTGCTTCAATACCATGGGAAACAACAACCCACTATTTTGACACTGGTACCTCCGCCAGGGGGCAACCAGCCAACCCCCTGCAAAGGGGCAATGATCCTCATGCCAATGTCTTCATGTGTGATCCTGAGATGAACATTCAAACAAGACTGGATTCTTATGATGTCTCTCCTAGTACACCAGATCAGTCGAAATCACAACCAAATGGTTATCTCTACATTGAGAAACCAACCATAGACTTAGTACCACACCCCCCCAAATGTGTTCTACGTAGAACAATGCATAATCCTAACACGCGAGCTACTCAGAACGAAAATGTTCTTGAGGACCTAGCTCAAGTACCATGTGCCATGTCGGCCTTGGAGGTATTGCAATGTCATTCTACGCCAAGAAAGGAACTATTGTCTACCATTTGTGTTGTTGATCCATCCGATGAGACTTTGATCACATCAGACATAAACCATTCAATATGTAGGATCCTTCCCGAAGTTGCTTTTCAGATTAAAGTAACAACTCATGGTAAGAACATCTGTCTAACCATAGTAGATGAAGGAACCTCAGCTTGTGTAATGTCATTTCCATGTTGGCAAACATTTGGATCAACTCTATCTGTCGTCGTAGTTTCAAACCCAGCTACTCAAATAGCTTTGGCAGATTTGGATCAAAATTTTCCCTTAATGGAGAAATATGATTCGGTTACCTGGCCCATTTGGGCTATGAGATCTCCCAGCTCACATGACTTCTCGGATTACATTTTATCATCAAATAAAGATATCCCTGAAGTTGTAAAGATTTGGCTGTACTCACCTGAGATCATCTTTTGTGGGGCCACTGGGAGCATACTTGATATAAATCTACCCAAGTATAGGAGCATGATTCGCATGTTCCTCGATCTTATTTGGTATATTTGGAAACTTGCATATAGGTTTAGGCCATCCCTTTGTGAAGATGCATTTGAACCTTTTGCAACCCAAACTTACAATAGGGTCGAACCTGTTGGAAATTGGTGGGTCAACCCTTCATATCTGTATTTTCCACCATCTCGACAGCAGAGCCTACCGAACATGGGACACCCTAGTCAGCACCCCATTGCCATTTTGGTGCCCATGCTGCGTTATTCTCATAGGCCCAGGAGCCCTATTAGTCCCATCATGACTTGGAGTTTGAGACCACATATTTCTCTTTCATACATTTTTTACCATATCCTGATGGGCTCCCATTTTTCGATCATTTTACATAAGCTTGCGTTAAAATATCCATTTGAACATCCATGCAAACTGTTTCGTTGCTTATTGCTTATGTTGCTTATTTTCCTGTATAGTCACTTTCTATTACAAGATGCCTATAAACCATTGCTTATGTATATTTGACCCATACCCATGGAGGAAACATCTGCAAGAGTGTACATAACTAGCTCAGCCCTTGTTTGCAATATGGATCTTTGCCTTGGCCTGATCCATGCCCTTGACATTTAGGTGCATGCCCTTGAGACACTCGTGTCCTCTAATGTATCATAGCATACTTTATTCTTTTTTCAAGCTAATAAATGAAAAAGGTTAAAAAAAATTGGAAAACACAAAAATCCAAAAAGGGAGAGACTTGAATCACTTCATATTTTAAACTTCGAAGAAAACGGCAACAGTCAGTCCTTGTCGCCCTTGAACACGGCACATAATATTGTATCCGCGGTCAGTACACCATCTGCATTTGCCTTAGGAAACTATACCAGTATTTTGAATAGATCTCCACCGATGGGTTATCCTTCCCGTCACCAATGGAGCTTTCGTTAATGCATCCAGCATTAGCGGATTTCATTAAGGTCGGTTACTCAAAGTCCTATGTTGCCAAGTGTCTATTCTGCGTCGTGTTATGTGTTCAAGGGAAGTCCAAACCGAGTCGGCCATTCCTCAAATATTCCTGACCAATCATGTCGGCCTTCCTTATGTCAGTATATAGTATTGGATCTTGCAGTTCTACCAAATTATATCAGACTATTGATCTTTGTTTCGTATCGGTTGATGTGGGATGCATCAATGCCCTCCTTCCGATGGATCTATTCCTATCGACATCAAATCATCATCTAGGACATGGATCTAGAAACCCGAGAGTACCTTGGATCTTGCAGTCATTAGTGGCAGGTTTCCTTGCAAATGACAGTGGGTATACATCAATGACCCCTGATTTTTTGATTCTACAAGTGTTCGACTTCAGAACATCTATTCACACTTGCTAGTTTGTACTCGGTACCTTAGAGTCCATCATCAGTATCGGTGGATCTCTTTGCATCTGTTAACGGTATACATCAATGAATCAGATGGTGTTTTATTATGCTCGACATCAGATCACTTATTCGCATGATGTAAACTTGTACCATCGTCAGTTTGTATTGAAGACCTTGGGAAAAACAGTTGTATCACTCATCGATGCACTGCCCAAGCTGCGCAAGATTAGACCGCCATGTCAGAAGCCCAAAAAGACTTTGTCATCGCACTCATCAAAGTGCACATTTACATTTTCAGAAAATTTGCTTTTGACATGGATCCACTGTGTATTGTTTGTGGCCATGCTTGTTTACTACTGAGCATGGGTATGCCTTCCTTAGGAAGATATTATATATTTGAGAAATTGCTAAAGTTTTCCATGCAGGTGTGATCCTCAAATCCTGCGTCCGTGAGTTCCCCTTCCCTCATCCTTGCCTTGAAAGATAAAGTGTATCAGTACAAAGAGTATCAGTATACAAAGTACAAATTTCAGTAATGTATTTCGGCCCTTAGCTTCGCTTCGGACCTCACACATTAGGGGGCATCTGTTAACAATTAAAATAGCACCCTCGTTATGTGACGGAAGAGGCATATTTTTGCCATGCACTTGCAGCAGGAAGTCATAACACAATTTCGTCCAGAGACAAATCCTCTCTGAGAAAGGCATTAAGATGCATTAATTGTGATTAAATAATTCTAAATGGTGCAAAAGGGCCTAAAAACTATTCAGAAGTGGGTTTTCACTTGAAAATAATCAAAATTGAGAAAAGTGACTAATCCCATATCCACTAGAAAGACCTAAGGCTCATTTCCCAACGCTATATAAGAATGGCATGGGAGGCATGGTAAAAGGTGATCAAAAAAGCAAAGGCATGCTGAGGAGATTCTGGAGGAGGAAGAAGAGCTTCAAGTCTTCAAGAGCAAGGGTGAAGGAAGGGAAGCTCATGACAATAGAGGAAGGGTTCACATCAAGCTTATTGGTAAAGTTGTACTTCTTCCTTGTTTCAATATGAAGTAATTCAAGTTTCTGCCATTATGATGTTTAGACATTGCTTATATTGTGTGATTTAAACTGTTAAAATGTTGTAAATCTGAAAGTTGCTTATCTTAAATGATGAATGAATTTAGATTTCGAAATAACTTGTATTAATTACTTCATTTCTGACGTAAGATCTCACCAATCTTTAGTAAGATAGTTAAGTTTGTGTAGACACATCCCTGCACAAATCTCTGTTATCAGAGTCCATTCATACGTGGGAGGAATTATCTGAAGCCTTTCTGAAATTTTTGGGTGAGAGAAGGTCATGGGACCTAGTCCTTGCAGAATTCTACTCCATGAGAAGGCAAGAAGATGAGACCATGTCCAGTTTTAACAACAGATTCGCAAGCTTCTATTATAATATGCCAAAAGAAATTCTGCCCCTAGAGAATGATGCTAAGATACACTACGCATCTATCTTTCCTCCTGGTTTATCTCTTCTTCTTTTGGAAAGAAGGTCCTCTAATTTGCAGCATATGTTCGCTGATGCAGTGGAGGTCGAAGACAATCTCAGAATGTCTAGAAAAATTTCAGAGGAGGTTGATAAGGATAGGACATGGAGAAGGTTAGAGTTTAGAAAATAAAATGGGCATAGAAGATCTGAGCTATTTTCTCATGACAGGCAGAGAGATGGTCAGCCTGGCCCTACACGAGAAGGAGATGAGGCTGATGTGTTCGAGGAAGGTCACGCTCAGCATTTGGAGAGTCCTGTGATGCGAAGTCTTGAAGAAAGGCTTGGTTCGCCCATATATGATGAATACGGAGATGAGGAGGTCGTAGGCTTCCTAAACGTGGGTGGAAAAAACGAGATTGCATGTAATCAGCCCAAATATTTTAGAAGTCTCGCCAGGAAGGAAGACGCAACATCAATTCCTAACTCCTCTATTGTAATCCACGAGAATATCAATCCTGAAGGTGGCGGAGCCCTGTTTCCCCAAGCCGAATCATTCGCCAAAATAAGGAGGATTCTTAAAGCCATGAACAAAGAAACCCTTGAGACTCTACAGGAAGAACCGTGCCCTCATCCGCGGGAAGAGGAGAGAGATGACGATCAAGAGGTTCCTAGGGTTCCCCAGCAGGCAGAAGCTTCTTTGCAGACTGAAGCTGAAAGAGAATACAGAGTCCTTGAAGAAGAATATAGGACCCTCGAGGAAGAATATGTGATCCTTGAGAGAAAGTATGGAACTCTTGAAGAAATTCTTGAGCCTGGTGGGTACCTTTGACAGGTTGACGAGATAGCTGAGATGCTAGAAGGTGATCAGGGTGTCCCACGTGATTCTTATGTGGAATCCACTTTCTGGACTGAAGCTGATTATATAATCCTTGAACAAATTCTTGAGCCTCGCCAATATCTCCAGCCAGCTGACCAGACAATCGAGGTGCTTGAGGAAGACCAAGCTGGGCTGTATGATTTTCATGCAGGCTTTTCAAACCTGGAGTCCAAATTTCAAGAAGAATGGCCATTTCTCGACCCTTTTGGTGGACAGGGAAAAGTTTCTTTTGAAGTTCCAGAGCAGAACCTGGTTTTCAAACTAGGGATCATAAGAATCCCGAGGGGTGTTATAGACAGTTTTTGTGTGGGAGCAGCCTTCCAAGTTACAAAGGGACAACCACGTCGTGGAGGGGTTCTCGAAGTTACTCATTTCAGTCTCACCAGGTCATGCAAAGTTTTCAGTAGGCATGATTTTCGGGTCTTGATTGGATTTTTTCAAAGGTACGTAATCCCTAGGCCTAACATGAGCACCTGGGAAAATAAATGGCCTACTTACAACTCTTCTGAAAGAAAATCTGCTGAGATACCAGCAGAAAATGTTCGAGGGCATCATACTTTATACAACCCCATGGTCGACTATATGAAGAGATCCCTTAACCAGGGAGGGGAGTTCTGTTTCTACCAAGAGGGTCACTCCCATCATCGGCCTTTTCTGCCATCACAATCTCACTATCTGATTTCAGCAAAGAATGGTGGAGGAATCTGCTCAAGATATTGGCTACTGGATTGGCTACACTGGCATTCTAGTATCACATGATAGGGAGGCCCTTGGGGTGACGTAGGGTAGGGAATCTTGTACATAAATAAGCTCGACACGGCGAGCATGCTTTTGGAAGTTTCCAAATTCAGTAATAGCTTTTGGTTTTTAGTTTGCTTTCAGTTTTTTAATAATAAAGGCTACAGGTTGCGGAATTTATGATAAGACAAGCCCAATGGAGCAGGCACTCGGTCTATGGTGTTCTTTGCTACCTCCCAGGGAGGATAGCATCCCCGAGTAGGAGCCAGTTGTTAGCACCGAATTTGTGTTAAGGATTCGGGAGGAGTCCATACCCATAGAAGTGTCGGAAGAAGACCCTGCTCTAAAACCCCATGGTCCAAAAATCCAGAAGAGCGGAGCTCTGTATGATGGAGTTGGTCCGAGATAAAGGAAATATGATAAAGCTTAAGGTCTTTGTGGGGATTATGTTGATGTATATGTAACTTCGAAATGTATTTCATATATATATTTATTGTACTCCTATAGAGATGTATTATTCCTCTATACGGAAGTGTCGTCATTTGTATTGACAAGTGTCGCAAGTGTGTTAACTTGCCGATGGGTTATTAGACCACCTTGTAAGGGGTCGGCCCGGATTAATGTAACATGAGGTTATTGTGCTAAGCTAGACAAGTTGGCCCCATAATATTATTGGGCAGTCAGGACAAGTATAAATAGAGATCTCCCGATCTCTATTTGGATCACTTCAGAACTCACACTTCCATCACTCGGAAAGTGGCGCACATGTGAGGAGGAGGATCAGCTGCTAGGAGGAGTCTATCTCTGTGTACTTTGGTTGTACTTTGGTTGTATCATTGCTCTGTCTATCTTTGAGGAAGTTGTGGGGTTTTTCACCTTAGGGTTTTCCCCACGGAAACTCTGTGTGTCTATTGTCTCTCATGCTTTTGCTTCTTGTGATGATTGACATGCTTGCTATGATTGATATGCATTGATATACTGTACATGTTATTCTCTCAGTAAAGATCCTAGAGTATATTGAATTAATGCTCAAAATCTAATATGGTATCAGAGCTAACCTGAGAAGAAGACACTGTGTAGTTGCGGAAGCTAGGGCTTCTTGTTTTTGGGTTTCTCTCCACAAATTTTTGGAAAAGTAAAATGATATATTGACTCTCCTCAGCAAGGTGAATCTATCTGTCCAATCAGAATTCAATTCTGAGTTGTTTCAGTTTTGGCCCTAAAAATTAGGGTTTCCACAAAAATAGGAATTTATGAAATCTAAAGACATAGCTGGAAGCTCCTTGGAAAAATCGAATCTTAGAGAATTGGATCGAGATTTTTGGCTGGGTAAATCTCTGGGAAACTCAAACCCTAATTCAGGGTTCTCCTCAGTGAATCCGGAAAGACTAAAAGGCATTTCTGAAGGGTGAAACTTTGCAGATCTCAATTTTTGAATAAACCAGGCTGATCAGTTCATCAAGGCGCATCTTTCTATCCTTTCAAAAAGTTGAAACTCAAAGTTTGAAATTTTAGGGTTTCTCTGACAAACCCTAATCCGGCACCAGATCCAATTTTCAGCAAATCAAGTGGTAAGACCTAAAATCTCTTTTATTTCCATTTGAAGTACTCTTTAAGATGTTTCACCACACCAAGATTGAGATAAGCTTAAAGGGGATGATAACTTCCGTCCATGGAAGTATAGGATTGGGTTAATCCTCGAAGAAAATGAGTTAAACACTTATATAAGTGAAGAGGTCCATGTCCCAGAGGGAGAAGAGGCTAAGGCTCTTCACAAGAGGAACTTGGTCAAGGAAAAGATGATCATTGCCGATTCTATCAAAGATCATCTCATACCCCATGTGTCATCCCTAAAGACACCAAAGCAGACGTTTGATTCCTTGACCAAACTATTTGAAGGGAAGAACATAAATCGGAAGATGACCCTGAGGAATCAATTGAAGAATATCAAGATCCAGAATGCAGAAACTATGCAGTCATATTTCTCAAGGGTCTCCCAGATAAAAGAACAACTTGAAGCTGTGGGTGAAGATATAGAGAATGGAGAAGTGGTGATGACCACTCTTAATGGCCTTCCTAGGTCATGGGATTCCTTCATCCAAGGAATTTGTGCTAGGAGGAAACTCATCACCTTCAGTAGGCTGTGGGAAGAATGCTCACAGGAAGAAGCTCAAATTGTAGCTCGAGAAGAGAAGATGGGAAATGAAGACCAAGCTCTCACAGCTCACTCCAAAAGACATGGTGATAAGAAAGCTCACCACCATGGCAAGAAAAAAAGACATCACCATCAACATCAAAGAGGTAGTCCCAGACCTCGAAGGAACATGTCCTATGTCCATTTCTATACATGTGATGAGAAGGGACACTATTCCAGAGATTGTCCCAAGAATAAGAAAGAGGGTTCTCACAAGAAGAACTTCAAAATAAGACATCATGCTCATGCTGCAGAAGATGATGAACCTCCCAGGAAGAGGGCCGGAGAAGATAGTGAAGATCCTTCTAGTGATGAAGAATATGTTTTGATTTCTGCTCTCACTGGAACCATTACTCATGGAAGTAATGATTGGCTTATAGATAGTGGGGCTTCTAAACACATGACAGGATTCAAAGAATCCTTTGTGAATCTATCTGAGCATGATTCACCCCACAAGGTGAAACTTGGGGATGACTACCAGTATCCAATAAAAGGGAGTGGTGAAGCCTCCTATAAACTAGAATCTGGAAAGTCTACGAAGATGAAAGATGTACTTTATGTTCCAGGTCTCAAGAAGAATCTACTCTCCATATCTGCATTGGATGCAAAGGCATGAGGATTGCATTTATAGATGGCCAAGTCCTAATGTGGCCAAAGGGTAAGACTATAGATGATGCAGTTGTGATTGGAGAGCAAGAGGGAGGATGGTACAAAGTAAAGGGCCAACCAAAGCAAGCCATGGTCCATGACTCAATAGAGCCAAGTGAACTTTGGAACATAAGGCTTGCACACATGCATTACAGAGCACTACCAATTGCAAGCAAAGCAGTGGAAGGTCTTCCTGAAATCCAAGCAAAGCATGAAGGCATTTGCAAAGGTTGTGCAAAAGTAAAGAACACAAAGAAGACATTTCCAAGCAATGAAAGCAAGGCAAAAGGAATCTTGGAAATCTTCCACTCCGATGTATGCGGTCTGATGTCATCCAGTTCTCTGAGTGGGTATGTGTACTATGTTTCTTTCATTGATGATTTCTCTAGGAAGACTTGGGTTTACTTCTTGAAGAACAAAGATGAAATGTTTGATAAATTCAAGGAATTCAAAGCCTTGATAGAGAATCAAACTGACATGAAGATTAAGATCTTCAGATCTGACAATGGTGGAGAATTTACTTCAGGAGACTTCAAGAAACTATGCAGTGATGCAAGGATTAAGAGGGAGTTGACTACTCCTTACAATCCACAACAGAATGGGGTTGAAGAAAGAAAGAATAGAACAATCATGGAAGCAGCAAGGGAAATGCTTCATGACCAAGATTTACCTATGCACTTATGAGCATAAGCAGCCAGGACAGATGTGTATGTACAGAACAGAACACCTCATAAGATACTTGACAACAAAACACCAAAAGAAGTGTTCACTGGTAAGAAACCAGAAGTTAGCCATCTCAGAATAGTTGGTTGTCCAGTATACACTCACATCCCAAAAGAAAAGAGGTCAAAGCTAGATCCTTCGGGAAAGAAGGGCATATTTGTGGGTTACAGTGAAAGCTTGAAGGCTTATAGAATCTACTTTCCAGGATTCAAGAAGATTGACATCAGCAGAGATGTAAGATTTGATGAAGGTTTAGCTTACATCAAATCAAGAAAGACACCTGTTGAAGACAATGAAGAACCCATAATATCCAGAACACAAGACACCACTATGAATGAAGCAATTCCTGAAGAAGACCGTGAAATGGAAGATCCACAAGAACATGTAGATCCACCTCGTGAGAAAAACTCTCACAAGAGGAAACCAACATGGGCTAGAGAGCTCATCCAAAATGCAGAAAGATATGGCATTCCAGAAGAGGAACACAAAGAAAGGAAGAGGACAAGATCACATACCAGTTATGTTGCTTTGCTCAGTGACATTATGGATAAAGAACCTTCCAGTTATGATGAAGCAGCGGAAAAGAAAGAGTGGAAGGATGCCATGGTCGAAGAGTATCAGTCGATCATGAAGAATGATGTTTGGGATGTGGTCCCAAGACCAGATGGGAAGTCTGTGGTGACTTCCAAATGGATCTATAAGATCAAGCATGCTGCAGATGGTAGCATAGAGAAATACAAAGCTAGGTTTGTAGCTCGTGGCTTCTCCCAGAAAGAAGGAATTGATTATGAAGAGACTTTTGCTCCTGTGGCCAGGTACACTTCCATTAGATCAGTACTTGCTCTGGCTGCAGTGATGAAATGGAAGGTACACCAGATGGATGTCAAGACAACTTTCTTGAATGGTGTAGTTAAAGAGGAAGTGTATGTGGAGTAGCCACTCGGATTTGAGACACATGATAGAGGAACTCATGTGTGCAAACTGAAGAAAGCCCTGTATGGTTTGAAACAAGCACCCAGAACCTGGTATGGCAAGATAAATGGCTTCCTATCCAGTTTGGGCTTTACCAAGAGTAAAGCGGATTCCAACCTCTACTACAAGGTTGAGGAAGGCAATCATGTGATTCTACTATTGTATGTGGATGACCTATTTGTAACAGGTAAGGATAGATTGATTGCCGATACGAAGAGGAAGCTTGCTGCCGAGTTCGAGATGAAGGACTTGGGTATGATGCACTACCTTCTTGGTATGGAGGGTGTGGCAGAGTGCAGATGGAATCTTCCTTGGACAAGGGAAGTATGTAGTAGAGATCCTGAAGAGGTTCAGGATGATGGACTGCAAGGCCATGGCCACACCTATGGAAACGAACCTGAAGCTTCTATGTGATGCTTCATCTGAGCCGGTTGATGCTACGATGTATCGTCAGATGATTGAGTCCTTGATGTACCTGACGAATACGAGATTAGACATTTGCTTTGCGGTGAACACCTTGAGCCAGTATCTGATAGATCCGAGACATGTTCACTTAATAGCTGCAAAGCATGTTCTGATGTACCTGAAGGGTACAGTTAATTATGGGCTAAAGTTTGATGCAAATCAGAAGTTTAACCTGGAGGGGTATGTTGATTCGGATTGGGAAGGCAGTGCCATTAATCGAAAGAGCACTTCGGGGTGTTGCTTCAGTATGGGATCCGGTATGATCTCTTGGTTTAGCAAGAAGCAGTCCTGTGTGGCACTGAGTACAGCCGAAGCAGAGTATGTCGCAGCTTGTTCGGCTAGTTGTGAGGCAGTATGGCTTAGGAAGCTACTGTCTGATTTGTTTGATCTCCAGTTGAGTGCTACTGGTATATACTGTGACAACCAGAGTTGTGTGAATTTGTCAGAGAACCCAGTGTTCCATGACAAGTCGAAGCACATTGAGATCAAGTTCCACTATATCAGGGATATGTTGCAGAGAGGAGCAGTGAAGCTCATGTATGTTGCGACGGACGAGCAGATAGCCGATGTGTTGACCAAGCCACTAGCCAGAGTGAAGTTTTAATACTTCAAAGGGAGACTTGGTGTACTTTAGATCGAGATGCCTTCCAAAGGGAAGTGATGAAGTCCGGAGACACAGATGCACAAGGGCCATTCTCGCATAGTGGTAGGAAAGTCCTCCTATGTTGATAGATGTAAGGGCCGAGCCATTCTTATATGGTGGTAGGAAAGTCTTCCCATGGTAGGATGTAAGGGCTGGAGCCATTCTCACATGGTGGTAGGAAAGTCCTCCCATGGTAGGATGTAAGGGCTGGAGCCATTCTCACATGGTGATAGGAAAGTCCTAACATGGTGAAGATGTAACGGCTGGGGCCAGTCTGGCATGGTGGTAGGAAAGTCCTCCCATGGCCATTGACATAAGTGTTGGGGCCATTCCGGCATGGTGGTAGGAAAGTCCTCCCATGTCCATTGATGTATGTGGTGTGTCTCACATGCTGGTAGGAAAGTCCTCGCATGTTGGTAGACTGGGTCTCGTATGGTGGTAGGAAAGTCCTCCCATACTGGAGACTTTGTGATGTGCATCTGGGTTGTGCTCCGTGGACTATGTGGTGATCTGAAGACGATGATGTAACAGTTGGGTACACAGGTTTTGCAAAGGCATATAATCAGTCCTGAGATGCTCTTGCAGGTTTTGCAGAGGCAATGTAATTAGTCTTGAGAGATCTTGCAAGTTTTGCAGAGGCAGTGTAATCAGTCCTGAGGTGTACCTACTTGATGGCTTGCTCGCAGAGATGATGATGATTAGGATGATCATGTGATGATATACATCAGGTGGATGTATGGTGAGTATCAATTTGATACTCTGTGGTCGTGGACAGGTTGTGCAGTGGCATGTAAAAGATCCTGGGAGATTCGATAGGTTGAGCTGTGTGCTCGTAAAAGGCCTGGGATGCTCTTGCGAGGTTTTGTCGACGCACGTAATGAGTCCTGAGGTTTCCACAGTATGACCAATGATGATGAATACCTACATGGAGGCTAGGCCTACATCCAGCATGAAAAAGGGCTGGCTCTGTAGAACTTCCTATGACGAGTAGATTCTGAGATTGAGCGAGATAGCAGCAGTAGTGACGATGACGATGATTCGAGGACGATGCATCGATGACGATGATCCAGAGAAGAAGACTTGTGCTAGCAGATATGTGTCGAGAAATACCTTCCTAGTTAAGAGGGATTGTTGATGTATATGTAACTTCAGAATGTATTTCATATATATATTTATTGTACTCCTATAGAGATGTATTATTCCTCTATACGGAAGTGTCGTCATTTGTATTGACAAGTGTCACAAGTGTGTTAACTTGCCGATGGGTTATTAGACCACCTTGTAAGGGGTCGGCCCGGATTAATGTAACATGAGGTTATTGTGCTAAGCTAGACAAGTCGGCCCCATAAGATTATTGGGCAGTCAAGACAAATATAAATAGAGATCTCCCGATCTCTATTTGGATCACTTCAAAACTCACACTTCCATCACTCAGAAAGTGGTGCACATGTGAGGAGGAGGATCAGCTGCTAGGAGGAGTCTATCTCTATGTACTTTGGTTGTACTTTCGTTGTATCATTTGTCTATCTATCTCTGAGGAAGTTGTGGGGTTTTTCACCTTAGGGTTTTCCCCACGGAAACTCTGTGTGTCTATTGTCTCTCATGCTTTTGCTTCTTGTGATGATTGACATGCTTGCTATGATTGATATGCATTGATATACTATACATGTTATTCTCTCAGTAAAGATCCTAGAGTATATTGAATTAATGCTCAAAATCTAACAGATTAGAGAATTAAAATTGAAAGATTGTGCCTACTACGTGTGTAGATACATATAGACAGCCGAGATCAAAGGTGATAGAGATCGACAATCGTAGGTGTTCAACACGATATGAGTTAGCAGTCTTTTAAGCACTGGCGGGAGTTAAACGTAGGGCAGGACCGAAAGTGATCAACGGTGCAGGCACAAGGAGGTCCAGATCGACGATCCATGTGATGTTCACATAATTAACATGCGCGAAAAGGGTCATGATTCCAATTTGTGAAGTTTGATTAAAGCTCCGCGCCTTCTGAGGACCCAGATCTCGAAGGAGCAGATCTACGACGGAGGTGAACTTCGTAGATGTTACTTATGCAGCGGATCGGTGGGTTCCAAATACGCGAAGTTAGTAGGGGAAGCGACATTCAATGGTTCTGATGAAGGCATGGTCAAGATCTACGGTCCTGATCTGATCACAAGTGTTGGCAGATAAAAAGCATCCCCTCTGCAGACTAATGAGTGCCAGATGGACGGAGGCCACATCAGCGTCGTCGGGCATCTTCCCCCCTATCACGAGAACCGGTTTAATCATGTTTCACATCGTCTCAAGTCTCAGACATCATTTCTACTCGCGTGAGAGATCTAGTCAGTGAATCATGGTGACATAATTGCTTAGGACTGTCGTCATTGTCACGGTAGTTATAGGCATGGCTCCTATGGTGCACGAATCACGTCCATATCGAAAGGTGGCAAGCTCGACCATTCGGGCATCTTCCAGTTGAGAGCAGGTTATGGAGAGTGGGCACAGGGCCGAAGTGGTTATCATGCTAGAATAGGTGTGGTCTGAGATGGAGGAGGAGCATGTTCCCTCCTCTCTGATAGCGGTCGACCATGTGGAGGAAAGCTCATCCAGCGAACCGGAAGAACACGCAGGCCAGCAAGGAGACAAGCAGGACGTTCATCAAGATATGGATATCATCCATGATTACATCCTACCCACATAGGATGCGACACCTCCCCTTCCGGCCCAGAAGGAATCGGATGAAGAACCCTGAAAGTAGAGGATTTCTTTGACCCGCAGGGAAACTTGAAGGTTCCATAATGAGGTGGCAGCTCGTCCGTGGCATTGCCTTTTCTTTTCCCGACAAGTCTATTTCTGGCTAAGTATATGGGCATCCTTTTCTTCCATTTGAGTTCAATTTGGGTCTATTTGTTTTTCAAAACCATGGCAGTTTGTACCTTGTAAAAAGACATCTGTATTGTCAATCACATTTTGTCTTATAGTTGTCGTTATCATTTTGTAATTCACTTTCAAGGGCAGCGAACTGAATAGCATAGGTGGCAGCATAGTCATAGCATGTTTTGTAACTGTTTTTGAAGCTCAGTCCAGGGCCGAGAACCTATAAATAGCAATGTAATAGAATAGCAAAGGGTTGGAAAATCATTTTTGGCCGAGGCCTGGGAGAGCCTGGTTCTGTATTTCAGAAACATCATCCTTAATAGAATCGCAGTGCTTGTAATGGGTATCCGAACAGAGATTCATGTGTCGCTTTTCCTACAGTCTGTTTATTCTCTTTCTCTAAATGTGATCGTGCTTCATGTTATTCATTTTCATTATGTTTTCCCTTTCATATCTGAAATCAATGTATAGTAGTATAGAATTCTTGGCAACGGGCTCTAGCTACTGTTTTAGATGTTCACTCAACAGTTCTACTAAAGTCGATATCGAATTCATCCATGCTGGATGCTCATATCGATGGTCTGTCCTTGCTTTCTTCTTTTATCACCTGAAATCACTATTTTGACGGGAAGCGAGTGGCTACCTTGCCTCTGTTTTGGTATCTCACACTACGGCGTTGTTATTTGATTTGTGTGTTATGTCTTGACTCCATTTCCCACGTCTCTCTCATGATTATCCTGCCAAACTTTAAACGACCTTTCCCCTTGCAGAAGTCTAACCTTCTGAGTGTATTGATTGAATATATTTGAAAAGAAGACTATGTGTTTATCTTTAATTATTTTCAGTTTTCTCTGTGTATTCTTCATGGCTGCAATTTTATTGATTATTTTCATCCCTTTGTAGCCTTATGAGAGATCCCTCTCTGGATGAGTTGGGTCAGTAGCACAAGTCTAAAGTGGTTTTGTTGTTACCCCAGGTTGCCCTCTCCCACAGCCTAGAGGGTCATTTTGGGTGTTAACAGATAGCCTTCCTCATTCTTTCCATGTGTATGTTGGTTATCCCTCGACATAATGTGGTTATGAGGCGGGCTCCATTGTAGTCAAAAAGATGGGTAAGGTCGATTCCTCTCCCCTTCTAGTTGGGGTCCATGGTTCTAGTGCTGGGAACATGCTAGAGGGAGGCCTTGTTCTGACTGATGCCACTTGGGATACTCTAGTAGATCTTAGTCTTACTCTTAGAATCTCAGAGCATGAATTTTCTTTCGATCCATCAATCCCTCCTTACTCTAGTTCAGCTCTAGTTCAGAGCCCTATAGTGATCCTTGTGTGGATTTGTCTCTTTACTCATGTCCAAATGAAGATGAAATGATTAGCTCCCTCATGCCCTCATACAAGGAGGTTTCGAAAAGAACTTCTCTTCATGTCTCAATGGGTCTATCCCCAAGGGTGATGCAGGCCCTTGTAAGCCTATTTCTATCAAAAATTCGAAGTGCATCAAAGACAAGGGGCGAAATAAGGGGGTCATACAGGGGGGACTTTCCAACGTAGTTGTTTTGGAGCCCTTTTCTATTCCTCAACCTTCTCTTGCAAACCCTTATCCCACTATGGGGAAACTAGTGTCTTCTCAATCTCGGGCCCTTAGAGCACAGAAGGCCTTGGCAAGGGATCTTAAATGATTAATATTCCTCTAAATGTTAGGGGAGTGGGGGGTGCTCCCAAATTAAGAGACATCTAGAGGATGATCAGAGTTTTTAATCCATACATGTTACTTATACAAGAGACAATGGTGATTGGGGAGAGGGCCAGGGAAGTCTTCACCAAGGTCCTTGGTTCTTGGGATATGTGTACTATTGACGTAGAGGGGAAATCAGTGGGTTTGTGGTAGCTTGGAACCCCCTCTCTGTTAATTTCCCCCGTTTCTTTGTTCTGCAAGCATCCTTTTCAAGGGAACTTTCATAGATTTTGGTCATCAACTGAATCTCATAAATTGTTATGGTCCATATAGCAACATATGAGTGTTTTGGAATTGTGTGGTAGATGAAAGAATTTTGTAGTTGGACAATCTCATATTTTGTGGGGATCTCAATTACACTATTTTGACCAATGAAGTTTGGGGCGCGAGGGCTAAGTGTGACCCATTAGCATATTTCTTTCAGAAAATTACCAACAATGCGCATCTAATTGATGTGGTTCCTTCTCCTTTCCTGCCAGCCTGGAGGAGTGGTGGAATAGGGGGCTCTGGGGATGCAAAGCACTTGGATAGGGTTTAAATTTATGAATCCCTGACAAAGAATCCATCTAGATATAGATCTTCGATCATGAATATTATGGTATCGAACCATATGCCTATAATGTTCCGGTTGGATAATGGGGCATGACAAAAAGCATTGTTTTACAAATTCAATCATTTATGGTTGGAAATAGAGGGTTTCAAGACTTTATCAAAGAAAAGTAGGCAGCTTAGGATTATGGTGGGGACTCGAGTGCCATGCAGATAATGGTCATAAAACTTAAATCTCTTAAATCAAAAGTTATTAAGTGGCAAAAGGCAAAGAAGATTGCATGCAAGGAGGAACTGGTCAATATAGAATTTAAAATAAAAGAAAATTTTATATAAATGATCAATCTGATTCAATACAACAGAAAAAGGATCAGGTGGTGTTTTTGGAAAGTAGAAGGGAAAAGCTTCTTAAGCTTGAAGAAGAGTCGTGGAGACTAAATAATAGGGTGATTTGGATAGCCCAATGAGATAAAAACCCTAGTTTTTTTCATAAATATGCATCAAATAGAAAGAACGGGAATTCTATTAGGGAGTTGAAAAATATTAATGGAGATGTTCTATCTTCTAAAAAGGATCTAGAAGAAGGTGTTGCTTCTCATTATGAGGCTTTTTTCAAGGGCCCATGGCACACCACTATTCAAAACCAATTAAAGGTCATCCAATGCTTCCCTAGATTTTTTTTGGAGGAAGAAGGCAGGAACTTCTGGGATCATGTCACTCTTATGGAAGTAAAAAACACTTTGGATGGGTTTGTAAAAGATAAGAGTCAAGGCCTTGATGGCTTGATGGTGGAATTTTTCTTAGCTTTTTTTGACATGGTTGGCCCTGATTTGCTCAAAGTGGTGGAAGAGTCAAGAAGGAAAGGGGTTGTTATTGGTGCTATGAATGCTACTTTCTTAGCATTGATTCCAAAAAGCTCCAACCCTTCTACATTCACAGATTTCGGGACCATATCATGTTGTGACCTGGTTTACAAACTCATCACAAAGATAATTTCCAATAGACTAAATGGAAAGTTGTATGAATGTATGACCAAAGAACAATTCACCTTTCTCTCCAACACACATATTCTAGACTATGTGGGATTGGCTCAGGAATGTTTTCATTCTTTCAAATCCAAAAAGATGAAGGCTATGATTCTCAAGCTGGATCTTGTAAAAGCACGTGATCAAGTTAATTGGACTTATCTTAGACTCATTATGCTTCATATAAGTCTCATCCTGGAAGTTACAAATTGGATAATAGGCTACATAACTTTTTGCAAATTTTGCAGTATTGGTGAATGCAGCTCCTTTTAGGTTCTTCAAGTGCTTCAGGGGCCTTAGGAAAGGATGTCCTTTGTCCCCCCTTTTATTTTTGTTGATAGTAGAAGGTATGAGCAAACTACTTCACAAGAAAAGGTATGAGGGGCACATAGTAGGTGTCAAAACATCAAATTTGGTATAATCACTCACCTATTATTCGTGGATGCCATTTTTCTCTTTGGGAAAGGATCAACATAGGAGTGGTCAGCAATATATGAATTTTTGGAGGTTTTCTGTTAGGTAGCGGGCATGGATATTAGTTCTTCAAAATCCTCCTTTATAGATTATAGGGTTGAAGAAAAAAGAACAGATCAATGCATTTCTCCCCTTTCGGATATATCCCATTGATAAGGGGATGAAATACTTGGGATATTACATCAAACCTAATCATTATCTAAAGGAGGATTGGAGTTAGATGTTGAATAAAATAGAGAATAATTTGAGTAGTTGGGTTTATAGATGGTTGTCGTTAGGAGGTCATTTAAATATGATCAAGGCATTCCTTGAAAATACCCCTGTATTTTGGTTTTCTTTGGCCAAAATTCCAAAATCAATACTTATAGGATTATACAACATGTTTTAACTTTCTTTGGTAAGGTAATAAGAAAAAGAGGTCATTCATATTTTCAACTAGGAGAAGTTGGCACATCCCAAATGTGTTGGAGCCTAGGGCCTAAGACACATTTTCAAATTCGGTCAAGCTCTATCAGCAAAGAGCCTATGGAGGAGTTTCTTCGGTGGGGGTATGTGGAGCAAAGTTTTAAGGGACAAATATTTCATACACCTTTATTTAGAGGACTGGCGTAGGGGGGACAAATCAAGAAATGGCACTATCTCCAACATCTGGAAATGCATCTCCAGTGCGCTCTCGGTGATTGGAAGGTAGCTAGTGTGAAAATCAAAATGGCTCCAAGGTGAGAATTGGAATGGATCCTTTTGTTGTAGGGGCATACTTCTACAAACTCTTATGAAATTTGGTGAGTGTGCTTAATGAAAAAGGGCTCTAGATGTTATCTAAGGTTTCTTAACAGGTGGAGGAATCAAAACTCAATCAATTGTGACTGTCCTCTTTGGATTTAGGCCTGCGGGAGGATTAGGTTGTGGAATAGTCAAACTATGTTCACGGGTTGAAGCGTTGTGGTATTTTCCTAACTGAGATAGAGGACGGTCTTGCATGGTCATGGAACAACATCAATGAGGAGGTTATAGCTAAACTTGCTTATGACTCTATTGTTATCCCAACTTCTGAAAATGGAGAAAGATGGTGGTTATAAAAGATATGGAAATGGAAATATCCTTTGAAAATTAAATTATTTTGTTGGTTGTCTTTAGAAAATAGAGTTCTCACTTGAGACAATTTAATCAAGAGAGGTGGCCTTAGTTCTGGAATATGTGCCTTGTGTAAGAAATATTTAGAATCAGTGGATCACCAACTAGTAGATTGTAAATTTGTCAAAAGGGTCTAGTCTAAGGTAAAAGATTCACTCAAGATATCAAAAAACCAGGAAACTCTCTCATTTGATAGCAATTTGTTCCACTTGTACACTTATGTTCATAAATTGAGGGAATTCCCTTGTTATGTTAGTTGGTTTGTATGGAATCATCGAAAAGATATCATCTTTAAAGACATTCTAGTTAATTCACATAAACTTAGTCTATCCATTGTTGGAGTATACCTAGAACAAAACAGGTCTCCATAGATTAAGAAGATGAGACATCCAACTGCTCATGTTTTCCAACACAATATGCCAATTGGTTATTTTGATGGGGTGTCAAAAGAGGATATGGAAAAAGGGGGTGTTGGCCCATGGTCTTAGATATGCTTGATGGAGACGTTTTTAAGTTATGGATGGGCTGTGGTAAAATATCCAATACCCGAGCAAAGCTTTTGGCATTATGGGGTCTTCTTTTCTTTGCTCATCATCAGAATATTTCTAATATGCAGGTTACAGGGGATTCAAAAGTTGTAATTGATTGGGATTCCCACAAGTGTTCCATACAAGCTGCTCTATTATCTTGGTGGTTAAAAAGAGTGAGGGCTCTACAGGAACAATTTTTAGGATTATAGCTTCAACATATTTTAAGAGAATTCAATACAGAAGTTGATGCCTTATCTAAGAGGGCCCTCTATTGTATCGATGACAGAATTAACTTTGAAGAATATGGAAATGGAAGTTTTTATGTATGGGATCTATCCCTGTTTTTAACATAGGGCCCATGCTGTGATTCGACACTCAAAGTTCAGTTTTTGTAGGTGCTTAAGGAACATATTGTGATAAAACAACCTATGTAAGCTTCTTCTTTTTGTTTTAGAAGCGTTACGACTTGGAACCAATATGTTTCTGGAAGTTTCTCGGTTGTTATCCCTTTTGATGGGTTCTTGATCATATTGTGGACTGGTGTTTTTATCTAGAGAGACTCAAATATCCTTCTATCAGCGTTTGAGTTGGATCTTTTTTGTGTCAAGGTGGCCATATGTATACTTTGTTTCTTAATAGAATATCATGTATAGATTTTTTTTTCTGGTTGAAAAAAAGGAGTTGTTTAATTATTCATATTGAAAATCAAAACATCATTGTTTTAATTTTAAGAAGATATATTGTTCGAGAATTTACAATCAAATGGATTAGCTTATTAAGAATGGCTTAGCTTATTCTCAACAAACATAATCAATTTTGATTGATTCTTTTTTTTTGCAATAATCTTACAAAAAAATATCCAAGTACTTTGTCATGATTCATGGATGGTAAATGAGGTAAACCATCGACCTTGATTACAAAGCCTAACTCCAAAGGGATCAAGAGAGTCGAACCCATGACCTCCCCAACCTTGAGGGGAAGATATCACGTCTGGCTCATGGTCATTTGAGTTAGTCCTTGGGGCTAATCAATTTTGAAATTATATCCGTTAACAAAAAAAAAAAAACTCAAATTGTGAACAAATCCATGTTTTGTCAACATAATAATTGGATATATTTATCCAATGAAGATGTTGAAAATAAATCAGATTTGTAAAATGTTTAGAATAGGATGATAGTTGGAGATCTCTCATCATTTACATGGTTTTTCATAGGATGTAGTCTAAATGTTATACAATTTGGACTTTTTCTACCTATCATCTCTAGAATTTAACTATTTAATCTTTGGTCAAATTACAAATTTTCATTGTTGAAACTGCATTTTTGAATGTATAAATGGATTACACCTTCAAATACCCTTATTGCATCTGGATTGTGCAATTTCATCAAATTATATTTTCAATTCCAAAACTTCTTTTCAACTTTTAACATGATTTTGAGTAAAAGTAGTCAAAAATTATAATAAAAAATCCAAATGGTAATATATTTAAACAATTGTTTTTCATAAAAATCACATTTATTACATATTTGGATAGTTGAAACTTTGTATGACAAATATGTCTTTCTAAGACAAAGATTATAAGTTTTTCATGTTTAAAGGATGATCGAGAGATTTGTGAGACATGTAGGAAAATGACAAATTGATTGTCTTAAAATTCTTAATAAGGTAAAAAGGTAGAAATGGTTGTGTTTTTTTTATGCATTGCGCAGCAGGATATATATGGATCGGCATAACCCTATTAATTTATGCCCTAATCCATTTTAATTTTTTTATCCATAGAGTTTTATATAGTTGAAAAATTATTTATTAAACTAGCTTCTATAAAAACATATTAAGATCGGTCGAGGAGCGCGCTAGGGTGCACGCGAGTTGGAGGAGATAGGGTTTATTGCAGGTTGCCGCCATGGTCACCCCTGGGGATGGGGATCCCCCTCTGCTCCCATCAGCTGAGATGAACATGTTCAGGAGATTGATCGCCAGCAGTGGTAAGAGAAATGCTCAGCCCTCGGTCCCGAAATTCATCAAAAAGCTAGCAGAAATCCCTGAAATCGCCTTGCCAGAGACGACATCGGTCAAGATTGCCCTTGCGTTATCCAAAAGAGGGCTTGTCGGCCAATTTATGGGGCTATGGCCCTCAGCAAAAACCACTGACGATTGGATCCAAAGAAATTGGAAGCCCCAGCTAAAGCAAGGAGTCACCTGCTATCCCCTGAGCAGTGGATACTTCCTGTTCGAATTCATAAATAAGGAGGACAAGGACCTCATCTTTAGAAACGGTCCATATTTTATGGGATCCCAGGGACTGTATCTGAACCGTTGGACGCCAGATTTCGACCCCTCAGTGGCTTTGCCCAAGGAAGTTCCAGTTTGGGTCAGGCTACCCAATTTACCGGTCCATTGCTGGAATTATGAAGCTCTGCAAATGATCGGAAATGGAATTGGGAAATTTATTGACAAAGCAGACAACAAATCAATCTACAACTGTGCCAGGATTTGTGTGGAAGTGGACCTGGAGGCAGGGCTGCCGGAGGCAGTTAATCTATCGGTGGGCTCCTGGATTCACTATCAGAAAGTTGACTATGAACACCTCCCATTTAAATGCAGAACTTGCCAAGAACACGGGCATTTCCAGAGAAATTGTCCAAAGAATCAAACCCCTGAGAAGGAAGAAGCTGAAGGATGGCAAAGGGTGAAGAAAAGCAAAGCAGCCCAAAAAAACAAAGATCCAAGGCCTGCACGGTCGAAAGAACATCCCCCTTCGAATATCAGCCTATCGAAGGAGCCAGTAACTGAAGCAGTAGTATTATCAAATGAACCTGAGAAAGAATACATAGAGGTAGTTTCCCAATCTACGCCTCCTTCAGAAAATCTGGCTAAGGATAAGAGCGCCCTTTCAGAAAAAGAATCTTCAAAATCAGATGATGAGCATACCACCATAGGACCTGAACCAGGAGTTGACTCAAATGGGGGTGCCACAGAGACCAGCAGCTCGATTGGAACCCCTGAAAAGAATCCAAGAGGAAGGAAACCAGAACGGAAAAAAAGAGAGGAAAAATCGTACAGGGATGTCACAGCAGGAGTCCAGCAAACCATTCCAGACATGATGGAAACCAGATCTTCAAAAAAAGGCAAGGCTTCGAAAGGAGCCACCCCCCTACCCTCCTGATCTTTATGCAGGTCATCTCCTGGAATTGCAGAGGTATTGGAAGCAAATTTAAAGAAGAAGCAATTAAAGACCTAGTAAGGATGAACTCCCCGGAGATACTTCTGATCCAGGAGACGAAGATGGAGGAGCCTGAGACCATCCAGGCAAGTAGAAAGTTTTGGAAAAAGGGAGGATGTATAGCAGTCAGCGCTAGGGGAGCATCAAGAGGTCTAGCCACCTGCTGGAACTCCACTAATCTCGACCTGCTAGAAGATCATAACACCACCCATTGGCTATTCATGAAGCTGCAGCATCAAAACACAGGGCAGCAGATCAGCCTTTTTAATATCTACGCCCCAGTTCTACTTTCGGAAAAAAGAGAGTATTGGGATTCGTTGAACTCCTTCCTGTCCACTAACCGGCACGACAATATCGTCCTTGCTGGTGATATGAATGTAACTCTCACCCTATCTGAAAAAAAAGGAGGATCCCCGGTAAGAGACCCAGCTCGGGAGTGGGTTGAAGACATCATTATGGACTGGGATCTGGAGGATATCAAGCCCAACAAAGGTAAGTTCACCTGGACAAATAAAAGAGTGGGACCTGGACACATTGCGGCCCGGCTGGATCGTTTCCTTGTCCATTCCTCCTTCCTCACTCTCGGACTATTTGCAACCTCTGAAATACTCCAGGCCTGCACCTCTGATCACAAGCCAATATCCCTTTCATTGTCTCCGGGAGAAAAACTGGGCCCTATCCCATTTCGATTCAGCCCTCTCTGGGTCTCCATGGATGGATTCTACGAACTTGTCTCGGAATCCTGGCAAAAATATGTTTGTGGTTCTCCGTTCTTCATATGGGAAGAAAAGTTGAGAAGGCTCAAAGCAGCCCTTAAAAGCTGGGCAAAACTCATGACCTCCCCCATCGTTGAAAGGAAAGAAGCTGAAAGGAATCTTGGCAATCACCAGATGCTAATGGAGAACGCCACAGTCACCCCAGAGCTGCTTGTTGTTGAACTCGACCTGCAAAAAGCCCTTCATAAGGCGTTGAGAATAGAGGAGCAGTATTGGCAAGTAAAGTCGAGATGTCATTGGCTCAAAGAGGGCAATAAAAATACATCATATTTCCACAAGAAAGCAGAAGCACGGAAGATTACAACAGCATTAGAGAAATTCACTATCAAGATCAAAATTTCAACAAAATTGATGAGATAAAGTATGCTGCCCACTCCTTCTATAGAGATCTGTTCACTGAAGATTTGGACTCAGTTCCCAACTTGGATCATTATCCACTGAACGTTCTCCCCAAGCTAATCAATGAGGAAGATAACAGAAAGTTGACTTGCCCCATAACGATTGAGGAGATAAGACAAGCACTGCATGGAATGCGCCCTGATAAAACTCCAGGGCCTGACGGCTTCACGGTCAGATTCTTCATTGTATGCTGGGATATTATTCAGAAGGACTTGGTCAAGATGGTTAGGAAATCCCAGAACTCCAGCAAAATTGGAGGAAGCACTAACTCTTCATTCATTACGTTAATTCCCAAAGAGAAAGGTGCCCAAAGCTTCTCCAGATTTCGCCCTATCTCGCTCTGTAATACGGGGTACAAAATCATCACTAAAGTCATTGCAAATAGAATTAAGAATGTCCTTCCCAGGATCATTCCGGAGAACCAGGGGGGCTTCATTAAGAACAGAAATATTCAAGACAACATCATCCTGGTCCAAGAAGCTATTCACTCAAGCTGCCAACGGAAAGAGAAAGGTATGATAGTCAAACTGGACCTCACTAATGCTTTTGATAAAGTTCGGTTAAATTTTCTCTTTGTTGTAATGTTCAAACTAGGATTCCACCCCCAGTTAATCATCTGGATTAGAGCCTGTATCTCGGGACCTTGGATTGCCCCCTTGGTAAATGGGAGACCAGCAAACTTCTTCCATGCCTCTCGGGGACTTAGGCAGGGATGTCCCCTGTCCCCCTTGTTATATGTTATCCAAGTTTCGCTCCTAAGTTTCCAGCTGGAAAAGGGTCTTCAGCAACGTTCACTAATGGGGATCACAATCACCCCTAGAGTGAAGAAAATAAACCATGCGCAATTTGCTGATGATACCCTTCTTCTGGGTCAGGCTAACCTCAACACGGCAAGATCTTTCAAAAAAGAGTTGGATGATTACACGGATATTTCTGGCAGTGAAATCAGCTTAAGGAAAAGCAAAATCTATGGTTGGAATTGTACCCCCATTGAAATGACAGCTATATCAAGAATGTTGGAAATGGAAGGAACCTCCACATGGGAATCCATAAAATATCTTGGCATCCCGCTTGTAAAAGCTACTCCTCGAAGGAGCCTTTGGTTGCCACTGGTGGACAAACTCAAGGACAAAATGTTGGCTTGGGGGGCTTCCTGGTTAAAAAAAGCAGGAAAAACTATCCTCATTAACTCTGTTCTAACCTCACTTCCTCTCTACCAGGCCTCGATCCTGCTAGCCCCTAAAGGAATTGTGAAAGAAATAGACAAAATTTTGAGAAAATTCCTTTGGGAAGGGGGAAGGAACACAGGAAGGAAAATGCACCAAGTCAGCTGGGATAAGGTCAAAGCCCCCAAGTTGGAAGGAGGGCTGCAAATCAGAGACGTGGCCACTCAGAATTTGGCCATGGGTGGCAAGATCTTGTGGAAAATGATAAGGGGTAAAACAACTTGGAGTGCAAAAGCTCTTAGGACAAAGTACTTCATTGGGCACAAAGAGAGGTGCTTGGATAACCCACCTAGGACTAGGAAAGGCTCTCCTATTCTTGCTCTTTGTCTAAATGCTCTTGATATGATAACCTCCAACCTCACTTGGATTCCGGGAAATGGCTCCAATATTAAGTTCTGGGAGGACTCCATTCTAGGGCAGACCCCTTTAAAAGAGTTGGAAGGACTGGAGAATATCAAAAATTGGCTTCATTTGAACAGCAAATTCACCCTTTGGGATTTATCCTGCTGGAGCTCGGATGACTGCTGGTCCAAATGGGACCTAGGGGCTGTCCCGTATGCCCTGGAGACTGAAGCTAGATCCCTTTTAGAGGCCCTGCAAGGACTCTCCCCTTCTTCTGCTAAGCTGAAGGACAAAAGAGGCTGGGGTTCCTCCACAGGCCTCTACAATGCAGCTGATGGATATGTCACCTTAAAAGCCATTCCTTGGGCATCTCCGAATCCTTCTAAGTGGAAAAACCTCTGGCTTCTTCCTTCCCTTCCCAAAATTGATCATTTCTGCTGGTCCCTACTTCATGACAGCATTCTTACATGGGACAACCTTTTGAAAAGAGGATGGGAGGGGCCCTCAAGATGCCCTCTCTGTGCCTTCCATGAGGAAAATTCGACACATCTCTTTCTTCAGTGTCAATTTGCTATTGAACTCTGGAATACCCTTCTTGACCAGCTGAATATGGCCCTTCCTCCTTCCATCTCTTCCTTGTTTTCTTCCTGGTTAGATGATGCTCCCTTTTCCTTCTCCAACCTGAATCTGCTAAAGCACTGCTGGATGTGGGTTCCAAAAATCTACTGCTGGAAATTGTGGCTTGAACGCAATAATAGAATTTTTAGGGACATGGCTCTCTCGCCAGCCCATGTTGCAATTAAAGTTAAGGCCCTGATAGGAGAGCTGGTAGCCTACACTAAAATTACCAATGAAGCTATCCCCGACAAAAAGGAATACAGATGGTTTCAAGGGCTAGACTCAGCCCTACTTAACAGAACCAAGAACATTGATAAGCATTACTCTCAGTGGGAAATAAGGCTAGAGGAGCAAGAATTCATAAAATGGAGATCCTCCCTGAACAAGCACAGTCTGCATGTGGATGGGGCCTCGAAAGGGAACCCCGGACCTGCGGGAAGTGGAGGAGCCATTCTTGACAAGTCTGGGAAAATCATCCTCACTTTTGCCTGGGGGTTGGGCCAAAATTCTAACAATATTGCTGAAATTCTTGCTATTTGGCAAGGTCTGATTCAAGCCAGAAGTCTCTCCATTAATAATTTGGCAATCATCAGTGACTCCCGAATCATTATGCAGGCTCTAAATCTGAAGAAATATCTAAATGGGATGGGGTTGGCCCACTATCACCAGAAAGTCATGTCTCGGCTGAAAGCTTTTGCAGAAGTAAAATGTTACCACGTCCTTCGAAATCTCAATCAAATAGCAGATCATGAAGCCAATATAGGTGCCTCCCTAAGCAAGGGAATTATAATAGTCAATGGAATCGAAAACCATGTGCCCATCCCCTAGTGAAATCGAAGAACTGGTTGTTAAGATTGCACTTGAAATAAACAATTGAAATTCAGATTAGTGACAGATTCCTATTGGGACCATCGTGCAGATTGAGGCTTTCGAGGAGCAGATTGTATAAGACAAGTTGGTTACATGACCAATGTCCTCTCGTTTCCTGGCCTGCAAACATACAATATTATCTCCAATCGATGAATTGTATCCAGCTAGCAGGATTGATGTAATCGAGTAGATTCATGATGATTCACAAGACTCTGCAGATCTAAGCATCGGGTCTTTATAAGTCAGAATCCTCCAGTTTAGCGCATTCATCTCTGTAATAGGATTCGTTGGCATTCAGAATTCTCCAGCTTATCAGTCAGATTCCTCCTGTTTATTGCATTCAGAAGTCTAGTAATGGAGTTAGCAGCAGCAGAGTGTTTGGCAGATTGTTCGTTCTCAATTATTGTAAATAATGGGAACTAGACGCTGGGAGTGTATGCTCCAGAAAATTGAAGAGATAATGGAGGACAACCTTCGATAATTTGACCAGTATGAAGGTTCTGGTAAAATACACAAATGAAACTGGGCACCGGCTGGCTGAGCTGGAAATGATGGTGGCTGAATTGATCAAGGAGCATGAAAGATCCCAAAATCAGAGCGCATCAATTTCATGTCTATGATATATTGAAGTTCAATGTTTGTTCAGAAAATTTCCAATTTTGTATAAGGGTCAGTGAACATAGCCACGGCTATATCTCTAGATTCGTTGCACTTATGAGAACAGAATCTCTGTCTGTAATATTGTGGCTGCTGTTTAGCCAAAAGAGTAATAAAAAAGGCCTATAACCGTTTTAGTAAAAAAAAAAACATATTAAATTAAAATGTAATTGGTTTTGAAACGATGACATAATTCTTGAAATTGGTATCCTAGGAGGTGGCAATGTGATGTCATCAGCATCACTGTGCAGAGAGGGATGGAAATCTACATGCATTGCACTGTTGCAATTGATGCATTGCATGTAGAGAAATCCCATATTTTGGTCGATCCATGTGGCATTTGGTACATTGGTTAGCTAAGAGACTTGGGACAACAGTGAGCCTTAATGGTTCGATCGACCAGTTCATTCATCCAGACGCTTCTTCTTTCCACCAAGAGTTATGTTATGCTGCAAGTGAATAATACAACCAAATGAAAGAGATATGTGTATTCCTGGCAAGCGAAGTGGTTTTCCCTCCAAGGAAGGCATCGACAGTTTACGCACAGTCCCCAGGGTCGCAGTTTAAATACTGTGGAGTTGTGGATATGAGGTGCCCCTTTGCAGTTTTATCTCTTCTCTGGCCTTTTATCGGTGGTGGTAGGCATAATTCTACTCTACCCACGGCCAAAATTGGTATCTACGTGGAGGATTTGGTGTCTCTTCCAAATCTGGACATGGGGAACATAGGCGAGTGGAGGAGTTGGCCATGAAGGGAAAATCTTCTCAGCTTTATGCAATCGTTTTGTTATGTGGAGATGAAAAAATTGGCAATGCCCATAGACATATTGGATAGGTGGTTCAAAAGGTTCCAAGAGAGAACGAAGAGGGATCTTGCTTATCTCAAGGGTTTTGCAGTCTAGGCCATGGCATGTGAATTGCAGCAAATTGTATATTACTTCACAAGATTCAAATTGCCTCATGTGATATGTTATCATTCATATTCCCTTATATAATGTAAGCCAGCAAGGTTTACTTCTTTTTAGTTGTATTGACAGATATGCAATGTTCTTTGTTTCCATTACTTCAACTTGTGGAAGGGGTCAACATTTATGGTTGAAGTATATATATCTGACTGGGGATGTTGTTATTTGTAAGCGAAGGGATTTGATACTAGACATGCTGCGAATTCTATCTATTTAACTAACAGATTAGTCCCACATCTTGTAGTTCAAATATTTATCTGCATTATGAATGTAAGAACATGTCATGCTTTTCATATGGTTTTAATTCTGGTCTATGTCTAAAACGAACCATTTTCTCTCCCAAAACCATGTTTTAGATTGTGTAACTGAAATATAATATCCATGTTTTAGATTGTGTAACTGAAATATAATATCCATGTTTTAGATTGTGTAACTGAAATATAATATCCACGGGATTTGATATCGTGGACTTTATAAATGACATTTGTAAATCATCAAACGAAAACCCTTTTATGGGTAAGTAAAAATTGTCTCCTTGAGGATATACAGGTTACTCTAGAATTTGCACAGCATTTTGAGTATAGTAGAAATTCTTTTGTTGGATCTTTTAGTTTTTTCTTTCTATACCAGTTTTTTTATGTTAAACCAACATGAGCAATTTTATTTAATTCAAATGTTAGCATAAAATGGATTTTTTAAGAGTTTTGAGAATGGACAGAAGTATATAGGAGAAGGATATCTATGTTTATTTTACATCATGACAATGAAATGCATACAAATATTTATGATTATACTCTGCAAATATTGCGCATTTTGGATGAGTCTGAGTCAACAATGGCTCAATTTTCAAAGAAGGTTTTTTCGCAGAGTCTGAAAGGGTATACTATAATAAAGTGACTTTTCCTAATATAACAACACTGAAAATATTTTTGAACATATTATATTGCCTTCTTTTCTGCTAATGTACATATTGAGATTTCACTTTTATATTACATCTCTCTTCTTATTCAAGCTTTTAACTTTGTAAATTAAGAGATTTATTGATCCTATATATTACAATTTATGTGCTTATTCAGGGTGCCTTGCTTGTCTGTGTCTAGTTAATAATTGTTCTCTTGATGAATTTTGTGGAATACTTTGTGTGGCCAGTATAAGAACAAGCGAATGATGTGATTATCTATATGAGGTCTTCATGGAAGAACTTTGCTAGTAGTGGGTGCTCTCCATTATTGTTGCCCCCGCCCTGTAACATCCCATTATTTTCATAAAAAAATAAAAAAAATTAAAACAGCATTAAATGTAAAATAAATTGCTAATGCGGAAATAATAAATGCTTAACAAGACAGCCTTGAATAAATAAGTCATTAATACAGAAAACAATTTAATTACTGAATCTCATAACTAAAAATATTTTAATGATAGCAACGTGACACACTTCTTTTAACATACTTACAACATTAGTTATGCTTGTACTAACTGTAATTTGATTATTATGCGATTATGTTTTCTTGACAATGTACTGACAGTCTTGTTTTTGGATGGTGATGAAAGGGGTCCTACTAGGTCCCTGAGGCTTACTTAGCTATGTTTAGCTAAAGCATTTGTTCCTGTCCCACTTGTGCAGAAATCAAGTAAGAGAATGCGACAACCAAGTGTTAGGAGCAAATATGTTTTTCGTTAAATTGTCAATGTTTGGTGAAAATGCTATTTATTCCCTTGTTTCAGGAATGGACATTGTCTAATCTAGATGTACTATTTGACTAAAGAATTACATAATGCAGAAGTCAGAATGATTGATATTCAAAATACATTCATTAGTAAAATCATCAAAAGGAATTACTTGTGCTTAGAAAATCTAGAATATAAATACTAGGTTACGAAAGTCAAGTATTAATATGATACTATTTCTATTTTGTCGTTTCAATACCACCATAAGTATTGAATTGTGAATATTTCGATTTATACAAAATTTCCAAACTATAGTATCATGATCCGATTTCCATACTTGAATGTCATAATTAACTATAAAGGCTCCTAAATTTTCCGTCTATAAATGCATATAGAAATTGTATAAACCTAGCACATCTATTATAATGTCACCTTCGTATTTCTATTTTAAAAAGTTACAATGTAAAATTTAACCCTTTGAATATAATATTTGCACCGTGTAATAAAGTGTGATTCTACAAAATATTGTGTTTATATATAACAATAATACAGGACCAAGGGATACACCCTAACCAAGTCCTATGTGTGTAGCCCTTATATGGAGTGCGACTCTTATCCTATAACATTAACAATGTAACCAAACCTTTGAAAGGCTAAGACTTTAGAAATGGAAAGAACTATGCTATGCAACCCTAGCTCTTGTTCTAAGTATTGATATTGTAAGTTTTTACACAGTTACAAAATGAGTTCGTTGTTAAGGTGATGAATTGACAAGTATTAAATTCGCAACTGTTATGAAATGGCAGGTTGACAGTGTCCCGTTCAAATATTAATGCTTCGATTTATACGCTATGGTGGAATGTACTGCTGTTAATCCACATCATCCACTTCACGTGAAACCTGGTGAATGATACAACTAAGAATTCGAGTTGTGCATAGTTGATATAACGATCCTTCTCCGAGCTGGTTATATTGTTGTCCTTTGGCATACTGTGTTGGCATTGTCGTGGTTGTAACATTTAAAGAGGTATTTAATGTAGTGGTTGCCCACTTTCCAACGTGCCTGGTTGGAAGCAATCCTCACTGTTGATCTGTGATTCTTGATATTGTAATGGAACCCTAACTATACTATCATCGAGGAAAGGTATTTTGTCTTCATTTCATTCTAGTAGAAAATTTGGGTGAGGCCGACAGGCCGAGAAGTTCTAGGTTTTGGCGGTTGAGAGCTTTCCCAAGCTTGAACCCATGACCTGTGTGCATTTATACTGTGAATGTTTACCATAAACAGAGCCGAGTCTGTAGTGAGGGTTGTAGTAGTTAAAACGTTGAAAGATTGAATCTGTAGCTGGTTTTACTGCGTCAGTTGTGAGGGTGTCTGTCCATAGTTTTGAAATATTCAAACCGGCTTTCGATTTTCTTGCAGTGGTGAAAATTCAACCTTAGAATCTGGAAGCTTCTTCTTCATACATTGGGTGGATAGCTTTGTCAGTTACATTTGCAGAAGTGCCTCGCGAAAACACAGGTAAGGACCTTTCTTTACCAACCACTGTCATTTCACGCATTGAATATCATTTATAAGTTCTCATTTAACCATTACAGGTTTACTTGTTAAGTTTTCCCTCGTCGAAGGAACCTTTTACATGAGTTTTAATGGAAGAGCACTACGCGTCCACCAGTAAGCCTCAGTGGTTCCTTACCTCGTGGTATCTCCTGGTTCAGTTGAGGTCGATGCTAGATGTTTGGAAAGGTGTTGATGTTTGGTTTCTAGCACGGCTTTTGTTCACTGTTTAGCAAAATTTTGGGAACCATAGTGGAAAGCCCAGCTACTAAGATTCTTAGCTAGTTTGTTACTATAGTGTTTACTGTAAATTTTGGTTGGAAAAACCTTGTAAAAATGTAATGATAAGGGATAAACCCTCGTTCCTTTGAATGGATCATACAGTTTTTAAAACTGCAATGTTTACTGTGTAATGTTTGGAATCCCAAATCGTCGATGTAGAAATAAATAGTAATTGTTTTGATAACAAGTTTTATGTTATTGGTTGACTTATAACTATGAAAGATAGATATTTCGTGCCATGTAGGTTTTGAATGAAGACAAGGTACTGTAATGTGATTAAGGTAGAAAGTAGAAGCTAAACCTTTTTAAATGGCTACAGTTTTCGATCTTAGGGTTTGAAAAATAAAAACTAAGCTTTGATAGTAGAATGGTTTGACAAGCAAGAATACTATCATTTTGATGAAAGGCCGAGTGCCGAAAGTTAGATGGTTTTCTTGAAACGAACCTTAAATTTTTAAGTTAGAGTTTGTTGAAGATGATAATCGTTTTCTGGTTTTTGAGGCATAAAACAAAAATGGTTTAAGAGAATAACAAACTCTTACGCAGCAGACGCCCTATAATATAGTTAATATATGTGTATAGTAGTTTGGACAACCGAAAGGTATTTTTGTTAATGGAAAACTAAATACAGGAGATTGATGTTTATGTTTTAAATGTGTAGTTTTAAACTGTCTATAGAATAATCTTAGGGTTTTTGAAAGAATCAGATGCATATTTTCGACTTCATGAAGATGAAAGTTTTAGCACGAACAGTACTGTAAGATATTAGAAATACAAGCTAAAATTTATTTATTCTCCATAAATTTGAAATATAGCAAACTATTACAGTACTGAAAATAATACTAAGTTTAACCCATGGAAAAATTTGATGAAAGAAATGGAAAGAAAAATAGAATGCTTGTTTTGAGTTGGGTAAGAATATTTTTGCAGCTGTTAAATTTCTAAAAACAATAATGCAGGAAATGAATGAAAACATGACATTTTTATATTGAACATCATATTGCAAACAGAAAGAACATTTAGTAAAAGTTTGCAGACTTAGACTGATGCAGAGATGGATTATTTTATTTTTATTTCTAAGTACAGAAATCTATTATGAGTCTGATTTATGTGGTAGTTATTCTGTTTATTTGTTTTTAAACAGGAAGAATTTATAAAACAACATTCACAGAAACCATTAAAGAGTTTATTCTATCCAATCAATTGGAAATCTGCCTATCATTCATCTTTCTTAATTCACTTCTTTGTACTGGAGTACGATGCAAAAACAGCATGGGGAAAAATATAGAGATGGTTATCGAATCTATCATTTCATAAATCATTTTCACTCAGAAATCATATTTAGGTCAGAAAATAAAACAATTTCTTACTAATAAATGCATAATTTATTTGACTGAAAAATAACAATAGAAAAATAGAACCTGATAATTTGTAGGAGAACAAACCACCCAAGGAGCATGTTCCACCCAACCTACTCCTGAAGACAGCCAACTTACTTTCCTTAGGACCCCCAAGCCTGTTCACTGAACCACCAGGAGGAAGATTCTATAGAAGCCTTAGTACATCAACTTGTAGTAGAATATAGATTTTCTAGTCATCAAGACTCAGCAGTCAAAGAGACCTGCACCAGCACCTCTGGATTTCCTTCTCAGTATAACTAGCAGACTCACAATTGCACTCTCACATAGCCTCCCTATTCGAATCTCTCAGTGATCACCTGATGCACTTGAGGAATATTTCTGCAGAAAATATTGTAGGAGCTGCCTGCTCAATTCAAATTGCCTTATCTAGGCTGCCTAGGCCTTTTAGTGGTTAACTAGTCATTAATGAGTTGTCTGCTCTCTTCCACCCACCTGGGGGATAATGCCACAAATTTAGGGGTAGTTGTCCCATAACCAACAGCTAGTGGTGGAGTGAAAATGCTTCCATCTGTCCCATACCTTCTGACAGCTTCCATTCCTCCTAGTGGGTCAGTGAACACTCATTTAACAGTTCCCTTGGGTGTTTGTCTCCTATTTTAATTTATTAAATAATAATAATCAGTAATTAAAATCATCCTTGACCAAACTTGGTCATAATTACAAAACTTTGTAATTATAATTTAACATAAAGTATTTTGCAAATAAAATAATATTCTCAAAATTTGGGTAGCTGACATACACCCCCCCTTAAGTCTCAAAATCGTCCTCGATGTTGTTTAATCAGTCTTTGAGTGTTCCTGAAACAGAGTTGGGTATGCTGCCCACATACTACTCTCCAACTCCCAGGTTGCCTCTTCTAGGATAAGGTGCTTCCATTGCACCTCTACCTGCCTAATGGTGCGATTCCGGAGTAAGAGTTTCCCTCCTTTCAAGGATACAGTCCGGTTCCACCTGAAAATCACCGTCTTGTCCCACCTGTACATCATTCCAATTTACAACATGAGTAGTATCGTGTACATACTTCTTTAAAAATGATATATGAAAAACATTATGTATCTTTAAATTTGGTGGCAAAGCTAGTTGGTATGCCATGGGTCCAACCCTTGACAAAATTTCGAAAGGACCACAATACTTGGGTGCCAGCTTGGCACAGCTTCCCAATTTCAATGAACTCTTTTTCGGTCTTACCTTAAGAAAAACATGTTCACCAACATGGAACTCTTTATGAGTCCTTCTAAGATCTGCTTGACTCTTTTGCCTATCTTGGGCAGCTTTAAGATTTCTTTGTACCTGTTTCACAATTAGTTCTAATTCCTGCAACAATTCAGGTCCTAAAATAACTCTATTTACTGGGTCATTCCAAGAAACAGGTGTATCACATTTCCTACCATAAAGAATTTCAAAAGGGCTAATCCTAGCTGATGCATGGTAATGGTTATTATATGCAAATTCTGTTAAATGCAAGTAGTCCTCCCACTTACCAGGCTGGTCTTTAACATACATCCTAAGCATGGCTTCCAATACCTGATTCACCCTTTCTGTTTGTCCATCCGTTTGTAGATGAAATGTTGTACTGAAATTTAAGGTTATATTCAACCCTTTAAACAAAGGCCTCCAAAATTTTCCAGTAAACTTGGAATCACGGTCCGAAATTATCATTTTTGGTATCCCATGTAATCAAAAAATCTGTTTCATGAAGATTTCTGCAATGTCTGGAGCCTTATGAGTAGTCTTTACAGGTATAAAATGTGATGTCTTGCTGAGTTTATCCACTGCCACCATGATAGAGTCATTTTGTTTCTGATTTTTGGGTAGACCGGTAATAAAGTCTATGTTTATAACCTCCCATTTCCAGCTAGGTATAGGCAATGGCTGCAACAGTCCAGCCGGATGTTGATGTTCAACCTTCACTTTTTGACAGTCCAAACACTTAGCTATGTATTATGCTACTTCATCTTTCATTCTGGGCCAATAGTACTCTTTCTGTAACATAGTGGTGGTTTTCTGATAACCTGGATGACCAAAATAATGGCTTTTGTGCATCTCGTCTAAAATTAGAATTTTTACTTTTGGTATGTTGGGTACATACAATCTGTTTTTGTGCAATAACAGTCCATTTTCCTTCAATCTGTAATCTGCCATAGAATTTTCAGAATTGCTATTTGCTGTCTTTTCTTGTAATTTTATGTATTCTTCATCCGTTGCAATCCCTTCAAGGATCTGATTTTCTAAATCTGTTGAGTATGTACTGAAGGCTGAAATAAAATTCAACTTTGCTTTACGACTTAATGCATCAGCAACCTTGTTCTCTTTCCCTTTAATATGCTGAATTTCAAAATCATATTCACTTAGAAAAGTTAACCATCTAGCTTGTCTAGCATTCAAATTTGTCTGATCTAATAAATACTTCATACCCATGTTATCTGTCAACAAGGTAAATTTTCTGCCAATAAGATGGTGATGCCACATTTTTAAAGCGTGAATTGCTGCTAATAACTCTAAATCATAAGTAGAGTAGTTCTTCTCATGTATTTTCAGCTTTCTAGACTCGTATGCAATAGCATGTCCCTCTTGGGTTAGGACTCCACCGAGTCCGTCATTACATGCATCGGTGCATACTATAAAATCCTTATTAGGATCTGCTATCCTCAGAATAGGCGTTGTAGTTAGTAATTCCTTTAGCTTCTTAAAGCTGTCTGAACATTTATGATCCCACACAAATTTCTTCCCTTTCTTCTGTAAAGAGGTTATGGGGTTTGCAATCTTTGAAAAACCTTCTATAAATTTTCTAGAATGTCCAGTAATACCCATAAATGATCGTACATCCGACACATCCTTAGGAACCGGCCAATCATTAATGGCTTTTATCTTATCGGGGTCTACCGAGATTCCTTCCTTATAAATTATGTGTCCTAAATACTGAATTTTGTCCTTGTGAAAGTCACACTTACTAAACTTAACATATAGTTGATGATCTCTCAAAACTTGTAAGATAATATGCAGATGTTCGTCATGCTCTTCTTTGCTTTTAGAATATACTAGAATGTCGTCTATGAACACGATAGCAAACTTATCCAAGTATTTGTGCAGAATATTGTTCATTAAACACATAAATATAGCCGGAGCATTAGTCAATCCAAATGGCATGACTATGAACTCATAATGTCCATATCGAGTTCTAAAGGTTGCTTTAAAAATATCCTCGTCCTTCACACAAACTTGATGATATCCTGACCTTAAATCAATCTTTGAAAATATCATTGCTCCACGCAGCTGATCAAATAGATCGTCTATGCTGGGGCAACGGATATCGGTTCTTGATTGTCATCTTATTCAGCTGGCGATAATCTATGCACAGTCTTAAAGTGTCATCTTTCTTTTTAACAAATATAACAGGTGCTCCCCAAGGAGACACGTTGGACCTTGTATAGTTTTTATCAATCAGTTCCTTCAACTATGATTTCAACTCATTTAATTCCAGTATATTCATCCTATATGGAGCTTTAGAATTCGGTACCGCTCCTAGTATTAACTCGATGGTAAAATCTAGGTCTCTCTTAGGGCGTAATCCTGGAATCTCTTCAGGAAAAACATCTTTAAAATCTTTTAGGACAGGTATATCTTCTAGTTTCAGTTTGTCCTCTTTAGTAATCAACTCATCATTCACTACATTTACTGCAAACATTTGACATCCTTTTCTAACTGCTCTTTTTACTTGCATAGCTGAAATCTGTCTAAGGGATGTCTTTCTTGGAATACCTTTTATTTCTATTGTTTCTCCTTCATCATTTAAACATGTAAAACTTTTCTCATAACAATTCAGAATGACATGATGGGCTTCTAACCAGTCCATTCCAATTATGATATCATAGGATCCTAAAGGTAAAACATTCAACTTGGTTTGTGTCTTTAACTGATTCATGGATAAAGCACAACTTTCAATAAAATCAAATACTCTCCTTTTTGTTCCTGTTGCTAGTCTAACTAACCAGGATTTATTGAATTTTTTTGTTTTCAAATTAAAACTTTCTACAATATCTGGTGATATATAACTCAGGCTAGCACCTGGATCAATCAAAATAGTAACATGATGGTTTTGTAGCATACCTTCAATCTCTACCATAGAGACTTGATGCTCTGCTTGCATGTTGTCTAGTGCTGCATTAATTCTAGGCATCTCCCTTGCCAAGGCTCCAACACTAGGTTCAGTCTGTATGGAATGAATATTGTTAGTTGTCCACTTCCTCTTGGGGCATTCTGATGCATAATGAGGACCTTGACACTCAAAACATTTGATAGGTTCCTTTTGGTCATTTGTTCTGGTAGCATTGGGAGTATTTCTAGGAGATGTAAAATTCTGCTGTTGATTATTTCTGGGATTGTTTCCTTGAAAATTCCGATTCTGAAATTTTTTCTTTTGGAAACCAGAATTTCCACTAAACCTGAAATTTTTCTTTTTTAGCTCAAAGTTGTTGGGTTTATGATTTTTCCAGTTAGATATCCCTTCTCTTTTCCGATTAGTGTCATAACAGAAATTTGCATTCCTCATGGCCTCTTCTAAGATCTTTGGATTGCAATACTCTATTCTATCCTTGATGTTGAAAGGTAGAAAACTCAGGTATCTTTGAATCTTCGGTTTTTCTTCCACGAGGTATGGCACATACCTCAGTAAATTCAGAAATTTATTGTTCATCTCTTTCATGTTCATACTTCCCAACGTTAAATCATAGAATTCCTTGGATTTTTCTTCATAGTATTGTTCAGATAAGAACTTTTTCTTGAAGTATCTTTTAAAAGTGCTCCAATTTACATCCTTGTCTTTGATGCCCTTCACTCTTTTGATGTCCTGCCACCAAATATCTGCCTTTCCAATCAAGTTGTATATTGCCATCTTTGCCTTCAATGATTCTGAATAATCATAAATTTGGAAGTACTTCTTCATGCAGGACAGCCATGCTTCTGCTGTCTCTCCTTTTTCAGTTTCACCATTGAAGGTTGGGGGTTTGATTTTCTTGAACTCCCCAGAAATCTGTTCATAATGTTTGTGACTTTTTCTTTTGGGTTTGTAGTCTCCTTCGCTGCTATCACTTGAATAATTTCGTTTCTTTTGTGTTTTTCATGGGAAGCTTCTGATGATGTTGAAATGTTGTTCGCATCATCAGTTTTCATTTTCTTACCCCTGTCTCGATGAGGTAAATCTTCAATCTTAGTGGTATTTTCAATTTCTCTATCATGTTCATCAGTTGGGCATTGTTCGAACAGTACTTGATTAAGTTCTTCTTGTGCCTTCAAAATTTTCTCGTTGTCTTGTTTTACAGATTTGATTTCTGCTTTTAACTCTTGAAATGCACGTAACAATTCTAACGAATTGTCATTTAATTCGCCATGGGATTCTTCTTCATAATGTTGTCCCGTGCTATGACTGTTGGGTCGAAATATGTCCTCTATATGTTCAGCTAATCCTTCCATACTTGTAGCTTAAAAACAATTTATGTATAACACAAATATTTAAATTGAATTAATAAGATTTCTGTTGTAAATAAATTTTCTGTTGTGTGTTCCTTGGACCTGTTCAGGCCTAGAGTTTGAACATGAGCTCTGATACCACATGTAACATCCCATTATTTTCATAAAAATTTAAAAATTTTAAAACAACATTAAATGTAAAATAAATTGCTAATGCGCAAATAATAAATGCTTAACAAGACAACCTTAAATAAATAAGTCATTAATATAGAAAACAGTTTAATTACTGAATCTCATAACTAAAAATATTTTAATGATAGCGACGCGACACACGTCTTTTAGCATACTTACGACATTAGTTTTGCTTGTACTAACTGTAATTTGATTATTATGCGATTATGTTTTCTTGACAATGTACTGACAGTTTTGTTTTTGGATGGTGATGAAAGGGGTCCTACGAGGTCCCTGAGGCTTACTTAGCTATGTTTAGCTAAAGCATTTGTTCCTGTCCCTCTTGCGCAGAAATCAGGTAAGAGAATGCGACAACCAAGTGTTAGGAGCAAATATGTTTTTCGTTAAATTGTCAATGTTTGGTGAAAATGTTATTTATTCCCTTGTTTCAGGTATGGACCTTGTCTAATCTAGATGTACTATTTGACTAAAGAATTACATAATGCAGAAGTCATAATGATTGATATTCAAAATAAATTCATTAGTAAAATCATCAAAAGGAATTACTTGTGCTTAGAAATTTCTAGAATATAAATACTAGGTTACGAAAGTCAAGTATTAATATGATACTATTTCTATTTTGTCGTTTCAATACCACCATAAGTATTGATTTGTGAATATTTCGATTTATACAAAATTTCCAAAATATAGTATCATGATCCGATTCCAATACTTGAATGCCATAAATTAACTATAAAGGCTCCTAAATTTTTCGTCTATAAATACATATAGAAATTGTATAAACCTAGCACATCTATTATAATGTCACCTTCACATTTCTATTTTAAAAAGTTACAATGTAAAATTTAACCCTTTGAATATAATATTTGCACCGTGTAATAAAGTGTGATTCTATAAAATATTGTGTTTATATATAACAATAATACACAGGACCAAGGGATACACCCTAACCAAGTCCTATGTGTGTAGCCCTTATATGGAGTGCAACTCTTATCCTATAACATTAACAATGTAACCAAACCTTTGAAAGGTTAAGACTTTAGAAATGGAAATAAATATGCTATGCGACCCTAGCTCTTTTTCTAAGTATTGATATTGTAAGATTTTACACTTTACAAAATGAGTTCGTTGTTAAGGTGATGAATTGACAAGTATTAAATTCGCAATTGTTATGAAATGGCAGGTTGACAGTGTCCTGTTTAGATATTAATGCTTCGATCTAAATGTTATGGTGGAATGTACTGCTGTTAATCCACATCATCCACTTCACGTGAAACCTGGTGAATGATACAACTAAGAATCCGAGCTGTGAATAGTTGATATAACGATCCTTCTCCGAGCTGGTTATATTGTTGTCCTTTGGCATACTGTGTTGGCATTGTCGTGGTTGTAACATTTAAAGAGGTATTTAATGTAGTGGTTTCCCACTTTCCAACGTGACTGGTTGGCAGCAATCCTCATCGTTGATCTGTGATTCTCGAGATTGTAATGGAACCCTAACTATACTATCGTCGAGGAAAGGTCTTTTGTCTTCATTTCATTCTGGTGGGCTTTGGGTGAGGCCGACAGGCCGAGAAGCTCTAGGGTTTGGTGGTTGAGAGCTTTCCCAAGCTCGAACTTGTGACCTGTGTGCGTTTAGACTGTGAATGTTTGTCATAAACAGAGCCGAGTCTGTAGTGAGGGTTGTAGTAGTTAAAACGTTGAAAGATTGAATCTATAGCTGGTTTTACTGCGTGAGTTGTGAGGGTTTTTGTCCAGAGTTTTGAAATATTCGAACCGACTTTCGATTTTCTTGCAGTGGTGAAAATTCGACCTTAGAATCTGGAAGCTTCTCCTTCATACGTTGGGTGGATAGCTTCGTCAGTTACATTTGCAGAAGTGCCTCGCGAAAACACAGGTAAGGACCTTTCTTTACCAACCACTGTCATTTCACACATTGAAAATCAGTTATAAGTTCTCATTTAACCATTAGAGGTTTACTTGTTAGGTTTGCCCTCGTCGAAGGAACCTTTTACATGAGTTTTAATGGAAGAGCACTACGCATCCACTGGTAAGCCTCGGTGGTTCCTTACCTTGTGGTATCTCCTGGTTCAATTGTGGTCGATGCTAGATGTTTGGCAAGGTGTTGATGTTTGGTTTCTGGCACAGCTTTTGTTCATTGTTTAGCAAACTTTTGGGAGCCATAGTGGAAATCCCAACTCCTAAGATTCTTAGCTAGCTTGTTACTATAGTGTTTACTGTAAATTTTGGTTGGAAAAACCTTGTAAAAATGTAATGATAAGGGATAAACCCTCGTTCCTTTGAATGGATCGTACATTTTTTAAAACTGTAATGTTTACGATGTAATGTTTGGAATCCCAAATCGTCGATGTAGAAATAAATAGTAATTGTTTTGATAACAAGTTTTGTGTTATTGGTTGACTTATAACTATGAAAGATTAGATATTTCGTGCCATGTAGGTTTTGAATGAAGACGAGGTACTGTAATGTGATTAAGGTAGAAAGTAGAAGCTAAACCTTTTTAAATGGCTACAATTTTCGATCTTAGGGTTTGAAAAATAAAAACTAAGTTTTGATAGTAGAATGGTTTGACAAGCAAGAATACTATCATTTTGATGAAAGGCCGAGTGCCGAAAGTTAGATGGTTTTCTTGAAACGAACCTTAAATTTTTAAGTTAAAGTTTGTTGAAGATGATAATCGTTTTCTGGTTTTTTAGGCATAAAACAAAAATGGTTTAAGAGAATAACAAACTCTTTCTCAGCAAACGCCCTATAATATAGTTAATATATGTGTATAGTAGTTTGGAAAACCGAAAGGTATTTTTGTTAATGGAAAACTAAATACAAGAGATTGATGTTTATGTTTTAAATGTGTAGTTTTAAACTGTCTATAAAATAATCTTAGGGTTTTTGAAAGAATCAGATGCATATTTCGACTTCGTGAAGATGAAAGTTTTAGCAGGAACAATACTGTAAGATATTAGAAATACAAGCTAAAATTTATTTATTCTGCATAAATTTGAAATATAGCAGACTATTACAGTACTGAAAATAATACTAAGTTTAACCCATGGAAAAATTTGATTTAAGAAATGGAATGAAAAATAGAATGCTTGTTTTGAGTTGGGTAAGAATATTTTTGCAGCTGTTAAATTTCTAAAAACAATAATGCAGGAAATGAATGAAAACATGACATTTTTATATTGAACATCAGATTGCAAACAGAAAGAACATTTAGTAAAAGTTTGCAGACTTAGACTAATGCAGAGATGAATTATTTTATTTTTATTTCTAAGTACAGAAATCTATTATGAGTTTGATTTCTGTGGTAGCTATTCTATTTATTTGTTTTTAAACAAGAAGAATTTATAAATCAACATTCAGAGAAATCATTACAGAGTTTATTCTATCCAATCAATTGGCAATCTACCTATCATTCATCTTTCTTAATTCACTTCTCTGTACTGGAGTACGATGCAAAAACAGCATGGGGAAAAATATAGAGATGGTTATCGAATCTATCATTTCATAAATCATTTTCATTCAGAAATCATATTTAGGTCTGAAAATAAAACAATTTCTTACTGATAAATGCAAAATTTATTTGACTGAAAAATAACAACAGAAAAATAGAACCTGATAATTTGTAGGAGAACAAACCACCCAAGGAGCCTGTTCCACCCAACCTACTCCTGAAGACAGCCAACTTACTTTCCTTAGGACCCCCAAGCATGTTCACTGAACCACCAGGAGGAAGATTCTGTAGAAGCCTTAGTACATCAACTTGTAGTAGAATATAGATTTTCCAGTCATCAAGACTCATCAGTCAAAGAGACCTGCACCAGCACCTCTGGATTTCCTTCTCAGTATAACTAGCAGACTCACAATTGCACTCTCACATAGCCTCCCTGTTTGAATCTCTCAGTGATCACCTGATGCACTTGAGGAATATTTCTGCAGAAAATATTTTAGGAGCTGCCTACTCAATTCGAATTGCCTCATCTAGGTTGCCTAGGCCTTTTAGTGGTTAACTGGTCATTAATGAGTTGCATGCTCTCTTCCACCCACCTGGGGGATAATGCCACAAATTTAGAGGTGGTTGTCCCATAACCAACAGCTAGTGGTGGAATGCAAATGCTGTCATCTGTCCCATACCTTCTAACAGCTTCCATTCCTCCTAGTGGGTCAGTGAACACTCATTTAACAGTTCCCTTGGGTGTTTGTCTCCTATTTTAATTTATTAAATAATAAAAGTCATTAATTACAATCATCCTTGAACAAACTTGGTCATAATTACAAAACTTTGTAATTATAATTTAACATAAAGTATTTTGCAAATAAAATAATATTCTCAAAATTTGGGTAGATGACATGCCCTGAACTGATTGTAAAATTAATTGACCTTACTTCATTGCCCTTAACCGAAACTGACCATCAATAAGCCCATCCTAGAAACCCAGATAATTAGGAAAGAAGTCAATAACATAAGCCAATTTGATGATCCAGTTATGCCGCACTTGTTCAGCACTCATATTTATGCAATACTTGTTATGCAACATTTATACAGAGTTATGCCTGCTAGTCCCAATAATAACGATTTCACTAAGATCAGGAACAAATGTATTACCAGTATACCTAGGTACACAACACACACACACACACACACACACACACACACATATATATATTCACATGTGGTCCACAAACCCCCCAACGGGGCTGCTACGCCACGGTAAGAAATCACATGGGGGGCACTCGAAGGGGCAGCATCATGTTCGCACCGATTACAGAGCTAACCCGATGGGGACATTAAGTGAGGCTTTTAAATAGAAATGTGTAGCCACTCGGGGATTTGACCCCAAGACCTTGTGCTCACAACTTACAGCACTCAACCACTTGAGCTAACCCAGCCCATCGGAATTATATATATATATATATATAACGTTTTTCCTTTTTAAGAGTCATGCAATACGGTGACTCGTTCGTACAGTGATTGGAAGTGAAGCATCGATACGAACTTGACTAGTCCAATAAATATATCTATTAGTTCCCTGGTTTTGTGGGTTTCTCATGTGGAAGTAGAATCTTGTGTGAAGGTACTGTGATAGTTTCAATCCCGTCAGTTAATTATATGTATGCTAGACATTTTCCTTTGCATCCTAGATGGCTTGATGACTTTAAACTGAAAATTGCTTCATGGACTTTCTTCATTTGGCACTTGGCATGTCTAACAAAAAATTAGACAAGACATATGATGAGTACAATCTTGTAGAACCATTGCTAGTTGCAGGTTCAAGGGAGGCTATTCCAAGCATTCTACATGCAGTTCAGTTACTGTTTTGTCAAACTAAGGTGTGTACAATGCTTCTCCATTATTAGCCATTTTTTTGTGGAATGCACAACAATGATTGATCAATGGATAGGTTCTTTTGATCTATTTACAAATGGAAACTGTGGTCTCATTCATTCTATTTTCTTACTGTTCTTTGAAAAATCGCCTGCTTTAAAATTGGAATGTACTAGTAACCTCCAAACCGCATGTTATTCAGAACATGTAGTATCTTATTATGTCAGTTCATGTCATAAAGATTTCAAATATCTTATTTAGGAAAATTGAGCTCCAAGGATGTCAAGATTGAAAAATTAAAATTGAGCTCCAAGGATGTCCTGATTGAAAAATTTGTACTCTAATTGAGTGAGAGTGGTTTTCAATTATTTTCTTCAAATAAATTTAAACCATTTTTTAAAGGCACACTTTCTTATTTAAATAGATTTTTTTGTTTGTCAACCGACAACAAAAATATTTCAAAAAGATCTTATTTAAAAGAATTGAGCTCCAAGGATGTCAAGATAGGGTTCACATGTTGATTTTGCAAATTTAAAAAAAAAAGAAAAAAATTTGCAATGGCGCGGGACATTGCCACCTCGTGGCTCTTTTTTTTCAATGGATTATCCAGGCAAAGCAATTTCAACATTTTGCGATGTTATAAATATATATATGAAGTGATAATAGTGAAAATTGGTTTAATTAAAAAATATTTGTTATTCTTGGATCTTATAACCCTAGAGGGGTAAATTACTAAAGATTTGTAAGAGGAGGAATTTTTTTTTTTCCACATAAAAAATTCATAGCTTTATTTCAAAAACAAAGTTACAGTTTTCAGCTACCCAAATGTGAATTTAGCATCTTTAAAAAGCATGTAGAGTCTATAACCATAGATCATATCTTCAAACTTAAAAAAAAGGATCATCAAAAGGAGGCTAAAAATCTCGATCTTTTGGTTTTTAGAAACCAGAAAAATAATCTGGATACATACATTCAAAATATAAGCAAAGGATAAGAAACATCCATAGATTCTAAAACTTCAAAGGAAGGAAAAAACCAGTCTTAACAAATAGACTGAATAGGTCCAACTATTGAGTCATAACTTGATTGGGTCCAGCAATTGGATCATGATAATATTCAGTTGTAGTTAAATCTTTTGTTTCAGATATATGCCAAGTACCCTCAACCATAAGTGCGCCAGCTTTAGCTAATATGTCATCTTCTCTATTTCTTTCCCGATAGATGTGCTTGATACTTATTTGTCTAATGATGTCTTTAAGTCTTAAAACCTCGTCCAGGAGAGATATCAGGTGAATATTTTGAAGTTTGTAAATCCCTGTAATCCAATTTACTATGAGCTGAGAGTCTCCAAAAATTTGTAAATTCTTTACCTGATGTTCAATAGCTAGCCACATCAAAAGTCTAATAGCACTCAATTCTGCAAAATTGTTTGTACCATTACCAAGTCCAGCTTTAAATCTGAACCAGTGTTGTTTAGATAGGAATAGTAGACCCCCCTGTTCCACAAATTTTTGGCTCACCCATAGTTGCTCCATCAAAGTATGCCCAAGGAATGTTGTCCTCTATTTCCTCCACTACTACTTCCTTATCGTTAAGCCCACTTTTTTATGTGGGAAGAAGCTAAGTATCCCTAAGATTTGGTGAGCACATTGTATAGGTAGAATAGTTCTATCTTCAAAACAACTTGCATTCCTGGCTAGCCAGATTCCCCAAGCAACAATCAAAGGCAATGATAAGTTTTTTCTCTACGACCTTTTCATTTTTGTTCCAATTCATAAGACATGTTTCTATTGTCTCCCCTTTCTAGATATAGGATAAATTTAAGCAAAATTCAATTTCTTTCCATACAGCCTACATGCAAGAGCAAGCCACTGCTATGTGATAATTTGTCTCCTCCTCCTTATTGCATAGAAAGCATCTGCCCGGACCTTCTTTGTGTTTTCTTTGTAGTATGCCCCATGTTAGAACTTTGTTTGACAATAGAAACCACATATAAATTCTGGATTTTAAGGGGCATTTATACTTCCAAACAGCACTCCACCACCAAACAGTCTTTGTTTCATAGATCTGTATCAAAAAATTATAGCCCGATTTTGGGTTGTATGAGCCTATATATGAAAATATCCATATCAATTTGTTAGGGACATTTGATAACCTTACATTTCAATTCCTTAGATTTGTAATATAGTCACTCTAGAGATCGATATCAGACCCAGAGAAACCCACTTCCTCCGCGTTCAACCATCCTTGACCTCTGAATGTAGTTTTTGAGTGATCTACAATATTATTGAGAAAAAAACCCATTTGACATAAGTTTATTTATTGTAATACCTAGAAGAGCATATCTGTGACTACATCCAGCCCAAGGATCATCTCCCAGTCTTGCTGAGGATCCATCCCCAACCTTCCATGAGATTCCCGAGCCTATAATGTCGAATGCCTTTAGAACTTCTTTCCAACATCGTGAAACTTTCCTTGAGGACTTTAAAGGTTTGTGGATGCAATCAATAAGAGTATTAGGAAAAATATACTTCCGCAAAACCACTTGGTTCCACAGACCAGTTCCTGTGATAAGTTTCCAGACATTTTTTGTAGCCAGGGCAGATGAGAAAAGTGCAGGACTCTTGAGTCCCCAACCTCCAATTTTCTTAGGGAGATCTAGTGATTGCCATTTGATCCAAATCATGCCATGATCAGATTTAGTAGACCAAAGGAATTTATAGCAAAGTTTCCTAATATTTTCCAAAACTCCAACCGAGATCCAAAAGTACATCCAAAACATCGGTATGGACTCAAGAAAAGATTTTATCATAATAACTCTCCCACCTTTAGAGAGTCACCGATGACTCCAAATGTGTGTTCTAGCTTCACATTTTCCTATCAACCAATCCCAGTCCTTTAAGTGATAAGGCATAGGGTTCAATCCGAAACCCAAATATTTTAAGCTTGCTTCCAGTTGTGACAATTGATAAGGAAAAATGCTACTAATAGAAGAGGTATCTTGTGTGTCCATACCATGTAATAGTAAGGAGGATTTCCCAATATTAACCAACATTCTTTTTGTTGAGCAAAACAAACAAATAACCTCTTTTATTTTACCTAACTCATGTAAGGATCCATTAGAAAATAAGAGGATGTCGTCAACAAATAAAATGTGGCATATAGAGATACTACCACCAAATGATATTCCTTTCAAGTCACCATTATTCCTGGCTTCATGCATTGCCCTGCTAAAACCTTTAGCTATGATAAGGAATAAAAGAGGTGCTAGTGGGCATCCCTGCCTTATTCCACGGGCTGGTCTAAAGAAACCTGATGCAGACCCATTTATAAGTATAGAAAAAGAGACAGAGGAAAGGCATCCCATTACCCAAGAGATGAAAGGGACATCAAAACCCATCTGAGATAGAACCACTATGATATACATCCGATTTTCTCTGTCATAAGCTTTTGATAGATCAAGCTTTAATACATCAGCCTTGTAGTTTTATACAAAGACCGTAATGATGTACATAAATACTATTTTTTATTTAAACCTTAATGATCATAATCAAATCATGCACAATCGTCTGCTTAAGCATTTTATTTTGAGTAGAGAGTGAGGTGGTTCAAATTAAAGTTTTAATAGATCATCATAATAAGCAATGTTTAATTCTATGTAGTCTTTTATTGAGTGGGAGCGTTTTATGTGGTTAGTGAATTATCAATGCCTACCCACTAAGTTTTAATTGACAAAATCCAAATTCATAAATGGCAGGTGTCTATAATATAAGAAGCTAATGATAACTAAGCAACTATTTTATTAGAAGAGTGTTCATGATAAATTTAGTAAACCTTTACAAATAATCATGCATTGAAACACCATCGGTCTTGGAGATTGGTATACTTTTGAGCCATTACAATGCCCTTTGATGATGTGTGAAGACCAAGACTCTATATACTTCGTAACATATATGTTATGAATGTGCTTTTGAAGCTGTAATTGTGTTTCTTGATTTAGATAGAAGGTTTTTTTTCATAATCTATTTGGTAAGATACAATAAAGGGTTATTGTCAAGGAAATATGTAAAAAAAAATGCTTTATCAAGGTTTAATTTGAAAATAGTAAAGAATGTCATTAATGTGGAATACAATCTTTAATAAAATATATGTATTTTTGTATATAGTTACAGTACTATGAAGTCCAAGGGGTTAGCTCAATCGATTGTTGTCAATGTTGTTGGAAATTTGGCTAGTTGCATGCCAATAGGTGATCAATTTGAATCCCCTAGGCTATGCACACTAGTTTACACTAGTAGGTTTATTAGGGATACCATCCATGAATGTGGAGAAACATCCCTTAGGTTTCCTCACAGACCCTGAAACCATGGGCCTAGTAAAAGTATGTCTAAAGTCCACATACTTCAGCTATAGGGGCATTATTTATGAGCAAACACACGGCGTGGCAATGGGTTCCCCATTATCACCTATAGTAGCCAACATCTACATGGATCATTTAGAACAAAGGGCCCTCAACTCATTCCCCTTAATCCCCGAAGAATGAAAAAGATATGTGGATGACATATTTGCAAAATGGAGACATGGAAAGGAGAAGCTTGAGGAATTCTTATCCCATCTAAACAACCTCTCTGAACACATCAAGTTCACCATTGAAATAGAAAAAGACAATCAATTACCCTTCTTGGATGTACTCCTCACTGAAGAAGACAGAAGACTTGGGCACCAAGTTTTCAGGAAGAAAACTCACACTGACACATACCTTCACGACCTCCCACCACCACCCGAGCCAAAAGATTGGGGTCATAAAAACCCTAGCAACCAGGGCATCAAGTATATCAGACCCTGACCACATAAAACAAGAACTAGACCACCTCCAACATTCATATCCAATGGATACCACAAACATGAGATTAAAAAATCCCTTCACCAAGCCCAAAACCGACAACAACCTAAACGCTCAAACATTGTCCCAAAAACCTCCTTATCATACATCAAAGGCACAACAAACCGAATTTATAGCATCCTTAGGAAACAAAACATTCAAGTAGCTTTCACACCACTCACCACCATCAGAAAGATAGTCGACTCTACAAAAGACGCTCTGGACCCAAATCTACAAAAATGAGTTTACATGGTTCCATGTTCATGCGAAAAAGAGTATATAGGAGAAACAGGAAGATCATGTAACGCCTCATTGTGACATTACTACCTGAACTACTATTATATGTTGTATTTGTTTGATTGTGAGACTTCGTCGGTTTGACGACACTGTGGACATATGGTTCTATTATTTTGTCGATATATATGTGTGTGTGTGATGTTAGTATTATTATCGATAGTCATGTTTAGATATGTATCATATGTTAATTACGTCTCATATATGCAAATTACTGAATGATGGGTACGTAGATACCGTTACAGTTATATGTTGAATAAATGAATGTTATGCCAGGTGCATGGTGAATAAATGAATTTATTGTTGTTATGTTATGATGAAATGTATGTGTACATGTTGAGGATTTATGCACGATATTCTAGACTATATGTCAGAGACTAACTTACAGGTTAAAAGGCTAAGTAATAGTTGGATCCTACGAGGTGGGAGAGCCTCGGGGACATGGACTCCGAAAGATAAATGCTATGCGAGTGATGCATTATTTACTTTCGCATGATTATTATTATGATGTTTATTATGATGTATGGATGGGGTAGGGTTTCAGGAAACTCAACCACCCATATTGGTTATACGATGACAAACTGAGCACAAGTGCAACGTTGTTATTATGTCGGGTAGACATAGTCCCTTATTCCATTAGGGGGGTGGAGGATTTACCCACCGTTTATCCCTGAAACCCAAATTCATGGGAGGGTTGTGCTACGGCGCACTCCCCAAGGTGTGTGATGGTGACTGGTGGTTTCCTGCTGGGGAAGCTTGGTCGATGTAGTTGACACTTCCGCTTATGGGTTCTAGCTGGAGCCGGTCATGGCTTGACACTTCAGGGTAGTCCAACAAAGGAAAGGATAGGATGTGGAAGTTAGTTGTGATTTAGGTAGATGATGTAGGTAGATAGGTGTAGCTTGAAGTCAGGATGAAAACAAGATCTAACCATGTGTGTGGAAAACCCTTGATTGATTATGTGTCATAACTCAGTAATGTATGAATTGGTGTAACTTAATAAGATGCAGTTAGGTAAAATATTGTACCTTGCAAACTATGTTAAACATGTGTCAGTGAACAATAAGTTTCATGATTATGATTGATGTGTGTGATTTATTACTATTAGTGTACTTACCCGAGGTATGTAAGCAGTAGCTACGCTTACATCCTACATATTTATAAATTACGTGAAATAATGTTGAGTAATAATGTAATTATTATCGATTAATAATTAATTAGTGTTGATTGATAAACGAACTATGGTTAACCTAGGTAGTAATTAATGCAATTAATTAGTAATGCTTGATTGATTGTTATTAAATTTATCTAGTCAAGACTAAGGGTTAAAATGTTAAATGTAATTATCATGTCAATTAGGTTAATATTAAATTGTTCGGTTAATATTGATTGTATGTTAATAATGTTAATTGATGACAATAAAACTATCATTATCATTAGCAAAGGTTGTTAATTAGTTTAATTATAAACCATAGTGCAATTAATATGGAACTAGGTGAAGGAGTCGATTAAGTCTTAGTTAATTTAATTAATTAATATAAATGTACATTCATTAACTTGGAAGGGTAAGATTAATTATGTGCCAAATAATATTAATTCATTAATTAAAATATAGGAAAAAGTTTAATTAATACATTACTTAATTTATTAAAATTATGCCGTAGTTGCTTAGAACGAGGGTGTAAATTATAAATAATACCTTATGCCATTAATAGACAAGTGTTGACTTATGTTTGATTTAATTAAATAAAAAAATGATTATTAGTTATAATTGTGAAACTTGAGTTACAAGCCCAAGAATGTGAATTAGAAGTTAATACGATAGAAACGTGTAAAAATAAAACACATTTGAACCAACCCATGCATTTATTACACTATATATATATATATATATATTATTTTAATCATTAATGGGAGTCATGCGAGATGGGCTCGAGGAAAGACTTGGATACTAAAACATTAATGAGAGGATAGGGGCAGTGATGGCAGGGAAAAAAGAGTCAGCAAGACAGGGGAATAAGCTCGAGAAGAGAGGGGAGATTAGGGGGATCTTTACCTTGGGATATTTTGGGGAAGTTTTCATAGCAGAGATAGAATTTTACAGAGCAGAGCGGAAAGGGGGTTCTTGTTGGAGAATTCACAAAGGGATCTAGTTGGTTGACTTGTACTCGGTTTGGGCTCGAGGGCCCAAAGGGGTACCTTTGGAGCTGGGTGGTCGGCGAGACTTCTCCGGTTGGTAGGGTGGCAACTCAGTTTGGGCTGGTTGAGTTTCATAAGGTTGGGGAAGCTTTTGGTTGCAGGGCTACAGCAAAGGGGATCTACTAAGCTATTAAGAGGTATTTCTCCTAAAGGTATATTAATCAATTTCTAACCATGTAAATCATTATTATCAAGTTATTGAAAATGGTAATTTTGTGAATGAGTACACATGTATTTGTTGTTACACCTGCACAAATAGTAATTGTTAGAATTAGATAAAACAGTAAATATATTTATTTCAAACCGGTAAATGTAAATGTTATATTTTTACAAGCATGAAATTTAAACAAAACTAGAAATGAAAACATAAACAAATCATAAACTTGACACATCATGAAAACAACGAAAAACTAGGACGGGGTCCTACAGATCATTAAAAATGAGACTTAAAGAGTATGCGACAAACATAATCAAAGAAAGAGCCTCGAGATCAGCCCTGACAGAACATGCATGCAACTCCTCCCATCACATCTGTATAGAAAATGAACGTATAATCAACAAAGAAGAGCACTATTTAAAAAGGAAGGTAAAAGAAGCCATAGAAATAGAAAAATGCAACAACACCCTAAACCAAGACGATGGGTTAAAACTAAGTAACTCATGGAAACCAGTGATCAAACAAATAAAACACACGAACATCATAAAGAGATATAACAATTAACATTATCATATCACATTATAAAAAAAACCTTGAATCATTAACATAAGTAATTTTGATTATTAAATTTTGATTATAAAATTTGTATATATCTTTAAAACAATTAAGATTAAATTTCATCACTATTCTTAAAAAAAATTTAAAAAAAATTATCTTTAAATAATTAAGATTACGTTATTAAATTTCATCATTATCCTAAAATTTTATCTTTAAATAATTAAGAATACGTTATTAATTTTCATCATTATTCTAACAAAATAAAATAATCAAGAGTACATTACTAAATTTCATCACAACTATATAAAAAAGTTCTTATCTTTAACATAGGACTACATTATTTTTCATTGCTATTCCATTAAAAACCAAACCTAGCCGACACTATCACTCATCATACACAACATACATCTCCTATACTTATAACTGCTCTCTCACACCTAGTCTCAGAATTGTACTATGCTCACCCCTGATGATGGACTCACTTGGAAGTCCAAAACGTTGGGTTTAAAAGCCATAAATAGGTCTCTTCCAGTCCTTTGAACAACTGCTAACCTGTAAAATGGATTCGCTTTTCTGCAATTTACTTATTACCTATATATATATATATAATTTCCAAGTAATTATCCCATGGTAAATTTCTAGGCACTGTTAGAATGTCAAATAAAGAAATCAAGAAGATCAAGAAGGCAACAACATGGCAGAAAGGCTCACATGGAGCAATTTATTAAATGCATAAAGATTACATATATAGTACATAATTTGGTAACTACCTAACAACAACATCATAACTAGATGGTTGTTAGGTATGTTTAGGACATGTACTCAAGAGCTTGGTACTCAAGACTAGACAAGTACTTGCAACAACAAGGATTCAAGTAAGGTAATGTAGACAACAATCTCTACATAAAAGTTGAACATGGAAATATGATTATCGTTGAAGTTTATGTTGATGACATCATTTTTGGAAGTGATGATGTTAGATCAAGCCAATAATTTGCCAAGGAAATGCAGAAGGAATATGAAATGTTTGTGCTTGGAGAGCTGAATTTCTTCCTAGGACTCCAAATATCTCAACTAGATGAAGGTATTTTAATTTCCCAAACCAAGTATATAAAATAAATGTTGAATAAGTTAAAAATGGAGGACTGCAAACCTGTAAGTACTCCTATGATCACTAGATGCAAGTTGAGTAAAGAGGATGAAGCTAAAGAAGTGGATCAAAGACTCTATAGGTCAATGATTGGAAGTCTACTCCATGTGATAACCTCAACGCCAGATGTAATGCAAGCAATTGGACAAGTTGCAATATTTCAAGCGACACCTAAGGAGACTCATGTTCTAGCAGTAAAAAGAATCTTTAGGTATCTCAAAGGAACAACAGATTTTGGGCTATGGTATCCAAAAGGAAATGAATTGTCTATGAAAACCTATACATATGCAGATTGGGCAGGAAGTATTGATGAAAGAAGAAGTACAAGTGGAACATCATTTTATTTGGGTAACTGCTTAGAGTCATGGTTGAGTAATAAACAATCTTCAGTGTCCCTATCCACAATAGAGGCAAAATACATTGTAGTAGTAGCATGTTGTGCTCAAGTTCTATGGATAAATCAATCTTTGAAGGATATCCAAGTAGAGTTCAATCAGCCTATTCCAATATTATGTGATAACACAAGTGCAATTAGTATATCCAAGAATCTCGTAATGCACTCCAAGACAAAGCATATCCCTATCAAATATCACTTCTTGAGAGAACAAGTCACTAAGAAAAATGTCAAGTGAGACTATGTTGACACCAAGGAACGGATTGCAGACATATTCAGAAAGCTTCTTCCTAGGGATACTTTTGAGTATTTTAGACAAAAATTGGGATTAATTCCCACTCCTCGTTAACTCGTTGAAGCCTCATCAAATCTGGAAGCCGTACGAACACAACAATTCTTAGGAATAGTCAAAGGAATTGACAACAACAGATAAGCATTCAGATAGGGGGGCAGCAAAAGAAGAAATAGAAGAATGAGTCGAGGGGGGAATCCCTTTGCCATTGATGTAAAGTGGGGGGGGATTGTATAGGGGGACTAATTGCAGATAAGTCCCAGAAATAGAACTGTGAAGAGAAAGAATTGCCCAAATACAGAAATTGCGTAGGGAATAGCTACAACTTTGTTAGAGAATTGTCTAAGGGTTTCTATCAATGACAAAGGGGGAGATTGTTGGAAATATTGTTGTAATTGATGTCAAAGGCAAGGATATATTGTTGTCATTAATGTTAAAGATAGGGGGAGACTACAAATAGATATGGCAAGATGAAGATTGTTACAAATATTGTTTTTGATGTCCAGTTTGGATACCCTATCTTTGAAAGAATGTTTACTTTAGATACCTAGCCCAAACTATATTATAGGTTACATGGTTGGAAAGCTTGTTCTGAGAAATTTCCAATAGTATATGGAAGTCCCTCTAACTCTATAGGAATGAGGAGATATGAAAGAATTTGCAAAGGCAACCCAACCAAAATGTTAGGTCGGCCCTGCCAGGATATTGTACAATGTTATGTGCACCCAAAAAGTGATTTAAGAGTTGTATAAATAAGAGGAGCACTCTCCTCATTTGATCATCCATCCAAGCAAGTATGGATCTTTGAAAAATGTGCGCAATTATAAGGAGAAGATGAATTTTCTAGGGTTCTTCAAGATGATTTCTTGGGCTTTATTGAAGATGTTCTAGATTCTTGAAGATGTTTTTGAAGGCTTTCTACGGAGAAGAAGGTTCACCTTGTGAAAAGGAAGGGATGTTTTCTTGCAAGTACTTCTTTGGTTAAGGTAGAATGTAGGTACTATGATGGAAGCGAAGCAGTCAAGGTTATCTTGTGCAATGTAGAGTGTGCAGTGAAGAGTGCAACAGTGTGATAGCAGTGTAGAGCGCAATAGTAGTGAAGAGTGAGACAATGTGACAGTAATGAAGATTGTCTTGCGCAGTGCAGAGTGCAACAGAACAAGAATGCGATAGAGCAAAGTTTGTGTAATAGTGAATATTGTCTTGCACAAAGCAAGGCGTGATAGGAAAGGTGGTGCACAGTACATAAGCTAGGATTGTCTTGTGCATAACAGAGTGCACAAAGTGGTGTGCAACAGAGCAGAGTGTGCAGAGCAGTGTGCGACAAAGCAAAGTGTGTAGAGCAGAGAGTGCATAACAAAGTGCAACATAGTAGAGTTCACAAAGAAGATTGCGACATAGAAGAGTGTGTAGAACAAAGTGCACAGAGCAGAGTGTGTAGATAAGATGAGACAACGCAGAGTGCAATAGGTGAAGTGTCGCATAATACATCATTATAGAATTTATGGAGTTGGTGCTTCCTTCTGGTTGGAGCTAGAGAATCTAGGGAGTTGGTGTTGGAGAATCTAGGGAGTTGATGTTTCCTTCTAGCTGGTGTTGGATAATCTAGGGGGTTGGTGCCTCCTACAAGTTGTTGTTCATAAACTTGCAAGATTGGTGTCTCTAGTAGATAAGTGTCTACAAATCATCGTAATCATTGTTTATTGAAAGAACATATTTCCGTGGTTTTCCCCCTTATTGGGTTTCCAGTTTAAATCTTGTGTCTCTTGTATTGTGGATTTTTATTGACTGCTACTCAATGGATTGAAGGCTAATGTGAATGGTAACTAAGTTTTGAAAGTTAAAATATGTCCTATACTGATTCACACCCCCTCTCAGTATAGTTGAATATCCCAACAATTGGTATAAGAGCGGGTTCCTTCAAAAACAATTTAATCACTACATAGATGTGGATAGAATGTGGATAGACTAGAAGGTCTCTGAACAAATAGGGCACCAAGGTTTGATGGATCCAATTATGCTTTCTGGAGGATAAGAATGGAAGTATTTTTGCAATCACTTGGACTTAATATTTGGTAGGTAGTTGAGAAAGGTTATAAAGTTCCAAAGACTCCACCAATAGATGCATCTGATAAAAAGATTTATAAATGTAATGCAAAAGCTAAAAATGCAAAATTGAGTGGTCTAGGATATTCAGAGTTTACAAGAGTCATGCAGTGTAAATCAACAAAAGAGATGCAAGACAAACTCCAAAACATCTATGAAGGGGGTGACATAGTGAAAACGACAAAACTACAAACTCATAGAGGATAGTTTGAAAGCCTCAAGATGAAGGAAGATGAAAATATTGTAGCTTACTTTCTTCGTGTAAATGAAGTAGTCAACACCCTCAAAGGTCTAGACGAAGAAGTTAAAGAAGCAGTAGTTGTACAAAATATGTTGAGAACTCTGTCCATGAGGTTTGATTCCAAAGTCTCAATCATGTAAGATAGAAAGGATCTTAAGAAATTTACAATGGATGAACTGCATGGAATCCTCACTACTTATGAGATGAGAATTGATAAAGAAAACCTTTCAAAGAAGGAAGCAACCTTCAAGGCTTCAAAGAAGAAAAAAGGCAACAAGCAAGAGTCAAATAAGTGTTCCTTTGATGAATTTGATGATGAAGAAGCAAACTTTGTGAAGAAACTCAAGAGAGGTCATGGAAAATACAAAGGTAAGTTGCATTTTAAATGTTTTGAGTGTGGTAAAATGGGACACTTTACTTCTAAATGTCCTTATAAATAAAGAAGTGACAGTGATGATGAGGAAGATCATAGTAACAAAGCAAGGAGGAAGATGTACAGAGGAGGCAAATTTGAAAATAAGAAAAGGCTCAATAAGCAAAAGAAGAGTCTATATTCTAAAGAAGACATCATCTCATCGAATGAGATGATAGTGACAACGATACAAGAGATCTACTCTTCATGGCATTAAACGAAGAACTTGAAAATGAAAACTCGAAAGATGAAGTGAATGTTGAAGTAGACTTTGAAGGGGAGATTATCAGTTCCTTAGATGACTTGAGGAAATCAAGAAAGACGAATAAGCAACTAAATGAACAGTTGTTGAAGTATGAAGAAGAAGTCATTAAAGATCATAACATTTAGCTAGAAGAAGCAAAGAAAATAGAAGAAGATCTAACATGACAACTGAAAGAAAGGGATAAACGATGTGCGAATTGGAGGCCGAAAATGTCTCTTTGAGAAAGGAACTGCAGGGAGTGACCACCAAATTAAGCTATCACCGGAGATTTGGCAGCAACACTAAAGTATTAAATGAAATCATCAACAACCAAAGACCATCTTCTAACAGATCTGGATTAGGATATGGACAAGAAAATGTTAATGAAGTTTCAAGCTCAATGGTACCTAATCATGAAGTAGAAACAAAAATTTATGCATATGTGCTCAAGAGTTCTATCAAAAGGGAAGACAACAATCTAAAAAGGAAGGACAACCAACAAACACATGAACAAACAAGGTGTTCCACCTAGAAGACCTCTTATTACCAAGTATTAAACTCTATTTTTGGGTCATTGTTATTTGTGCAACAATTTTGGTCATAAAGCTACAAATTGTAGAGCATATGCAAAAGATGATTTTGAGAGAAATATAAATTCCTATGAACTCTCCAGGGTTAGTCATGTGAACAATGAAATCAGAAAGCCTACTGGAGCTATGAATGGAAACCTCAATCCCTCTAACCCCTTGGAGTTGGACATTGAATGCTACAAATGTCAAAATTATGGCCATAAAGCTTGGCACTGTAAAAACCAGTTGATGATTGTCTAGCAAAATGTAATTAAGGATTCCTCTTCTAAACATGAGAAAGACTATACAAAAAATTGGCAAGGAAAGATATAAAAACCAAGCCAAGAAGAATGTGATCTAGCCTTACATGCTCAAAGGAAAAGGGGTCATTGGTATATCGATAATGGCCACTCCAAGCATATGACAAGAGATAAAGACAAATTTCTAGATCTTAAAAGGGAAAAAGGAGGTAATGTTTACTTTGGAGATGATAGCTCTACCAAAATTCTTGGAAAAGGCATAGTAAGTCTTGGGAGTGAAAGGGCTAAAGCAAAAAATGTCTTGCTTGTTGAAAATATGAATCACAATCTTCTCTGTGTCAGTCAAATGTGTGATCAAGAGAACATCCTCACTTTTGCCTCTAAGAAATGTAAAATAAGGAAGGAAGACTCAGGAAGATTAGTAGAAACAACATCCAGAACTCCAAATAATGCATACATCTTGGATGAGGGAAAAGAAGAAAAAAGTTGTATGGGACAAGTAGATGAAAGTTTGCTCTGGCACAGAAGAATGGGTCATATAAAATTTGACAATTTGGTTAAGATAAACAAAATCCAAGTAGTAAGAGACATACCTAAAATTACAAACCCCTCAAATTCTATCTGCAAGCACTGTTTACATGGAAAACAAATAAGAGTAAGTTTCAAGACAAAATAATATTCTACAACAAAACCTTTAGAACTAGTGCATACTAATCTTTGTGGACCAACAAGAACAAAAGGTCTAAATGGCGAGTCTTACTTTATTCTCTTCATTGATGACTATACTACAATGACTTGGGCCTCTTTTCTTGAAAGAAAATAAGAAGCTTTTGAGATGTTCAACGTTTTTAAAGAAGTAGTTGATAATGAAATTGACTCAAAAGTCAAGTGCCTAAGATCAGATAATGGGGGTGAGTACACCTTAAATGAATTTGAATAATTATGTGAGCAACATGGAATTAGGAGACAATTCTTAGCGACTAGGACTCCACAATAGAATGAAGTAGCAAAGAGGAAGAACACGATTGTCCAAGAGATGTCTAGAAAAATGCTAAATGACTCCAAACTGTCTGACATTTTTTGGACCCAAGAAATTCATACTACTGTCCATATTTTAAATAGGGGACAAATCAGAGTTGATAACAATGAATCTCCTTATGAACTCTAGAAAGGAAGACCAACAATAATTAAACACTTTCAGGTGTTTGGGAGAAAATGCTACATCAAAAGAAATGATGAAAATTTGGAAAAGTTTAACTCTAGGTCGGATGAAGGCATCTTTCTTGGCTACTCCTATAAAAGCAAGGCCTATAAATGCTACAATTTGAGGCTAAACAAGATGGTGGAGAGCCCATATGTGAAAGTAAATGAAACAATGATGCACAGATCAAGAATACTAGTGGACATGGATGAAGATGATTGGCCAGCAGTTGAAAAACAATTAGAAGAACCACAAGAGGAAGAGCAACAAAGAGAACAACAAGATGAAGTACAACAAGAAGAACAAGAAGAAACTGGAAGACCAGATACAGAGGCTCCTTCTAGGTATTTTTATTTCCCAAACCAATTACATAAAAGAAATGTTAAAGAAGTTCAAAATGGAGGACTGTGGACCTATAAGTACTCATATGATTACTAGATGCAAGTTGAGTAAAGAGGATGAAGCTAAAGAAGTGGATCAAAGATTCTATAGGTGAATGATTCACTACAACAAAATAGCCCTTTAGGGGTGGTTCTGGCTTGCGGGGGTCTTGGTAAAACCCCCCCTAAAAGTTTTTTCAAACCTTTGGAGGCGGTCTTTTAAAATCGCCCCTAAAAGTCATGGAAATTGGACTTTTGGGGGCGGTTTTTTTTAAATCCACCCCCAAAAGTCCTGAAAGTCCTGAAATTTGACTTTTGGGGACGGTTTTTGGAACCCCCCCCCCTAAAAGCCAAATTCTCATAAATTTTGGGAGCGGTTTGTCAAACCCCCCCCCCCCCCTAAAAGTCATGAGAATTGAACTTTTGGAGGCAGTTTTTTTGGAACCCCCCTTAAAAATCATGAGAATTTAACTTTTGAAGGCGGTTGTTTGAAACCCCCTCCTAAAATCCCAATCCTCATAACTTTTGGGGGCGGTTTTTCAAACCCCCCCCACTAAAAGTCATGAGAAATGAACTTTGGGAGGCGGTATGTTTGGAACCCCCCTTAAAAGTCATGAGAATTGAATTTTTGGAGGCAGTTGTTTGAAACCCCCCCTAAAATCCCAATTCTTATCACTTTTGGGGGCGGTTTGTCAAAACCCCCTTAAAAGTCATGAGAATTGAACTTTGGGAGACGGTTTGTTTGGAACCCCCTTAAAAGTCATGAGAATTGAACTTTTGGAGGCGGTTGTTTGAAAAGCCCCCCTAAAAGCCCAATTCTCATAACTTGTGGTGGTGGTTTGTCAAAACCCCCACTAAAAGTCATGATAATTGAACTTTTGGAGGCGGTTTTTTTGGAACCCCCCTTAAAACTCATGATGTCAAAGTCTTTGATCTAAAACCTTGGTTATAAATAACCCAAGGTCAAAGTTTATTGTGTTAGTGTGTTGATTTGGTGCAGTAGGCATGTTAGTGATTGGGTTAGGGGGTAGTGGGTTAGGGTGAGAGGGACATTGGCTTGAAGGGATATTTTCTACAATTTCATAATGTGGTAGGCTTTGGGGATTTTTTGGATTAGATGCGAGGCACTTAAGTGATCAGTGGGTTAGTGGGCAAGGGGTTATGGTTTTTTTGGTACTAGTGGTTAAGTGGTTTATAAGTTATCATGTTAATTGGTTTGGGGCTAAATGTTAAGGTTAGGTACGAGGTGAGGGGGTTAGAGGTTGAAGCTTCCTAGGTGCATGAATTCATTGCATGGATCAAGTGTGCCAAGTGCATGAGTCATTTACATGGGTTGGTTGTGTTAGGTCAGTGTCTAATTAGTGGCATTATTTATGGTGGCCATTTCAATATTTGTAACACAAAGGATGGTTCTCGTAGCCTAGACTATGGCATGTGAACTAAATTTAGGGTCTAATGCAGTATTAATTTTCCATGGGGTTAATGGTCCATGCATGTTAACCTAGATTACCACATAAGAATCTCTAGCCTACATGTGAGATCGTCATGATCATCATTGTCACCATCGTCGATGTCATTGTTGTTGTTGGTTTATCCATGGTTATGTAAACCAATAAACCAACCATGGTTTAATATTTATAGGTTATGTAAACCAATAGTGGTTCTCATAACCTAAATAATGGTTCATGGTTAATAAATTTACTATATGATTCATGGTCCATGTGTAGGGCCCTACACATAATTACTTTACCTTACAAGCGAGATATTGTGGCCATTTCAATATTTGTAACATTGATGATGGTTCTCGTGGCCTATACCATGGCCTATAAACTAATTTTAGGGCCTAATACCATATTAAATTGTTATGGGGTTGATGGTCCATGCATGTTAACCTAGACTACTACATATGACCTACATATGGAATATCTAGCCTATATGTAACAATTCCCTCTGTTGCTCTTGAGTGATGATTAAGGCCTTGCGACATCACATAATCTCTAAAGAGTGAATATAATTTCAACTCCAAGTGGGATATGTTGGTAATTTTTAGATCTGTAACACCAAAAATGAAAATTTTCCTTCCAATTTCAACATGCTAGTAATTTTCATTCCATCACCCTTTCTTCTCATTGTTTTCCCCTTTTTATGAAGGGTGATTCAAGTCTCCGCCTCCCATTCCATGTCTAACAAATACTCCATTCTTCCACATATACACAGCTAAATGGAGAAAGTCTTCATGCACTTCTAAAACACCAGAAAAAACCCTGAAGAGACCCGAAAAGCTTTTGTATTGGACGCATCCTGCATCACTCCGCTCAGTTCTAAAGTGGAATCATAGTTATTTACTTAAACAATGTATTTAATAATTTATTGAATTTAGTAGCTTTCTTGCAAATCCATATAAATGTATTTTAATATGTGATGTGCCTAGCCTTGTACTAAATGTCTAATTAACTTTTTCATCATGGGAATGAAATCAAAATCAAAATCATGTTTAGGAATCCCGCGCCATTTGGAATACTGGTTCCCGCCACTCCATTTTGTGATAATTTTTTTAAGAAATTGGTTCAATCCCGTGCGATTTGGATAGACTGGTTCTATGAGCACTTGGTATCCTTCATCGATCGTACTCTGGGACCAGCTCTCAAACCAGGGGATCCTTCATACCAAGCGCTCGAACTACATTCAGATCTGGGATTGGCATTACCATATACGCTAACACAAGGGCTGACTCTCAAACCAGGGGATCCATTCAATTGGCATGGTAGAATTGAAGAACCTTGAAAGGGCAAGGTACGTCCTCATATTTTCATGTAGTCTTGTTTATTCTAATCTAGTTTTAATGATAAATGCCTTGTTGATATTTTCCTTTGGTGTTGTAAGGTAGAGTGAATCATTAGTGCTGTAATGTAGAGTGAAAGAAAATTAAATAGACTATAATAAATAGACAACCAACAAACAAAGATTGATGTATTTTATTAGAGTGAACAAACTACATGCCTGGAAATGCCTTGTTAATGACTTGATAAGATGCCCACTCTCCAAGTAGAAAAGGAACCCTCTTGCTGAAGATGATACTTGAATGTTTAGTTGTTGTCCCTGTGTGCAATCTCCTCCAATATGTTCTAGTAAAAACCAACAAACTATCTTAAAAATCAAGCCAAGGTTGTGATGCAATTTATCAGTGAAATGGGGTTCTATCAATCCTGTATGCTTAAGGGAACATGGCCGCTTCTTCCACAAAGGATATAGCATATGCCACTAGTAATGACAGGGATATGTAGCTAAGAATAGTAACCCATAAACTGCCTTAAGCCAATCAACTTTAAGATCTAGATTAGAGACCCACAACTATCCTCTATACTCATTCAGATAATTTAATATAGATCTTATATGAATATTGATGCCCAACGTATTTCATAGATCTGATGAATATTTCATGCATCAATATTGTGAGCTGCTCCTTCCACTAATTTCATGCACTTGTCAATGATTGTTGTAGCAGATCTATACCCCATTCTCCCTTCCAACGCTTGCTGATATGACATTGTTTGACTGCCCAGATGCCACTAGATATTAACGCCAAATCACAGCTGAATAGACCCCCTTTCCAATCGAAGAAGGAAGTGGCAGATAGGGGTATAATTCTTTCTCTGGGTTAGACTCTCTAATAGTTAAAGAGCATGGAGACCAGAGAAGTAGGGGTAGATTCGAGAGTCTTACCCAGACGGGTGTGATCATGACTGGGGCAGACAAAGGATCAAACTCCGGGAACCAACTCTGAATATCTGGATCTGTGTGGAATATTTGTCTTGATCAATTACTATTTGGATCTTAAGCAAATTTGGATTTGGTAAGCTTTGTGTTTATAAAATAGTTCAAACCTGTATTTCTCTCCCAATTAGGGACCACAAAAGTCCTTTTGAAGATTGGGGAGGCTTGTGAAAACTTATGAAGTCTATTATTTGTTATTAAATTTCACATGATTGTTATAAAATTTGAATTGAATATTGATATTTCATGTGGTTGATTAATGATACAAGTTTTTTTTTTTTTCTAGGTTGTGTACAAGTGCATACATGGAGGTAAGTGATTGTATGTGCTTTAACTATATCATTCTTTTCATGACATTTCCATGCTCATAACATATTATCTTGTACTTTAATAAGATTCTAATAGGCTACAACCAAGTAATACTCTAATCCATTTGAGAAAACACAGGGAAAACAAATTATGACATGAAATCAAAGAAGTCTGATTATGGAATCTTTAAAAAGAACCTTTAAGAAGGATAAAGTGGGGAATACAGGAACATGCACAAAAATTTGAAATAAGAAAAATGCTCATATGGGCCACTTATAGATAATATTCTAATCAAATGGGGAAGTGTGTGGCATATAATGATATGCAATTAAAGTTGAGTAATAAAAAGGGTTGAAAATCATACCATCGATTTCTTGTCAAATCATTCTTGAAATATCATCGAAGAGATAAGAGGAGGCATATGTGTATACCACACATTTAGATCCCTATATCTCCTATGGCAGCATATAGATGAATATACTAGTCCACTCTAGCTCTCAATGAATATATATATATATATATATATATATATATATATATATATATATATATATATATATAGATATAGATATAGATATATATATATATATATTGTTATAGTTAAAATAAATTGTAAAATATTAGGGCTTGGCCTAAGCCCAATATTTATATTGCTTTGCAAGTCCACCACACCCTCCTACATTAAGGATCTCATCCTCCAAGCTACTAAGTGGTATGTGGTATGGCATATGACTTATGTAGATTTGTTTCATGCTATAAATCTTAGGGGATATGAAGGTGATAATCACAAATCCAAACAATTCATCTTTCTAACGCCAAAAATCCACTAGAACCACCAAGCCAACAATCCACTAGATGTGTGTGGAACCATCAATATCTTACCCATTTTCATCATTGTCACTATCATTTTTTTTATGTTGATTGTCATCGTTGTCACCATGGTATTCATCATCATCATTATCATCCTTGTCGTCGTCATCATCATCATCCTCCTCCTCATCTTAAACATCATCACTGTCATTATCATCATTGTCAAAGGGAACAATTCCATTCTATGCCTTCCCAAACTAGTATCGCACTTTCCAAGGAGTTGGTTTGACTCTAATAAACCAAATATCATGATTATTATCATCAGTGTCATCACCATCTTCATCATTTTCATTGTTGAATATTGTAACTTCTAAGAATATTATATTTGTACATTATTTATTCCGGAGATGTTTCATTCCTCCGAGGTAACCCTACTATGTATCTGGAGATGTTTATTCCTCCAGGGGTTGATATTAACTAGGGTTATTAGACCCATCATGTGTGGGTCGGCCCTGTAGTTATATTTTAGGGGTTATTAGACTTCTCCAGGTGAGGTCGGCCCCAACAGTCTTTTAGTGAGTTGAAAGTCAAGTATAAATAGAGGAGGTGAACTCCTCATTAGATCATTCACTCACTTGTGGAAGAGTGCGCACTAGTTGAGGAGATCTGCTAAGGAGTCAAGGAGAAGGGGCACATCTTTGTATTTTGGTTGATCATCTTATTGAGGAAAGCTTTACTGGGTTTTCTACCCCATGAGGGTTTCCCAGGATATATTGTGTGTTATCTTGTGATTATGCTTCTTTCAGTGATCTTGCTTGGCTATTTGGTTTAAACTTAACATGGTATCAGAGCTAGACTGAATAGGACATCTTTCACAAGGTAAGATTATCTCTCTCTCTCCTTTTGGTGAAGTTAGGGTTTTCAGCCCAAAGTTGGTATTATTGATTTTTGGTTGCATGGCTGGAAAGCCCTCCTCAAGAGCTTTCTTTTAAGCCCTAGATCGAACTTTTTGGTTGGGTAGAACTCTGGGAATTCCAAACCCTAATTCTACCAAAAGTGCGATACGTCAGATTTTGGTTTCAGAAAAAAGTTGTAATTTTTTATTTCTGATTACATGGCTGGGTAGCTCTTCTCAAGAGCATTCTTTTGAGCTATAGATCGAACTTTTTGGTTGGGTAGAACTCCGGGAAATTCAAACCCTAATTCTACCAAAAGTGCGATAAAATTCTGTTCCAGATTCCGGAAAAGTAAAAGGTAACTTTCCAGGTAAGTCTACTCTGTCTCTTGGACTCCCCCAAGAGAAGATGGCTCCAAATACTAAGCTTGAAGACAAGCTAGAAGGCATAGAGAATTTCCGAGCATGGAAATACAGAATTGGTCTAATTCTCGAGGAGAATGATCTTGCTCATTATGTCAAGGAGGAAGTTGCAGAACCAGAAGAAGATGAAGCCAAAGAGAAACACAGGAAGGATCTGGTTAGGGCAAAGAGAATCATAGCTGATTCCATTAAAGACCACTTGATTCCCCAAGTGTCTTCCAAGAAGACTCCAAAGGAAATGTATGATGCCCTAGGAAGAATGTATGAAGGAAAGAACATCAATAGGAAGATGAATCTAAGGACTCAGTTGAAGAGTACCAAGATGCACAAAGGAGAATCCATTCAAGACTACTTCTCAAGAGTCTATCAAATCAAGGAACAACTAGATGCAATTGGTGATACTCTTGATGAGGATGAACTAGTGATGACTGCTCTTAATGGCCTCACTAGATCTTGGGAATCCTTCATACAAACCATGTGTGCTAGGAAAGAAAGCATGAAATTTGATATAGTATGGGAGGATTGTGTTCAAGAAGAAGCTAGGGTTGCCAACAGAGAAGCTCTTCTCAAAGAAGATGACCAAGCTTTGGCCACCCATACCAGAAGAAGAAGAACAGGTCATCTCAAGAAGGTTGACCACAAAGGATCTCAACACTTCTCTAAAAGGAGAAAAGGACCATTTCCAGTAAGAGATTATTCCACAGTCAAATGCTATAGCTGTGATAAGCTAGGACACATCTCCAGATTTTGTCCCTCACAAAAGAAGAAGTTTGCCCACAAAAGACACCATGCTCATATGGCAGAAAATGATAGTGAAGAAGAAGAAGGGGAAGAAGATGAAGAAGAAGAAGAGGTAGAGGTAAAGCCTAAAAGGAAAAGAAACAAGGTGAAGAAAGAAGATCCAGAAGAATATGTTCTATTCTCTGCACTCTCTGGATCTGTATCTCCTGGAGAAGATACATGGCTAATTGACAGTGGTGCCTCCAAACACATGACAGGTCAAAGGAAGACCTTCTCAAATCTTGAAGAAAAGTCTTCCTCACAAAAGGTATCTCTAGGAGATGATTACCAATATCCCATCAAGGGAATTGGTGAAGCTAGCTACAAGCTAGATTCTGGAACACCCTTGAAGATGAAAGACATCTTATATGTACCAGGTTTAAAGAAGAACCTTCTCTCTATTTCAGCACTAGATAAGAAAGGTTTTAGAGTAGCCTTCATAGATGGACAAGTACTCATGTGGTCCAAAGGAAAGACAATTAAAGATGCAGTTGTTATTGGTGAAGAAGAAGGAGGTCTCTATAAACTCAAGGGCCATCCAGAAGCTGCCCTTGCACATGAGATCTCTAGCCCCAGTGAGCTATGGCATAGAAGATTAGCTCACATCAATTATAAAGCCTTACCCTATGTAAGCAAGGTAGTCATAGGTTTACCAGATTTGAAAGCTGATCATGATGGCTCATGTAAAGGATGTAAGAAAGGGAAAAATATCAAGAACCCCTTTCCAAAGAGTGAAACAAAGACTAAGAACATTTTAGAGCTCATACACTCAGATGTATGTGGACCTATGCCCACCACTTCCTTAAGTGGGTTTGAATACTATCTTTCATTCATTGATGACTATTCAAGGAAAACTTGGATATACTTCCTGAAAGGTAAGAATGAAGTCTTTGGAAAATTCAAAGAGTTCAAGGCTCTAATAGAAAATCTATCAGACAAGAAAATCAAAACTCTCAGAACAGATAATGGCGGAGAATTCACCTCAAAGGATTTTGAGGACTTTTGCAAAGAAGCTGGAATTAGAAGGGAACTAACTACTCCTTACAATCCCCAACAAAATGGGGTGGCTGAAAGGAAAAATAGAACAATCATGGAAGCTGTGAAGACCATGATACATGACCAAGATCTTCCCATGTACTTATGGGCTGAAGCAGCCAAAACAACAGTTTATGTGCAAAACAGATTATCTCACAGTGCCCTTGAATTCAAAACTCCAGAAGAAGTGTTTACAGGTAAGAAGCCTGAGGTAAGTCATCTTAAAATATTTGGGTGTCCTGTGTACATCCACATTCCAAAAGAAAAGAGAACCAAGTTGGATCCCTCAGGTAAGAAGGGAATGTTTGTTGGTTATTGTGAAACTTCCAAAGCCTTTAGAATCTACATACCAGGTTTCCATCATATAGAAATAAGTAGAGATGTAACCTTTGATGAGGAAGCAGCTCTCAAGAAATCCAGAAAGTGTCAACTCGAAGAAGTTTATGAAGAAGATTCATCACCCAGGATCTCAGAGACTGTTCACATCCCTGAAGAAGTTACTCCAGAGGATCATGACATGCTGGAACCACAAGAACTCCCTGTTGCAGAATTATCCAGGAAGAGAAGACCAGCATGGGCTAGAGACATTATTCAAGGAGCTGAAAGATATGGTGCTCCTGAAGGCTCCACTAGAGAAAGGAAGAAGCCAAAATTGGTATCCAACTACATGGCCTTAATGTGTGACCTTGTGGATCAACTACCTACTAGCTATGAAGAAGCAGCTCAAAAGAAAGAATGGGTAGAGGCAATGACTGAAGAATACCAGTCAATAATGAAAAATGATGTTTGGGATATTGTTCCCAAACCGAAAGATAAAAGTGTGGTTTCTTCCAAATGGATTTTCAAAATAAAACATGCCGCGGATGGAAGCATCGAAAAATACAAAGCAAGATTTGTAGCCAGAGGATTCTCTCAGAAGGAGGGAATTGACTATGAAGAAACATTTGCACCTGTTGCCAGGTATACTTCAATTAGAACTATCATGGCACTTGCATCCATGATGAAGTGGAAATTACACCAAATGGATGTTAAGACAGCTTTTCTGAATGGTGTAATTGAAGAAGAAGTATACATAGAGCAACCTCAAGGGTTTGAGGTTAATGATGAAAAAACTCATGTTTGCAAATTGAAGAAGGCATTATATGGGTTGAAACAAGCTCCAAGGGCTTGGTACGGAAGGATTGACAATTTCTTAACTAGCATGGGCTTTACTAAAAGTAAAGCTGACCCAAATCTTTATCTCAAGGTGATGGATGATGAACCAGTTATATTGCTGTTATATGTAGATGATCTTTTCTAACTGGAGATGAGAAACAGATTATTGAAAGCAAGAAGAAGCTTTCTTCAGAATTCGAGATGAAAGATCTCGGATTGATGCACTACTTCTTAGGCTTAGAAGTATGGCAAGAACCAAAAGGAATCTTTCTAAATCAAGGTAAGTAGACTGTGGAGATTCTCAAAAGATTTGATATGTTGGAGTGTAAAGCCATGGCCACTCCCATGGACTCCAACTTAAAGTTATTAGTTAATGATTCATCAGAACTAGTGGACATAACTTTATATAGACAAATCATTGGATCATTGATGTACTTAACTAATACTAGGCCTGATATATGCTTTGCTGTAAATACCCTAAGTCAGTATCTAGTAGAACCTAGAAAGGTTCACTTAATAGCGGCAAAGCATGTAATGAGGTACCTAAAAGGTACATTAGATTTTGGCCTATTTTATGTTGGAAATCATGAACTCAGATTACATGGTTACTCAGATTCTGATTGGGCAGGAAGTGTCTCAGACAGAAAAAGTACCTCTGGTGGATGTTATGGTCTTGGATCTGCCATGATTTCCTGGTTCAGCAAGAAACAATCCAGTGTGGCTCTCAGTACTGCTAAAGCAGAATATATAGCTGCCTGCTCTGCTAGCTGTGAAGCAGTATGGCTTCGGAAACTTTTATCTGGAGTGTTTGACTTAGAAATGGACCCCACTGTGATTATGTGTGATAATCAAAGTTGCATCAAGATGACTGAAAATCCTGTATTTCATGATAAGTCAAAACACATAGAGATCCGATACTTCTATATACGAGATATGGTGCAGAAAGGAGCTATCAAGCTGGAGTACATAAGCACTGAGGATCAAATTGCTGATATCCTGACTAAGCCTCTGTCTCGAGTAAAGTTTGAATACTTCCGAGACAAGCTTGGTGTAGTTCAGAAGAACCCTCCTCGAAAGGGGGAGTAGCTCAGTATCTGACAAACCAGCCTATCTCATCAATTATGAGGTTACCTATTTTTCTGTTCTTATTCACTTAAAAAATTATTTAGATTTAGGACTCTTATATTATTTATTTTGATGATTAGATGTATACATGCTTTTGATGATAGATGTATACATGCTAGATACTTTTGATGATTAGATGTATACATGCTTTTGATGATAGATGTATACATGCTAGATACTTTTGATGATTAGATGTATACATGCTTTTGATGATAGATGTATACATGCTAGATACTTTTGATGGTTAGATGTACACATGCTTTTGATGATAGATGTATACATGCTAGATATTTCTGATGGTTAGATGTATACATACTTTTGATGATAGATGTATACATGGTTTTGATGATAGATGTATACATGTTTTGATGATGTTGATACATGTTGTGGTTATACATGTTTTGATGATGTTGATACATGTTGTGGTTATACATGTTTTGATGATGTTGATACATGTTGTGGTTATACATGTTGTGATGATGATGATACATGTTGTGATGATGATGATACATGTTGTGGTTATACATGTTGTGATGATGATGATACATGTTGTGGTTATACATGTTTTGATGATGTTGATACATGTTGTGGTTATACATGTTTTGATGATGTTGATACATGTTGTGGTTATACATGTTTTGATGATGTTGATACATGTTGTGGTTATACATGTTGTGATGATGATGATACATGTTGTGGTTATACATGTTTTGATGATGAGGATACATGTTCTGCTTTGGTGAACATGTGAAGGGATTGGATCATCCCTGGACTTTCAGTCCTAAAGAGAGCCGTAGACGTGAGGTCTCCGAGAATGAAGTCCTTAGTGGACAGTTGAGGGGATTGGATCATCCCTGGACTTTCAGTCCTAAAGAGAGCCGTAGACGTGAGGTCTCCGAGAATGAAGTCCTTAGTGGACAGTTGAGGGGATTGGATCATCCCTGGACTTTCAGTCCTAAAGAGAGCCGTAGACGTGAGATCTCCGAGAATGAAGTCCTTAGTGGACAGTTGAGGGGATTGGATCATCCCTGGACTTTCAGTCCTAAAGAGAGCCGTAGACGTGAGGTCTCCGAGAATGAAGTCCTTAGTGGACAGTTGAGGGGATTGGATCATTCCCGGACTTCAGTCCTAAAGAAGAGCCGTAGACATGAGGTCTCCGATAACTGAATGACAGGACTGAATCGTCCCTGGACCTCGGTTCAAAATGTACGTGACAAATCCTAGAATTACTCTAGGTTACATCCAGCATGAAACAGGGCTGGCTCTGTAGTTGTGATACATCCAGCATGAAACAGGGCTGGCTCTGTAGTTGTGATACATCCAGCATGAAACAGGGCTGGCTCTGTAGTTGTGATACATCCAGCATGAAACAGGGCTGGCTCTGTAGTTGTGATACATCCAGCATGAAACAGGGCTGGCTCTGTAGTTGAGATACATCCAGCATGAAACAGGGCTGGCTCTGTAGTTGTGATACATCCAGCATGAAACAGGGCTGGCTCTGTAGTTGTGATACATCCAGCATGAAACAGGGCTGGCTCTGTAGCTGTGATAAGGATTGATCATCCTGGAACTTGATCTGGATTGCATCATCCATGGACTCATGTCCTAAAGAGAGCAGGATTGATCATCCTGTAAATATGATCGTGTGATGACGATACTGCTGATCGTGTGATGACGATGCTGCTGATCGTGTGATGACGATGCTGATGATCGTGTGATGATGATGCTGCTGATCGTTTGATGACGATGCTGATGATCGTATGATGATGATGTTGCTGATCGTGTGATGACGATGCTGATGATCGTGTGATGACGATGCTGATGATCGTATGATGACGATGCTACTGATCATGCGATGACGATGCTGATGATCGTATGATGACGATGCTGATGATCGTGTGATGACGATGTTGATGTTCCAGTAACTAGTCAAGTTACTGATGATGATGAATTGAAGAAAGCTTCCGATGATATATAGATGATGTAGCAAATGACTCCTTGTTCCTACAGATATTGTTATAATATCCTTCTCGTTAAGGGGGAGTGTTGAATATTGTAACTTCTAAGAATATTATATTTGTACATTATTTATTCCGGAGATGTTTCATTCCTCCGAGGTAACCCTACTATGTATCTGGAGATGTTTATTCCTCCAGGGGTTGATATTAACTAGGGTTATTAGACCCATCATGTGTGGGTCGGCCCTGTAGTTATATTTTAGGGGTTATTAGACTTCTCCAGGTGAGGTCGGCCCCAACAGTCTTTTAGTGAGTTGAAAGTCAAGTATAAATAGAGGAGGTGAACTCCTCATTAGATCATTCACTCACTTGTGGAAGAGTGCGCACTAGTTGAGGAGATCTGCTAAGGAGTCAAGGAGAAGGAGCACATCTTTGTATTTTGGTTGATCATCTTATTGAGGAAAGCTTTACTGGGTTTTCTACCCCATGAGGGTTTCCCAGGATATATTGTGTGTTATCTTGTGATTATGCTTCTTTCAGTGATCTTGCTTGGCTATTTGGTTTAAACTTAACATTCATTATCTTCGTCCTCATCATTATCACTCTTGTTATCATCGTAATCGCCACCATTGATCTCATGGTTATCGCCATTGTCATCAACCTTTTCCTCGTGATCGTCATCATCATTTTCATATGCCATCACTTTGAACTTAAATATGGAAACACATCAATCCACTTTACTACATGCAATATTTGACCTCTTAAAAACCAAACTCGAGGGTATCATATACATATCAAGGGTAGTGATAGAAGTCAAATTTGGTCAAAATTGCCTCTTCATCTTTTTGAAAGAAGAGGGCGCCAAATTTTGTAAAAAATTCCCCCCTACGGCACACAGGCTTTAGGCACTTGATCGGGATTTGGGGTCTTGACTAGAATTACAAGAGAGAAATGGAATGCAATGATGCATTGGATAATCGAACAACCTTTGAAGGAGGGACAACCATCACACCAACAACAAGATGGCGTAATACCATATTTCCATTTAGGAAGGTCGCTACTGTGGGATACCAAACCCTGAGATGGGAGACAAGATATCGCTCGAGTAAGGAGGGCAAGCCATTTCATGAAACATCAAACCCTGAGATGGGAGACAAGATATCGCTCGGGTAAGGAGGGAAATCCATTTCATGAAACATCAAACCCTGATATGGGATACAAGATATCGCTCGGGTAAGGAGGGCAATTCATTTCATGAAACAGGGTTAGACATTTATAAGATCCAATTCAAGCTTTCGAAACCAAACGTCGTCTCACAACATATTCTTTCCTCTTCTTATGTCTTCATCCTTCTAGATCCTTTCATCAGGCACCCATGGCTTCTTAGTAACTAGGAAGTCGTGACATCATCAAAGTCTATTAACAGAAGAGTAATGCTAACTTCTAATTAGTCTTCCTCCCATTCTGCTCTTCAAGTTGTTAAGAACATTGTCGTCCTCTCATTTAGCTCCAATTTATGCCCTCGGCCAGGCTGCTCTGCATATTTCTTCAAATGACAAGACAGGTGGGATTTGTTTCTCTGTTGGTTAAATAAATGGTTACCTTAGGAAAAACTTTCCTATCATCATTATTTGTTTGCAGAAAAAGAACGAGAGGTTTTATTTCACTTAGCTTACCTTCAAATCCTTGCTTTTTATTTGTTTATGTCTGCTAGAGTATTCATTGCATTTTTTGTATATGGTATATTTTACAGTGCGATATTTTCTCTTGTCCATGGATGTAGGAGGGGAACAAGGTAAAATTGAGGCAGGTTATGTTATTTAATGAGAAACCATGAGTCTTATGAAATTGCACGCCCACTGTTTGAAAAAATGCTTGAATGGGATGTGGTCTCATGGAATGCAATGATGGCTTAGTATATGCTCAAAATGGGCTTTCTAATGAGGCTTTGAGGCTCTTTGATGAAATGTAGTGGGATCGTGTGAAGCTGGATCTGATCACCTTCAAGAGCATGCTTTTGGCATGTGCGCAATCTGAAGCTCTGGAATAGAGTAAGTGGATCCATGAATGTATGATTAGGAATAAATTTAAGTCATATGTTATTATGGAAACAACCCCTCTAGACATGTATGCCAAGTGTGGAAGATTAGTGTATAATAAAGTTAAATAAAAGTGACATTAATGTTAAATGATCACCATTAAAATTAAGTGTAAGTAGTTAGAAGAATTTGCTAGACCGATTACTGAACATACAAACACTAGTACAAAATGAGAGATAAGTGACCGGGTGACCAAAGAAATTGGTCAACACAGTTTTTTCAAGGGATAAATGACCAAAATTAAGAAATTTTAAGTGAACTAACTAAAAATGACCAATTTGGTCACTGGATAAGAACTCAACTAAAAATGACCAATTTGGTCACGGGATAAGAATTAAACTAAAAATGACGACATAACAATTGGTCATTTATTTGGTCATTTTTAGTTGTGTCACTCCAACAATGGAAAATTACAATTTTGACAATGAATTTGTACAATTTACTAAATTTTAACATTGTAGATGGATCCAGAGACCCCATGTACCTCAACTTCCCCAAGCACAATGTTGGACTTTTTATTTTCAAATTTAGATAAACATTTTTTTATGCATGGGTCTCTTACATTATTTTAATATTCTTTCACATATTCTCTCTCCTCTTTTTTTTCAATTATTTTTGTTTATGTCCTTTAATTTTCCCATGCTTACATTGGAAATAGAAATTTAAATAAAGATGTGAACAACAATTGAAATGGAATAGGACCATTCATGTCATCAACCCCCTCTCCTACCTCATCCTTAGTAAAAAACCATGCATATCATGTCCCCAAACTCATTGATCTGTTGATCCTTGTAGTGACATGAGCCAATAGCCAGTCGTTTTATTTCTTGGGTCCAATTCATATTACTATTGAAAGTCAAAATCATGATAGGAATTAATGAAATTGGTTTCGCAAAGGATTTTATATTTCACACATTCATATACTTATTATGTTGTCAATGTGATATGATTATCCTCTTAGTTTTCATCAATTCTATTCGAATCATCAAGTCAAAAAACACTAAGTATCCCATGCCTACCAAGATAAACTATGAAATGCCATCTCAATTAATGGGTTTAGATGGGAATTCCTTTGGATGGTTAGGAATCTTGTTATGTCTCTTCTTTTTTCTTCCATAACACCTCTCCTGTAAGATATTTCATTAGAGGATTCTTTTAACCTAGAGATCTAGAAGGTCATTATAGCTTAAAGCAAATGATTTTCCACAATTAATTATTTGAATAAACAACACAACTTATTATTCTCCAACCATGTTGAAAATTCATATGATCAAAGTAACTTGGAAAATTGGTAATTTATAATTTTTTGAACGCTCAAGGATAGCCTTGAAAGTGTGGTACAATCCATGGATTTTTAGGAGGTTAATTGTGACTCTTGATAATTGCCTTCCCATGTAGTTTTTAAAAGCCTTGTTGAGCATAATGAGTTCATAATGAGTCCATTTAGTGAATTCATGTACAACACCTTTATTCATTGATATAAATAATACCTTAATTCATTTTTTATTTCTTTTGAAAATTATTTGTTAAATCTCTTTCCAATACATTTTTCAAAATATTTATAAAAATCAAAACTTACATTATTTAAGATATTTGTTTTTTTCATGACATTTTTCATACTTTGTCTTTTTATTGGTACGTTGGTCCCAATAAATTATCCACTTTTCACCTATTAATCCTAATCCTTATCATGCCCCCCCCCCCTTGCTAGCCTTCAAAAACCATTTTGATTTTAGTTTCTCGAGCCATCCTTAGATTGGATTGGGTTATCTCCTCATTCTACCTTCTAAAATCCATAGGAGATTTTAAATACACCCCCTGAATACCTATACCCATTAATATATTAAAATAGCCTTCTCGCCCTTTTATTGTGAAAAAATATATTACTCGACTTTCAAATAATTTTAAAACTCCTAAATATGAATGAAGATGGTGGGGTGTTGCCTAAGTAATTCACCCCATGTTGTTGAGAAGCAAGTTGAAAAACCTATTGATGTGAGGAAATGACCCTCATCAACATCAAGCGGCCTCAAAAAGTTGAAACCTGTAAACCAAAGTTCAAACCCTTTTATGATTGTATCCTCCAACTCATTGTGTTGGTTATCATATTCACTTTTTGAATTTCTAATATTTTAATTATTTATAATTAATGTAACAATGATATATTTATGTATGTTTAGATTAATGTAACAATGATAATCAAATACAAAAAGATAATTTAAAGTATATATTTGAAATAATGTTAATCTTAAAACAATAAAATATTGTGAAATTTACAATTATAACCAAATTGTGTTTCAATCCCTTAGCAAACTTGAATGGATTGCATTTATAAAACACAATGTGATTTGAATTTAATATTCGCATATCTCATTACTAATTAAGGCAATATAATGAGAGAACATAAAGCTAATGAAATCATTCACAATTCTATATACTTACAAATTAACTATAACAACGAATGAAAGAACACACCATTCACCATAATCTACTAGACTTGTATTATGCTTGCCAAATTGGGAACTTGAAATTCAAATTGTCCAATCCCCTTCAATTAATTTATTTTATAATTTTTTTTTATATACTGTCATTTCATGTATTATGTGTAAGTGAAATGGGAAATTGCAAACAATGACTCTTCAACTCCCCCCTTTATCTTTCACATATGTCAGCTAATTGCAAGTCAAAGGTATTATGTTATGCCTATAAGACTTTCAAAATGTGACCCATCCTCAAACCATAATTGATTAAAAATACTTTTGTAATCATGAGACCTTCTATGTATTCTCAAATGACTTCCTAAGTAATGTTGGATATCCCCACCATTCTCTCTTCATCCTTCTCCATTAATTTCCATAGAGATGAGTTTATATAAAGGATGAACTTGTCACAACTTTGGAAAGGTGGTATCATGTGCACATTGGCTACTTCATCAACATATGTAATACTTCCCTTTCTTTCTTGTTTTATTTGATTAATATCTTCATTTACATCATTGATTTCATATAAAGGATGAACTTGTCACAACTTTGGAAAGGTGCTATCTTGTGCATATTGGCTAACTCAACAATATATGTAATACCTAACCTCGTGTAAATAATCAAAACACATATTGTGTGGTATATTATGAATTTAAAAATGGCTTAAAAAAAACTATAGTTTAATCATCCGTACATTATTTATAAAAAAATGCACATACATTAAATCTTGGTTCTCGATGCTAAATCCTGAATACACAACCATAGAGAACTTGTGCTTCGGCCTTTAGAAACTCGGTCCTTGGAGCTGTGTTGTGCCCCATGTGACCACAGTCAGCATTGAAATTCAAACCGATCCAAGCCCTCAATTTTTGGCATTGCTCCCTGCAGTGACATGGTGCTTCAAATGGACAAGCCCTAGGTGCCATGGTGGAAATGGCACGCAACTCCACAGGCTAGCATATGCCCTTTGTTTTTTTCAGAGCTAGACCCAATATTATGCAACCTTCGAACTGGGTGCTTCTACCTTTAAAGTTTCTTTGCCCACGCTCTCATGCTTGGATCCATGGTGCTTCAACAATGGAGATCCCCAAAACCCTTCGGCCCACCTCTCAACCATGTGGACTGCAAAGTTTCAGCCCCACTCCTCGGTCCTTTGAAGATCTTTGGATCTCAACACTGTGCTATGGTGCTAGAGACTCTATCAACTATCAGTCCCTCTTGGCACTATGTAATGGAAATACCATCAAATTACTTGCCCCTATGCTCTAAGCTAACTAACCAAATCTACATCCGAAAGAGAATCCAATGCATAAGGGAAAAAAGCAACTACTTCGTCAGACCAGAGCATTGTATTGTTCGGCTAGGCGGTCTAGATAAAACCACTAATGGGAGAGGAACGCAAGTCACTTGACCGAGTTAAGGAGAGAACATTTCATCAGATGGGAATAGCCGGTTGGTGAATCTGCATTTGGCATAGGAGAGTTGACGGCTGCTTTAGAACCACGATATGCTAGTACGTAATTCCTCCCACCGTTGAAAGCCTTGTATTTGGATAGGAATGAAATAGATGAAGCGTGAGGAAAATTATTGAAATTGAAATCATACATTCTCGATATTTCTACTAGATCAACTGAGTCAATCCAATCAATAAAGTCAACTAGGTAAAATGCAATTGTTGTGTTTTCCCTGCTATAGAAGAACTCGGCCTTCTGTTGCACCCCTGCAACCCTGCAACACAAAATCTTTCACATTGAACCTCGTTCCAAGGTCCACCACATCGATGCAATGGCAAAATCATAGTGATGCAAGATTGGAGTTTGCAGGTTTGAGGAGAAGTGACCTGCCTAATCCTGATATTGAGGACCTTCTATCTGGGACAGGGACCTAAGTCGCCTATAACTATCTTAGGCCAATTCCATCTCCATAGCAAAACCAATAGTATCTACTTCCTCTACCATGATTTCATATCTTTGAGTATGTTGAGTGCCAAAATATGGAGGATGCACGAAAAGTGTTTGACAAAATGTCGAAGTTGAATGTCTACTCTTGGATTGTTATGATAAGTGGGTATGCCAGACTCGAGAGATGTAATGAATCTCTCAGCCTCTCTGAGTGATGAGCCTTACCTACAATTGATACACAATATCGGTTGACCATAAAGCTTAAATAACATGGAATGGGTATAGTGTCTAGATGTGGTTCCTTCATTCAATATCTCTTTCTCGTTGCTTGTTCTCTTTTTCTCGTTGCTTAGTTCATTTTGGTCATGATCAAATTTTTGCATACTATTTCCAAGTTCCACGACGTATGATGGCAGGAATATGTTATGTGTGATTTCCAAAGCGATTGGAGGTCTATGGTATGGAATTCATGGTGTTGATATTTTGAAAGAGAGAGAGCACATCTATCTTAAAATCAAGGGTAAGCTACAACAAGCTTTCCTCTGCTTTCCTTGGAGCCTATCAATATAAAAATGGAGTCACCCATACTTGAAGGCAACACCTTTGGTAGTGTTTGAGAGGTTGATTGTGTTTGCTTTTTCATTATCGAACACGGTGGAAAAGGTAATAACTCAAAATGATGTCCATATTGATTGTGGTAACGCTGTGTAAATTTTGGTAACCTTCTGCTGGAAATTCTAGTGGTAAAAGAAAAAACAATTTCATGTAGAATGCGATTTCCAGATTTATGAATTTTTTGTATAGTATACCTCTGAGTAAATATTGGGTTATCTTTTAAATGATCTGCAACACCAAAAGGAAACCTAGAAACATTGAATGAAACCACAATGAGGTTTGACCATAAACAAGAAAATTTGAAACAAAGTGTATTTGGAGACAAGTTGTTAAACCCAGTTTTTTTTTAAAGCACAAAATTGTTGAAGGAATTTGATTTGGAGAGGCTGAGGATGATTGAATCCAATTAACATTTTGATTTTGGAACATAGTGTTTTTATTTCTTGCATGAATGTAGATGCACAGACGCTACTTACAATAAACAATGAGAGTGGGAGAAACATATCACGAGTGACAGTTGATCAAACCAAGAAGACGATGACCCTTTTCTTACAAGGATTTGACAAGTTAGAAATTAAAGTGTCCCACGTAGGTTTTCGGTGTTACTTTCCTCCAAATATTTTTTCTTCTATACATGCATGCCATATTGAAAGAGAAATAAATTGTTATATATGCCACATGGATGCTAGAGTCGGAGTTTGGTATGATAATGAGGTTTGATGATTATCTTTGTATAGACAATCATATATTTATTAATATTAACAAGATGATTCAAACAAGACCATGTAGATATAATACCTCATGACCCTATCTGTTGGATTCAAGCACGTGATGGAGATGAACTTTGCTATGATAGTATTCATGTGTATGAGATATGCCCATTCCAAATTAGAACTTTTCTTGCCAGGTGTATGAGCTATATTTATTCAATTAATATATATATATATATATATATATATAAAAGAGAGATCTTTAACCACATTCTCATGTACACAACATTATAAGCTAAATTGCTTACACAATGATTTATGGTATCATGTTGAATATGCTTCGAGTTACTTTATATTATTTATTGGAAGAACAAAACTGATTATTTTATTGAAAACTTTTGATTATGTGCTTCATTATGGCTGTAAGTATAGAAGCAAAGGAAATTGAGAAAGGGACATGATTAATTACTATTATTTTCCCTGTTGAGATAGATTTAAATTCGTTGGAGTCAAATTGATGTACAATGTAAGTAGTTCATAATAGGAAATCAATCCTTGGAAGTTTCAAAATGAATAAGAACTGGACTCTAGAGATGGCCAAATGTGTGGGACAGTATACATGTAAAATGTTAGTATGGAAACACACTTCAATTTTATCATAAGTTTTCAATTTGGTATTTGGCCACAATTTTACCACATTGCTTCAAATTTGTTGTGCTCGACGAAACAAGATATCTTTTAAATGGTAGGAACCCTACTTCTAATGAGAATATTGCATAGCTTTTAGTGAGGGGGAATATGTAATAAAAGAATTGGATATCGTAAGGAGAATAGTATCATTATTAGCATCAAAACCTTTCCAAAATGATACTTTGTAATTTAACATTGTATCAGTTACATATTTAGGTGAATACCAGGCCCTATCCATGCTTACACTCATTCCCTCATGTCAATGTTAGCGGAGTTATCCTTTCTTACATTAGAGAGTGAAGTTCAATTTTGTTTTGATTTTGTGGTGTTGGAAACTATAGGTTTCTTAGTTATCTCTATTAACTGAGTGTACTTTTTTCAATGGTTGGATCTCCATCCAAGATTTTACTTTCTGGAACTAACTTGTCATTTTTAAGACTAACTACCTATTTGGATAATTATTGCAAATAGATTAATCATGTTTTTATTGATTATATGTGTTTTCACATTTGTTCATGATATAGAGCAAAAGTCAAATTTTGTTTTATTTCATTTTGTTTGATCTAAGTTTTTTCTTAGTTTTGTCTTATCAAGTGGTGTTTCTTTGATAGTTGGGAACTCCAAAACATTTTATTTGATTATAATTTAATTTTGCCACTATTGAGGTAATTATTTATTCAAATTGTGATATACAACTAATCATATTTATTTGTATAGTTCATTTCACAGAAATCCAGAGTTGATATGAAAAGGTTCATAATATGTAGATATTCATTTTTTCCTTTTTTTGAACATATCTCCTTTAATGTTTTTCTTAATTATATATTATCACATTCATGTGATCTCAAGAATATGGACGTTGCCTTGCTTCCCTTGCAGTCATTGCATCTGAAATCTCTATCTATGCCTCACTATGGCATTGTGTTGCTCCTCCAGATAAGCAATCATCCATACAATTTTGACATATGGTTAACAATATTTCATTTCCATATGGTATGCCATCTACATATTGATGGAAGAATCAACAGAAAATCCATTAGCTTTTTTATTATGATAGGACCCTCTAACTTGTGTTTTTATTTTGGGAAGAATAAATGTGGAAAGGTTCCCTTCTCTGATTTTTTAAATTTATCCTTTATTTCATAGTGCAGTGCTTGTTATGTTTTTGGGTTAAGGACCATGTTCATTCTTCCTAGAGTTAGAAATATCAGCAGGGTTGATTGAGCTTATGTTGAATTCCAGACCAAATATTTTCAGCCTTGTTGATTTCCTTTCATGATCAATGAACAATAACCTTTTAGTCCACTTATGAATGAAGATTACTTGGTGAGAGTGCCAAGAAGGGATATGTCAAATACATGTGGAGAGCACTTGTGGGAAAATCATTATAGTGGTTCAGAAAATATGTGACTGTGTATTAACTCTTTGAGAACTAGTTATCATTTTGTTCTCTATGTCCTTATTACTCCTAGTGATATGTTTAAATCAAGGAAGTCGAGGCTCTATGGAAGAAATAAATTCATATAGGATTACATATATGAAGATGAACTGAAGAGTTATGTGGAAAATGGTGTATTGACTGATCTTGTTCTTGCTTTCTCTCGTGGAGGAGCAACCAAAGAGTATGTGCAGCACAAGATTACAGAAAGGGTATGTTTAGTCCTTTTCTGAAATAGTTTATATATTTGTTCTTTGTATACAACAGTTTATTGATGTCACTTCTTCATACAGGGATCCTATATCTGGAATTTGATTGCTCAAGGTGGAAATCTCTATGTATGTGGTGATGTCAAGGGCATGGCTAGGGATGTGCACAGGACACTACACAGTATTGTCCAAGAGTAGGTAAATTTTGTGGCTTGGTTGCTTTTTACTGAATATCACCATATTGTTTCTATTCTAATCATAGGACACTACACACTATTGTCGAAGAGCAGGTAATGAATGTGGCTTGGTTGCTTTCAACTGATTATCACTGTGATGCTTTTATTCCAAGTCAGTAATATTATAATAAGAGGAATTTCATCTTTTTCATCATTATTAAAGAAAAACAAATGATCTCAGGTGTAGTTGAAGGACATCTAATGAATGACACCCTATCGTTTAGTCTGTTTTAGCTGTATACCTTTCATCCCATCCATATGATGGGGTGGAGAGATGGTAATTATAAATAAGTCTCTATATAGTTACTAGTAACTACTACCTTTGCAATCTTTCTTTTTTTAGCATTACATTATCTTTGTAAATTTGTTCAAACTTAAATGTTCTGTCTCTGCCATCAAACATCGCAACAACTTCCTATACAGGACCATACATGAACTTAGAAACTTAAAAGTTTGTCTTTCTTGAAAGAACATGTTCACTTGTTACATGAGCCTTTTTCTGCCATGCTACAAGGAACTCTATTTGAAATTTACAACAGATTTGGGATGCATATTTCTGTCACCTGTGGGATCTCATTTGTTTAAGGTTGATTTATAGAGAGAACTTCATGGTTTATGTTACTCTTTCCCTGGAGTTCCTTATCTTTCTTGGTTAATTCGGTTTTTTCTCAAAAAGGAATTTAAAAGCCCCACTTATGACAGCACTAATAAATTCATAGACAACTTTCTATGGGGGTCAACCTGGTTCGGGCATGAGATTATGAAATAGTGTTGAAACTAATAGCAGTTTCTGTCTACTTCACTCAAGCATCCAATGTGCCATGAATGGTGCTTATCAATATTCAAATCTAGTTACATAAATTAAATAATTATATACTAGTACACAATCTTACAACTTGCCAAATTCTAGTTATTCATCTTCCATTCTATCCATTCAGCTTTGGTTGATTTTCATTTTACAACATTTTGACTTCCTAGAGCATGGATCACTCTCCTCCCTTTATGATTTGAACCTGACCTTGATGTATTTTAATGCCCCAAAACACAACCTTGCACTTCCTTTATCATGCCACAAACTGTCATTATGATCTTGCTTGGATGAAGTACTTATTTTAATCCCCTACTTAAACCACTACCCGACCTTGCAATGTGCACATGGACTTGTAACATTGTTTGGTCCTTTTTGAACTCTTTTGTCTTGAATTCTTAACTTGCGGAACATCATAGACACTTTTTGAATGTGTTGTTACTTCTTTAAGAAGTTGCTACAGATGTTAGAACTGTAACAACTTTACTTAAAAAATCAACTCTTCTGCAACATCTGTTGTGGGCTGACTCCTTTGTCTTAATAGGACATGGTTCTTCAATGACCGCAGTTTTAGAACTATCTCACTGTCCTTCATCCGTTAGTGTTGTAGACATGTAGACAAAGAAAACTAGATCTACTGGAAAATATTTGAGTCTTAACCTTTGTGGATTTCAGTTCTTGGAACACAAGAAAATAATGTATGATAATCATATTCATCTCTGAAATCAGTTAAGAAAATAGCTTACATATTTTATGGCATAACATTTCTTTTCTTAAAACACCAGAGCAACGTTGGAGCTCAGGTTGCTACAAATTATTGCCACTTTTGTTGGTATTATGGTATTCATTGCACGTCAGATGCACTGGAAATTTTAGTAAGCATCCGCCTGAACTTCCATCAAAAGTGGACAACTTCGTAGAATTGGTAGTGGAGGAGTTTGCAGCTTACATATTTGCCTTTTACAACATTTTCACTTCCTAGAGCATGACTCACTTCTCCCTTTATGCTTTGAGCCCAACCTTGTTGTATTTTAATGCTCCACATCATAACCTTGTATTACTTTTCTCATGCTAATACTTTTCAGATGCTAAATTAAGCTTAACACCTTCTTAATCACTATTACAAATAACATCACATCCATCATTGATTGAATGGTCAAGTTTAATGGTGGGATTATTGTTTAATACCATATATTTTGCAAAGTTAGAAAGAAGCACATTTTAAAATCCATGTGAATGGGTTGGCTTGTTATTATTCATTAATATTTTCCACAAGTTCTCTGCTGATTGATTTGTTTAGAGCTAGTTTTTGGGATCAATATTTTTATTTTGGAGCAATAGCCAGTAGGTACTGTGCCCCACCTATTTATGATATTAGTAACCGGTAAAAGCAGGTGGTCATATCAGGTTAGGGCCATTTTAACTAGAAGCTTTCCTCTTCTGTTATTTTCTTATATTTTAGATGGTATTTTTGTGAATTGAAACTCAAGCATATAGTTTTTATAAGAGTACATGGATATACACATCACGATTCAAGACAAAAAAATAATTTGTTGGTGTTCGGGTGCCTGTAGAACTTAGGAAAAACTATTTTCAAGGAGAATTTGTTCTTAATGTCATGTCATCCCCTTCATCAATTTTTGTTTATAGTATTATGACCTTTCATTGCCTAACTTATGTCTCTGTTTCTCCCACAAATCCCAGTTTGTTTTTTGTATTTCCACATTTTGAAATGATATTTTAGGAGAAATTAGAAACAAAAAAGAGCAGTCGTCAAAGGTGAAACCTTTGCTGGTAAGTTTAGGATCATAATTTTGCAATGGTAAATACTGACCAATGCTACATCAACATCTTATTGCCTGTTAGTGTGTTTTATGACAATGAACACAGGAAAGGCCTTTTCTTGATGCCTGTTACTCCTCCAGGCAATGCCCCTTCTGAACCACCCCTGAAGAAATTGAGAACACCTGTAGCTCCACCACTTGTAATGTCCCCATCTTGGCCCTATTGCATTAAGATTGTAAATGATGTAAATATCGTTATTAAATCATGGTGAGGAGCTCAAGGCCAAGGCCCCACCATCAATTTATCGTTCAATTAAAAATAGATGCCTATGGTTCTTGTGCTAGACAGGCACAATGTAAATTAAGACATCATGTAAATACGAATTTTAATGAAATACCCACAACTGGCTATGCAATGCAACAAGAGACGGGGGCATGATTCTACAAGTAATAGGGAGGGAAATTATTCAAACCCTTGAGCCAATGGTGTTAATCCAAATGGCAATGAATGAACCTCAACTACCCATTTTGACTTATGCACCCAATCATTTAATTCTTCCAGGAGTTAGTTGAGGCAGTTAATGCCTTGGGAATGAAGAGGTATGGCAGCCAATTTCGTGCATGGGCAAGCCATCAACCTGGGAAAACGTACTTTTGCTTATGGGGCAAGAAAACACCCACGAAATTGTGCCCAAAGCCATTCTTCACCCATTGCCTTTGCTCTCTCACGCAGTCTGAGCTAGCTGGGTCTTTCTCCTTCACGTTTTCTACCATTTTCTTGCATTTTCCATAGTTGGGAGCTCGTTTTTGTATTGCACAATGGGTGGGAGAAAGGGAGTCACGTTTTGGGAGTTTATGGGGGTTGTTTCTGACCTTGGAATGCCCATGAACGTTTTCAGGAAACTGTTTTGCTCTCCCATGGTTGATTCCCGATCTACCACTTCGTTTTTGGTTGCCCACGTTTTTCTTCATACCCAACACTTGTGATTTTGTTGTTGTGTGCATCCTTGTTTTGGTTGGAACTTGTGAGCAAGAATTAGGAGTGGAAGTGGACCAGAATTGGCTTGATAAACCTAGTGAGGAGGTAACCTCTCAAGAAGATCAAAAGGGATGGTTTCTCTTCTATGCACACCTTGAAGAACACTAGAATGGAAGGTATGGCCCGAGGGACTATGTAGTAGTGAAGGGAATACTTCCTTGTGCCAGGTGTGTAGGTATTGTGGGGACCAAGCTAAATAGATCTGATAGAGGTATCCATAGCTCTGTGGGTGAGCCACTAGCTTAACAATTCATTCCTTTCCATCTCCTTAGCAACCTGATAAACCCAACTGTAGATTGGCTTGGCTGATTTTGGTGCATATTGAGCTATGTGTGAGTCTGTTGTTCCCTTTTTCCTTGTATAGTTCATGCCCAGCTCGGGGGTGGTAGTTGTGATGAGAGATTGATGATCACCACTGGCCTATGGTTGGGTGGAACGTTGCAGTTGCATAGCCAGTTGCTCGGGACTACTTTGTTATAAGATAAGTACTCTCTTGTGTTAACTCTGCAATGTATTTATTTGATGAATCTCGTGAATATCTTGAATGCATGATAGATGTGTAATTGAATTTACTTCCGCTGTGTTTCTTACATATATACATCTGCATATGTCTTTTTATATTATGTGAATGTTTATTTAATAAGTAAATGGGCTAGGTTTTAGCGTCACGTTCCCTCCATCACACTGGTATGATGGAGGGGACATTACACCACCAAGGATAAGGTCATGGTCACATGCACCAGTACCAATAACACGGACAAGTTAAGATCTTTGATTCCTATCATTCTTAATTTGAGAAGTATAAGCATTCTTGAATTTATCCACAAATTATTGAAGTGGTTTTCATTTTTTGCAGGTCCTTCTCCTCCACATGCCTTTCCACGTGAGCATTACGGAATACACTCAGGAGTTCCTCCATTCCCTCCATCGATAACATTCACTTCCCCTCCATATCATCAAAGAATGGAAGGTAAATATATATATTTTTTTGAGTTCTCAAAAATTTCATTTAGGATGGTAGAGTTATCAAGTAATCCCTGGTAACAATACGTATACTAAAGTGTCCTAATGCACCTAAGAACAGGGTAAAAATCTATGAACTAAATTATAAGGGTTAAGACTAGTTTCTTAATTAAAATTACAACAATTAGATGAAATAATGAGAAAGAACATGTCCCGAGTGAAAGAACAATTCAAAACCAAGTGCATAAGAATGATAACAAAATCACTACAACATGAATTCTCTCAGGTAAGAACCATGAAATTCAAAGAGCTAGGAAAAAACATAGTCAAATCCATCAGATATATTAACAAAGAGGCATAAATTAACCATAGACATCAACAAGTCAGGGGCTTCCCAGTCAATCTCTAGCACGCAGCAGTGGAGAATGCTGTCAAGTTTGGAATGAATAAGAAATGGTGGTGTAGATCTCCTATAACCTGTAATAAAGATTCTAACCTCCTGAAGAATGATTTCCAGCTCTGTTTTATAGAAACAAGAGAAGGATGAGATAGAAAGTATGCACCTAAGAATTGAGAGAAGATGGATACCAATATAGAATTCAAATCCTATACATGTGAGGGCTTATACTCATCGAACTCACCATGTCTGCTAGATGAACTTGTTGCATGCATGAATATGTAGCTAACTTTGTCACGTGGCCCTTGGAAATCTAGCTCCTAGAAAGTAGAACTATTGAAAATAGCAATTCCTCATAATTTGATGAAAATCATCATGTAGTAGGATTTGATCCACATGAAACTGTAAATGTACCTATAGATTGACCAACATGATGAAATCAAGCTGGAACTTTAACCCTTCAATGGTACACACAATTAAGGGGTTAACAGGATTCAAATTCAGATTTGGTGTATCCTTCATTGTACATGCAATTAATAGGTTCCCTCGTGTATTTGGTTAATAATTGGCATGATATTTTATTTGAAGTGGATGCCTTGAGCTAGTTGATGGTTGAGTTGAGGTAGATTCACTAAACTGCTACAAAGTATGTGCTTTTCTACTTGAAGGGCATGTTTTCATTATGGCTAGCTGGAATAACACTTGTATAGAATCATAGAAAACTTTCTAACATGCACATTACAAAATTCTGGGATAATCAGATGCTGTAAACTTCCCCTTAGGGTTATGCAGGGTACTTCTAAGTGAAACTGCCTGATTCTGATCATTATTGTGGCCTACTAAGCATAAAACAAAATATTTACTTGCAAAACATATGTTATGATTATAATATTTATGTGACTAACACAGTCTCTTTTTATCTCAAGACTTGGCACCCAAAAGGTAGCTAGTTAGCAATGAATGCAGATAATAAATGGACAACATTATGTTTAGTTATTTTTTTGAAGAATAAGTTTTCTTGTCTTCGTATTAAGCATTCCAAGGGAGGAAGCTGGCACCTGGACAACACCCTGTGTATTCCACCTCTCTTTCTTGGTTTTCTAGATGGACGGTATTAACTGCTAGATGAAATACTGGTGGGTAACCCTGTAGGTCTGAGTAGGAATAGATCCTGTGACCTTCCTGGGCATTATGCACTTAGCTATGCTACATAAATTATACTATTTTGACTTCTTACAATTGCAGTACAGTCACTGTTACTTCAATGGAAGTTGACACATTTAGTTATTATACAATATACAGACTGCCATATTTGAATAACAAAGACTCTTTAGCCATAAGCCAAGTTCTGCAATTTATTTCAGCATAATTTTCAGTGCTAGTATATGTTGATATATCTAATATACCCATACTAAGCCCTTTTTCATGTAAGAAATAACTAGACCAAACAATCTTAGTGATCTCTAATTTCCATTGACTAAAACCTGATAAGATAGGAACAATTTCAGAGTGTATTATCCAAGTGCCCTTTCTTTTATTGACCTTGAGGTATTTCTATTGAATAATTCAAGCCTTTCTTGAAGCCAGAGTATGGTCTAAGAATTTTCTTTGGCATGTGGTTTTTATCTATGTGATCATGCAAGCTATCTTACTACAATAGCATATATATTAACAACTTCTTAGCTGGAAGGAAATTGCATAAATTGTGTTTGACATGATTGTTTACTAGGTGACACAATTTCTCTTGGCAGGAGCGGAATGAAAGGTTGTTTTACAAACTCTTGGTGGATAATGTGGAAGAGTTAATTCCCATAGTTTACACTCCGACTGTTGGTGAATCCTGTCAAAAATACGGGTCAATCTTTAGGCGTCCACAGGGTCTCTCCATCAGCTTGAAAGAAAAGTATACACATTGTATCTTTTTTTCTTTTTAATTTTCCTATGACTAGGTCATCTATGTTCCAATTCTTTTTTTAGGCTTATCCTTTACATTTGTTTCATTGCATCAAAACTTGTGAGGGTATGGTTTTGGTAGAGGTAAGATCCTAGAAACTTTGAAGAACTGGAACGAAAAGAGTATTCAAGTTATAGTTTTCACTGATGGTGAACACATTCTGGGACTTGGGGATCTTGGATGCCAGGTAAATTTCACAATTGCCTAGCGTTTGTTCATTGTGATTTTCCTGCTATCCATGGGTTTCCTTTGCCTTTACCCCTTTTCCTCTAGCTTTATTATATAAAAGCACAATCTTCCCTCTATCTATTTTGATCTGTTCAACAATTTAACTTTTGTTGGCTTGCTATACAAGTTGGAATCTGTTGTGTTTCACACATGTTACCAGGGGATCTCCCATCATGTCTCTCTTCATTTTTTTACCTCATTTTCTTCTTTCATCCTTATATGGAGATACCTTTGAAAAGAAGACAATTAATATTCAAAGAATGACAAGAGTCCATTTAGAAGGTAGAGTTGGTGAATGTGTCTTCTTTTTGTTGTGTTAGCCCCCATTTTGCATGGATGTCCACATGTGAAATTTTTCACACCTTTGGGAATGTTATTGATCTTGTTGCAAGCAATGATGACGATGAGAGTGAAGTGCTTGCATTAATGGACGTACTAGTAGATGCATTGATTTATTTTCTACCTCACTTCCTAACACCTGTACGTGCGGCCATTGAGCAGGTAGCTAACATAATGAATGTTCAGTATGGAACTGGAACTTCTAATTTGTCTTGTTTTTTAGGTTATTTTGACGAGATGAAATTTTATTCTTTGTTTTAATGCATGTTTTAGATGTTTTTGTGACAGTATAACAAGTATAGGACTAATGAATATGTTGCAAATTGTAAACAAGGATCTGAAACCATCTTGACACAAACCTGCAATTATTGAGGACAGCGATAAGGAATACCCTACAGACATGGTTATAAATAGTTCATTGCATGCATAATATTTTTTTTTATATCCCAGGTCTCAATAGTTCATGGGCTTGCAATGGGAGGAGGTGCAAGTCTTGATGTTCCAACAAGTCTATGACCATGACTAGCTTATCACAAAACCATTCCAGGTTCAACTAGTTGAAGTATAAATTCCTCTTCCAAAGAGCAACACTTCCAATGGTTGTAGCAGACTTCTAGCATCTAAGAGTATTTACTACTGTCCAATCATCATTTGCAACGGAATATAGGAATGAAGACCAAGAACTCTTACCCAACTCCCTCTCTTCCTTAGCGGGGCCATGGCTAGGCTTGCATCTGCTAGTACTAGAGGTGGCAAAGGGAGTAGAGATCTATACTCTTTGGTTGTTAACAAAGCAACTAATCCTCCTAGGCTAATCAGACCTACCCTTGTTGTCTAATTTGGATTTTTCTGAATCGCATCAGAGATTTGGGGCTCCACAACCATTGCAAGTATTATCTAAATGTATTTATTTACTATACGTCCATTTCCTTGTTGTCTTCCTTGCATACACGGAAATTATTAATACTTTCCTGTGGTCTAACTTTGACATTTTGCAGCCTCGGCCTGGATTTTCACCACAGACAGGGCAGAAATCTATGCCACCAGCAAGCCAACAGATTCACCTGGAAATTTTTTCCAATAGGCAAGGTACACTACAGACAACCGTGGGTGTGTCTCCATCAGTTCAACCACAACTTGCACAATATACTCCACAAGTTCATCAGTTTCCTCTTCTTAAAGGGCAACAACCATAAACTCCTTCTTCACAAGTGATTTATGTGCCCTTACATCAACAACCTCCACTAGCTTCTTTGTCAAAAGTGTTTTTTACACCTTATCCTTAGCAACCTCTATCAGGACCTTCATCATAGTTTCCTTCTGCATCCTATTCTCAGCAGCCTCAACCAACATCTTCATCACATGTGCTTTCTTTAACATATTCTTAGCAGCCAAGCCTTGTGATTAATGAGAATCTACCTTCCCAAACTATCAATGTGCCTACTATTGCTGGTGTATGGGGTTTGAGAATGTCTCCATCGTCATCCTTTATGGTACAATTTATCTTTACTTTATGCAAACCAAAGTAGTTATTATGGGTGAGTTCTCTTTGTTTTTTGTTGTAGCATGGTAGCTTTTAGCACTTATATTACATTCTTGACTAACTTGGAATTTCCCAATTTTGAAAGGGTTCTAGCTCAATGGAAGAGCGCCTACCTTACAAGCAGGAGGTTGGTGGTTCGATTCCTCCATGCCCTATTGGTATTGCAATATTGGTATTTTTAATAAAATATATTTTATTATGGCTATATAGGGGGTTTCAAACCGTCTTTGTATGTTGCTATGAGGGGGGTTCTAAACTGCCTTCATATGTCACTACGAGGGGGGTTTCAAACCGCCCATATAGGCATCTACGAGGGGGGTTACCAACTGCCCCTATATGCATCTACGGGGGGGGGGGGGGGGTTCCAAACCGCCCCTATAGGCCTCTACGATGGGGGTTCAAACTACCTCTATAGGCCTCTACGAGGGGGGTTCAAAACCGCCCCTATAAGCCTCTATGAGGGGAGTCTAAACTGCCCCTATAGGCCTCTGCAAGGGAGGTTCCAAACTACCCCTATAGGACTATACGAGGGGGGTTCACAACTGCCCCTATAGGCCTCTACGAGGGGGGTTTGAAACCGCCCCTATAGTCCTCTACGAGGGGGGGTCCAAACCGCCCCTGTAGGTTTGTATGAGGGGACTTATGAGGGGGTTCACAACCGCCCTCGTAGGTCTCTATGAAGGGGGTTCAAAACCGCCCCCGTAGGTCTCTATGAAGGGGTCTACGAGGGGGGCTTAAAACCGCCTCCGTAGACCTCTACAAGGGGGGTCACAAACCGCCCCCAAAAGTCACTTTTGGGGGCGGTTCCAATCTCGTAAAAAACTGCCCTTGAAGGGCAAAACTTTTAACATTGGTGCCTTTAGGGGTAGTTTTTCCAAAACCGCCCCCAAAGCCAACCCCCCCCGTAGGTCACTTTTGGGGGCGGAAGACAACCCCCCCTAAAGACCAAAAATGTAGTAGTGATTGGAAGTTTACTCTATGTGACAGCCTCAAGACTAGATGTAATGCAAGAAGTTGGACAAGTTGCAAGATTTCAAGCGACACCTAAGGAGACTCATGCTCTAGCAGTAGAAAGAATCTTTAGGTATCTCAAGGGAACAACAGATTTTGGGCTATGGTATCCAAAAGAAAATGAATTGGCTATGATGGCCTATACATATGCAAATTGGGCATGAAGTATGGATGACAGAAGAAGTACAAGTGGAGCAACATTTTATTTGGGTAACTGCTTAGTGTCTTGGTTGAGCAAGAAACAATCTTCAGTGTCCCTATCCACATCAGAGGCAAAATACATTGTAGCAACAACATGTTGTGCTCAAGTTCTTTGGATGAAGGAAACTTTGAAGGATATACAAGTAGAGTTCAATCAACCTATTCCAATCTTATGCGATAACACAGGTGCAATTAGTATCTCCAAGAATCCTGCAATGCACTCCAAGACAAAGCATATCCCTATCAAATATCACTTCTTGAGATAACAAGTCACTGAGAACAATGCCAAGTTAGACTATGTTGACACCAAGGAGCAGATTGTAGACATATTCACAAAGCCTCTTCCCAAGGATACTTTTGTGTATATCGGGCATAAATTGGGAGTAATTCCCACTCCTCATTAGTTTGCTCAAGCTTTAGCAAATCCAAAAGTCGTGGGAACACAACGATGCTCAGGAGTAGTAAAAGGAATTGACAAAAGTAGATAAGCATTCAAATAAGGGGAGCAACAAAAGAAGAAAGAGAAGAATGAGTCCAGGGGGAGCAACAAAAGAAGAAAGAGAAGAATGAGTCTAGGGGGAGCATCCCTTTGCCATTAATGTCAAAGGGGAGAAATTGCGTATAAGTCGCAGAAGCAGAATTGCGCAGAGAAAGAATTGCATAGACAGAAATTGCACAGGGAATATCTACAACTTTGTTGCAAAGTTGTCTAAGGGTTTACATCAATGAAAAAGGGGGAGATTGTTGGAAATATTGTTTCATTGATGTCAAAGGCAGCGATATATTGTTGTCATTAATGTTAAAGATAGGGGAGACTACAGATAGAGATGGCAAGATGAAGATTATTATAAATATTGTTTTTGATGTCCAGCTTGGATACCTTATCTTTGAAGGAATTTTTACTCTAGATACCTAGATCAAATTGGAGTATAGGTTACATGGTTGGAAATCTTGTTCCGATACCTTTCCATTGGCATATGGAAGTCCTTGTAACTCCATATGAATGAGGAGATATGAAAGAATTTGTATATGCAACCCAACCAAAATGTTAGGTCGGCCTTGCCAGTATATTGCACAATGTTATGTTGGCCCATAAAGTGATTTAAGACCTATATAAATAAGTGGAGTGCTCTCCTCATTTGATCATCCCTCCAAACAAGTATGGAGCTCTAAAAAGGTGCACAATTCCAAGGAGAAGATGAATTTTCTTAGGTTCTTGAAGATGATTTCTTGGGTTTTATTGAAGATGTTTTTGAAGGCTTTCCAAGGAGGAGGAGGCACACCTTGTGAAGATGAAGGGATGTTTTCTTGCAGGTACTTATTTGGTTAAGGAAGAATGTAGGTACTATGATGGATGTGCAGCAGTCAGGGTTATCTTGTGCAATGTAGAGTCTGCAGTGAAGAGTGCAACAGTGTGACAACAGTGCAGAGTGTGACAGTAGTGAAGAGTGAGATAGTGTGACAATAGTGAAGCTTGTCTTACGCAGTTTAGAGTGCGGCAGAGAAAAGTTTGGGTAGTAGTGAATATTGTCTTGCACTGAGCAAAGCATGACATGAAAGTTGGTGGGCGGTACACAAGATAGGGTTGTCTTGTGCAGAGCAGAGTGCACAAAGCAGTGTGTGACAAAGCAGAGTGCTAGAGCAGAGATCGCACAATAGAGTGCAACAGAGAAGAGTGCACAAAGAAAAGTGCGACAGAGTAGAGTGCGACAGGTGAAGTGTCGTGCAACACATCATTATAGAATTTAGGGAGTTGGTGCGTCCTTCCAGTTGGAGCTGGAGAATCTAGGGAGTTGGTGCTGGAGAATCTCGGGAGTTGGTGCTAGAGAATCTAGGGGGTTGGTGCCTCCTACAAGTTGTTGTTTGTAAACTTGGGAGATTGGTGTCTCCAGTAGATGGGTGTCTACAAATCGTTGTAATCATTGTTTATTAAAAGAACATCTTTCTGTGGCTTTCTCCCTTATTGGGTTTCCATGTTAAATCTTGCGTCTCTTGTATTATGCATTTTTGTTGATTGTTGCTCAGTGTGATTGAAGGATAATGTGAATGGTAAATATGTTTCAAAAGTTAAAATTTGTTCTATATTGATTCATCCCCCCCCCTCAGTATAATTGAATATCTCAATAGTCAAACACTTAAGATGGGGTCAAGGTTTATATCTATAAGTAAAGGAAAATCATTTAAATTAGCCAAGGGTTTATACAATTGAAAATCTCCCGCAACTTCTTCTTTCCACAAGAGTTCCATTTGATCTCACTACCTAGGGGGTGGCCCATCAACACCAAATACTCCCCAAACAATATCTTGATGAGAGTCATGCATTCGATGTCCAAAGATTAAAGGAATGGATATGCCACCAACCATGAATTCTTGAGAAGAGAAACCCTCTGAAGCTCTATCCCTGTACCCCGACAGTTTGCTAACCACTCAAACTTCCAATCCCCTCATTGCATTGCCTTCATCAACTGTGTTTTGAGAGCTTGGAAAATTATGGACTTCATCCCTCCTCATCATCTATTGATCGGGCTTCCATACTTGTCTCCAAAATTCTTTGGGATGGTTTGAGACAACATGCCCATAAAGGTGATAATGGGCACACCAAAAGGCAACGTTTATACAGTTCAACGATTGAGAATAGGTTTGATCTCCATTAATCAATTCCATAGACTCAAATAAGCCTTGCCAAATGTCTAATTCAACCAAGATCCATGCCGTTGAACACTTCAGATAATCCTGGAAACTTGCATCAACTGCAACGAATTTACCCAACGTATTACCAATAGCCTTAAATCCCGCCTCTGTCCATAATTCCAATGGGAGTCTCAGGAACTTAATCCAAACATGCATACTAGGGAAGAATTCATCCCTAGGGTCAAAGAGAGGGTGTTGTGTTTTTAACACCAACAAATGTTATTCCAAAAACCAACAACACTAAAGATCAATTTGTGTCACTTTTTCCGAATTGCAACAATTGGTCTCGAACACAGATCGAGAAAATCGCTCGAATCTAACCTTCTTCCCACAAAGCCATGTGAGATATCTAAGGCTTCACAAAAACCATTAGCGACATGATAGTGTTGTGTCTCAAGGGAATTCCCAAGACATGTGTCAACCATCACTTCTCATGCATCATCTTTGGGAACTCGACCAATTTTCGCCAACAGAGGAAGACTTTTGACTGCCCCCAGATCTAACGCTGTATCAACCACACCAATCCTGAAATTGAACCCCAAATCCTTTAAATGTTCAGATGCAATGCCTATGCCATCGATGTTTCCCTCCTCATTGACACCAAAATATGTTACAAACTTTCCAACATTTCCAAAGAGACACTGATACAAAAATGTCCCTTCAAAAGATTGTCATCTAAATAATCCACCGATTAAATCTCAACCTCCATTTTGCCCTCACTAAACTCTAGAATGAAACCAGCCTTCGTCCGTCTCCCCAACTACAATCAACCACTTTCTAACAAAATCTCTATATATAGTGCTGTTTAACAAAAACATAATAAACTTATTTAAAGTTTTTATTATCAGTCTTGAAGGTTTTTAAAGAACCTTTATTGTTTTTCCAAAACATAAAAAGATATATAATTACCATCCCAGAAGAAAAAGTAACTTAAAGAGCGACTCTTTAGTACGCTGAACGAAAAGTAATTAATAGATTTTATAATTATTATTTAATTTTAATAAATCTCAGTATTTCTCACTTGTCTGACTTTCATAAACCTCTGATAAACCTCTAGAAGAATTGCAAACACATCTAGGGCAGTGAAACAAGAACAGCAGCCTTGCCCACCAGAAATAGATTCATACTCAGACGGACAACGCAGCCTTGCCCCATTAGGAAGAGGTTCAAGCTCGATTTGAAAGGGAAAACATGTTTTGAAGACGCAGGGTATACCCATATCAGGGCACCCGTGCGGATTCCCGATGGTCATATTCGCTGAAGCATAAGACCAGACCTGATTAGGCAGATGCTTCTCAGAACCCTAAGTCGAGTTTTCCCTCGTACGCGAAGCAGCAGATCCAAATCCACGCAGAGACGGGACCCCTGAAAAATAGGGGAAAAAAGCAGAACGAATGCTGTAAACCTTTCAGGACAAGAAGAAAATTTGGGTCACAATTTCTAGAACACAACATTAAACGTGTATTCATTTTTTGACACGATTCCCGTTGCTGCATTTTAGGTTTTAACAGATGGCGGCTGCTGCTGCATTAAGGGCTAAGTCCTCCAAGTCCCTTCTTCGAATCTCGACGCCTCTGTCCTATGCTTGCAGAAGTGGAGCAGATGCTTCTGTTTCTGTTTGCTTGCTCCAAAATGACACTGGAACTTGGTCAAGGTCCATGGCAACCTTCAATCGCACGTAAGTTATTCTGAGGTTACTTTCTATATTATGTCTTAGGCGTTATTTTTTGTGGTAGAAACGGAAATCATGGTATGGAAGCTTTTTAATTTAATACAGGAACACGTGATAATACATGCATAAGCAAACTTAAGGTACTAGACAATGACCTCTGCCTTTTGAAGTCACATGCTTTTCCAGAATTAAATGCATTTTGCGAAAAAATTAAGTATAACAGGTCTCGAAAAGACCCCATAACTACTTTAATTCCATAAGATGTCCCTACCTTCCCATGGAGTGAATGCTTCCACATTGAGACAGATTAACTAGATAAAGACCATAATAAAACCAAAGAGCTACATCTCCTTACAAATTTGCAATGTTTGGTGCACTGCATCTCATTGCCCCTGCTATCAATATTGATGACTCACAGCTCAGTCCAAAAATTAAACAGAAGCAACGCCAGAGATTGATATAAAGATAATTTCTATTAAATCATCGACGATGCCAATGGCCTATGCGACAAGATGCTTACGTTCTGTGCTACAATTTCATGAAACTAAAGGCAAAAGATTACAATGAAAGAATAGAGAACAATAAAGGCAATAGCCAGATCACAGTACAAAGAAGTTTTGGACGGCTCATTTGGACTCAGCTTTTTTTGCTTCATGCCGAGAGCTAACTACCTCTCTGTGGCTGATCTTAGAAACCTGTCTCTTGAGCGCATCATTCTTGCAACTGGCCTTGCCATATCTTCCAGTTGTTCCCCTTGACATGCTGTCTCCCAGTTACTGATGTGTAGATTTGATCTCTCTCTGATTTGGGTATATGCTCCACAGCACATCAAGAAATGTTGTTCAGTCTCTACCTTTTCTTTCCCACATAATCGATATGTCATTTCTTCCCATGTCTCCATGGATAATTTCTTGGAATGCTGAACACCATGTGTTTTGATCAGCAGGCATTAGCTGACAACACATGGAGAAGGAATACTTCCATGAGACAGATTCACACTACGCGGAATCAATGTCGTTGCATTTCTTGTGGTTTGAGAGCATCATTAATTAATAATTATCATAGCCTTGTAAAGCTAAAAGATGTTTCTATCATTTAACATCAGCCTCCTATGTGCAAAGCATCTTGGAAATGTCATTCTCTAACGGAGAGAAATGAGATATCTGTTTCGAAGTCTTGTCCATTAGAGGTATGCTTCTGTTAGTTTTCTGTGCCAGACTGCTTGGCAGTTGGTTCTCCTTCTGTATGGTACACTTTACAGTTCCAGCACAGTAGACTGGACAGTGATTAGAGAGGGCACAGTTTTGTGGGCAGCAGCAGCATGAGGAGGTGCAGGAGCAGTGGGTATATAGGCTGGAATAAAGGACGCATTCTTGCCTAGGTATGCATGTGCCAGCTTTAGTCCCCTTTCAGTTTTTAGTATGCTGTTATATTTAGAATAGAACTTGCCTTTTCTTATTTAGATTAGGTTCAGATTCTTTCAGTAGTTTGTTAGTTTTCCAGAATTAGACACTTTCTTATTATAGGACAGTGATTTTCTGCACTAGGTTTTTCTTAGATTATGCAGGGCACAGCTTTCAAGGAGCTATACATGTGTCAGCCTCTCTCCTTCAGGTGTTCTATCCTACGCAATTTCTTCTTGCAGAAATGGGCACTTTTCTCTAGGCCAGAATCAGGTTAGGGTTTCTCTTCTCCTAGCCTAGGCAATCCATTGGGACAGGGATTCATCATTGTAAACCCTAGAGTCCTCTTAGTCTATAAAAAAGTGACACGGTTTCCACTGAGTTGGTGTGTTAATTCTCTACCAGTACATAGAATACAGATGAAGTTTTGAGAGTTCAATTTTGCATACTTGCTGTCCTGTTTTTCGAGTGATCTGTTTGTATATTAGTGTATTCAGATTCTACTATTTTGATTGGTGTTAAGTTTTCAGTTTCCTAGAGATTAGGGTTTTGGTCTATGAGTGCAGATTCTACTTACCATGATCTGAAAATTTCAACATGGTATTAGAGCATGTTTTCCGAGATTTTCCAGATCCGTGAATGGAGTGGGTTGCTGCCTGTGAGAGGGATCTGTTGGATGATCTCAGCACGTGTGATGCTCTAGCTTCAGTGGTTGAAACTTATCTGTGCTTGACAGAAGCACCGAGACCTGTGGTAGGTTGTTGGGTGTGATCCCTAGTTGCCCTAGTGATTCAAGTTGATTTGTTGCCGAAATGGGGACAGAGAACCTGAGATAGGTGGGCTGATTTATTTTAGCAGGTGTGATGCCTAAAGAACTTTAGTAGGTTGTTGGTTGTGATCCCTAGTTGCCCTAGTGATTCGAGTTGATTTGTTGCCGAAATGGGGACAGACTCACAGAGAACCTGAGATAGGTGGGCTGATTTATTTTAGCAGGTGTGATGCCTAAAGAACTTTAGTGATTGAAGCAGTTTTAGCCTGTGATAGGCTATCTGCACCTGGTAGGTTGCAGATTTGATTTCTTTACTGGCTGATATATTTGCTGAAATGTGATTCTAGGAGTTGTAGAGATGAATATTCTGTGCTTTTAGGAGTTGCAGAGATGACTAGTCTTGGTTTCAGTGAGTGATTGTCTAGCAGGTGTGTACAACTTTACACCTTGAAAGTGCAGACTGCAGATGCTATTTGAGGAGGTTGACCTTTGCAGTTTTGCAGAGACGAAGGGATCATTGATGTTGCTGTTTTGGCTGAACACAATAAGAAGATGACCAAGGTGAAGCAAATCATCTTTGAGTTGGTGAAGGACCATTTGATCCCCCACATTGCAGAGAAGGAGACAATGAAGGAGATGTATGATGCCTTGATCTTGTACCAAAGTGAACATCTCTTGCAAGATGCTGCTGAAAAACAAGCTCATTAACAAAAACGTAAGCGATAAAGAGACAGTGGTCACTTACCTGATGAAGATCACCGAGCTTCAAGATTAGTTCGCTACTAAGTGAGCTAAGACAGCAAATCATCCTTGATTTGGTGAAGCACCATTTGATCCCTTAAATTGGAGAGAAGAAGCCAACAAAGGAGATTTATAATCCCTTTGTACTAGAGTGAACATCTCTCACAAGACGATGCTGAAGAACAAGCTCATTACCACACATGTAAGTGCTACAAAGATAGTGGCCACTTACTTGATGAAGATCACTGAGCTTGAAGATTAGCTTGCTATTATTGAAGTGAAGGCGTGAGATGAAGAGTTGATGCCCATATCATTAAATGGGTTTACTTCATCTTGGGAACTGTTTGTTAGAGGTATATGTACTTGTGAGAAGCTTCCTAAATTTGAGAAGCTTTGAGATGATTTCATATAGGAGGAGACCAGCCTAGAGACAATTTCAACAAAAAAGGAGGAGATCAAGAACCTAGCTCTCATTGAGAAGATGAAAGGAGGCAAGAAAGGAGGACCTAGGAGGGTTAGAGTGGCAAGTTCGAATCAGATCCTTTGAACTAGGGAAAGAAAGACTTGAGTCACGTGAAGTGGTGAAGTGTTTCAAGTGCCACAAGATGGGCTACTATGCATTTCAATGTCCTTGGAGGAAGAAAGCCAAGCAACAATAATGGGAGTTTGTAGGGAGTGCAAAAATTTCAACGAGATTAGATGAGTTAGCATCCAGACCCAAGACAACATTCCCCATGGTATTGTGCCTTTCATCGACATCGTTTCTAGTGTAGGTGGTATATGGATTGGAGCATCCATACACATGACCTCCAACAAGAAAGCATTCAACAGACTACAAGAACATGAGTTGTGAAATGATGCCACTTGTCCAATTACCGAATTGGGCTTTGTCTCTTTTTGCATGCCTTTAGGCGATGTTCTTGAGCTAGATGATGTCTTGGATGTTCATGATTTAACGAAGAGTCTTCTTTCAATTTCTTGCATGACAAATCTATAGTTTATGGTTGGGTTTGATGATTGACAGGTGATCATTAGAAAATGCATCCCTAAACTTTGTTGAGTTTTTCCTAGAGGAGTTCAAGATGGTGGCCTTTAGAGGCTACTTGCTGATCCAATAGAGCAGGTATTGTAGGGTGCCATGATGGATGAGTATCCTTCCAGCTTTGTGGAGACAGTTTCAATACTCACCGTGGAATCATTGATCGATTCCATGCATGTAGTAGATGGGAGTGTTGAAGAGTACTAGGGTAGGGTTATTACTAAAGGATTCTATTAGAAAGAGGGAGTTGACCTTGATGAGACTCTTACTCTAGTTACTATAGATTTCTTCTAGAAAGATGGAGTTGATCTTTTTGAGTTTTTTTCTTGTCGATGGTTTTGAGGTGCATGGGCAAGATACCAATGAATTCAGAATGAAGGCCTTGCATGGGCTAATGCATGGACCACAAGTTTGGTATTTCAAGATCGATGGGTTTTTACTCAATTTGTACTTTTCCAAATTTAGTGCAGATTTTAATTCTTTAATTGGTAGATTTGATCTACTTATCTTGTCCCTATATACAAATGAGTTTATCATTGTAGTAAGTCTTGAACAACTCTTGTTATGGTGTATGAAGATTTTGACTAGTGAAGTTCACATGAAGGATGTAGGAGATTGTTAGGCTGCTAATGAAGTATTCCTTGTACAAGCAATTTACACCTTGAATGTTTTGAAGAGATTTCATATTACATAAGGGAGTAGTGATCCAAGGTTATGTTTCTTCAAGTTCACAAGTGGTTACTGGTTTGACCAAGCCCCTAACGGAGGGGAGCTTTGAGATACCTGGAGAGTGTCTTGATTGTTGGAGAACACCTTCCTCACAAAGAGGGAGTGTTGGGTTTCAGTACTTGATTGCACAGTAGTTGGTTCTCCTTATGTACAATGCGCTTGATAGTTACAACACGACAAATTGGACAATGATTAGAGAGGGTGCAGTTGAGTGGGCAACAACAATGTGAGGAGGCACAGGGGCAATGGGTATATACACTGAAGCAAAGGGCGCATGCTTTCCTAGGCATGACACTTTAGTGCCAGCTTTAGTCCTGTTTGAGTTTTTAGTATGTTTTTATATTTGAATGACACTTGCCTTCTCTTATTTTAGACCAGGTTATAATTTCGTAAGTTTTTAGTTCTTTTTCCATAATTAGTACAAGCGCTTTCTTTCTATGAGATACTTGCTATTCTTGTTCTGCACTTTTTTGCTTAGGTATGGTGCAGCTTTCAAGGAGGCATGCATGCTTGCATGTGGGAGCCTCTCTACTTGAGGCGCTCTAAACTAGGCCATTTCCTCTTGTAGAACTGGGTGCTTTCTGTAGGCCAAACTTAGGTTAGGGTTTATTTTCTCCTAGCCTAGTTGCTCCACTGGGTTGGGGATTCACCTTTGTAAACCCTAAAGTACTCTTAGTCTATAAAAGAATTATAGGGCTTTCCACCAAGCTGGTGTGTGAGATAGAGTTTTGAGCAATAGCATGCAATTATTTTCTAGAACATAGAATACAGATGCAATTTTGAGAGTTCAATTTTGTGTACATGCTGTCCTGTTTTTAGAGTGATGTGTTTGCAGATTAATGTATTTAGATTCAACTGTTTTGATTGTTGTTAAGTTTTCAATTTCCTAGAGATTAGGGTTTTAGTTTCTGAGTGCAGAATCTGCTTACCATGATCTGGAAATTTCAATAGCTTCAACAAAATATTAGTCTTAGGACACAAATTAAGATGAATGTTGGCTCATTTTGTGCATATACCACCAATAAAGCATATTTTCAGAGCAATGGTTGAGGCAATGTGGAAATTTCACCCAATTTAGAGTTCAGAAATTTCATTTTTGACTAGAGGTTTCCTGGATCTTAACCCTGGGAATTTTCACCTTTTTTAGGGCTGTTATGAAATATGATAAAAACAATAACAAGGACAGATAATATTTCAACTCTTAACAACCCCAATCCACAAGAGAATTCAAAAGAAAAGATACCAAAGTGTGCAAAATAAGTTTCAGCACTCTAGGGCAATCTTATCATGCATATAATGGATCAGAAAACACTTATGACAGCTGTGAAAATAGCTGCAATTCTGCCCTTATATTCTTCAATTATAATGTTAAATCACTTAACATATTCACCCTTTAACTTATATCAAATCAAGAAGACATAGAGCTAGAAATTACAAACCATGAAGAATATGTATTATTGAAAATCAAATTGCAATTTATACAAGTATTGGACAGCTGGAAACTTCATTAATATGCATATAGATGAAGTGCATGTAGATACCATAGCCTTTGTGCAAGGCTAGTAAAATCCTCTAGCTCTCCAAAACCCTATCTAGGGAAATCCAAGAAAACCCTAGCTCACACTAAGGAGATCCAACAAGCATGCATCGCACAAGCATGTCTTCCAAAGCGGTACATCTCTTCTTCTCTTCATCTAGTACAACCTAAGGTTTTGTCTCAAAACCCAAATCTCCAAGGGATGAAACCTAACCCTAGTATTCAAGATGCTCCAACAAGCTCAAGAAACCCTAGAGAGAGAGACATCGAGTATAAAAGAAGATACCAGAGAGAGAGTAGTGTGCTCTTGATCACATCTCTTCACAAGAATGAACAAATTATGAATGAATGATGATCATCTGCAATGTCTAGCTCACAAGAACATACCCAAGCATCTCAAAAGAGAAAGCTCCAACAAAGCTGTCCTCCTTTCCTTGTATAACTCGTCCTAGGTTTTCCTCATACACCTTGGTGAATCACTCCAAGAAGACGCGTGCAAAGAGAAGAGTACGATGATGATGATATGAAAGGACTCTCTCCATCCTCTAAATATATGAGAGATAAAGGAGGTCAACAATACATATGTGGGCCAATGTCCTTACAAGCAACCTACAATAACATGTTTAGTTTCACACATGTGGGTGCTACACTCCAAGAGTACACATGTCAAGCTCCAAGTTAATATTGTCCACAAGCATGACTCCAAATGCAAGGGTGCTCCACAAGGTGTGTCCATTGCTCTTCCTACAAGCCTCTAAAGACTCTAATAATCCTCCTAAGCCATGTACCCTCAGGGTCCACTCCCCTTGCATAAACATTGTAGCAACCTAGGTGTCTTGAGCCAACTCTAAGTCTCCATGCAAGCATCCAAGCTACCTTGTGCTGACTAAGGCCCAATTTCCTCCTCCAAGATGCAATACAGTCCTCCAACGTAGGGTGTTCTCCAAGCAAGTGACCATCTCCACGTGGCCATCATGTAGAATGTCACCAAAGCTCCAATGCCTTGGGAAATAAGATCCCACAAGCATCCAATTGCGGTCACAAAGTACCACTTGGTAATCCATCTCCAGTGTTCAAATCCATCATGGACCATCTCTCACATGCAAATCCATCATGGACCATCCAGGGGTTGATCATACATCATGCACCCCTAAAATTTGAATAAGCGGGTCTAAGGACACTTGTACTTGCGCATGATGATGAATGATTTTCATTTGGATGATTGCTTGATGGTGTTTTGTGTCTAGTTTGTTTTTGACACATTTAATTTGTCAAATGAACAAGCTTTCCTCTCACTTCACATTGAACATATAGAAGAAGCTATGCATATTGTGTTTCCATACAACATAACAATATATTATATAAATTTACTTTTTAAATAATACAGATTAATCCACACACACACATCTATCATTACATAGACGTAAAGCATAAAGTTAAGATTTTATACGACGCTTTAAATTAAAAAGTCTTGAAGTATCAAGTGATAAAAAAGTAAGCATCCCTAGTTGAAATTCTAATGGGAGGGTTTCAGTATACAAGTTGAAGAAAAATGGATTCTTGTCAAACTAAGGAAGGAATATTTCCTGAGACTTCTAAAAGGGCCATTTTTTTTGCCATGTTAAAAAAGAGTTTGTACCTTTGTAAGTGTTCTTGTCCTGGGCACACTTGTTACTCAACAAGTACCTCCAGATGTGTCCAACACCTGAGGACACTGAGAGAAGGTGTAGTGGTAGGTTACAACAGTCTCTCCAACAGCAACAACGCACCAATAGAGCATTCATCTCAGTTCCCATGCACAACAGAAGAGGTGCCTCAAATGTGGATAACAGTAGGCCTTTAGCAGGTGCAGTTGTTATAGGGAGATAAAGGGTGCATGCATGCCTTAGGCATGTACCATCCACAGATTTCTTCCAGTTTAACTACTGCCATGAAATTAGAACAATGCTTGCTTTCTTTTTTAGTTGCTTTTCTAAATTCAGCAGATTAGCTTCAACTCTATTTTTGAGTTACTTTTTTATTTGTGAGTTAATTTTCTATTTTTAGGAAAAATGCACTAGATAGGTGGACTTCTAGTTTTAGAGAGATAGGTTGTTGATCCCAAGGAGAGGGTTAGGGTGAGGTACATTTGTAATTTTGTACCCTACTTTAGTCTAAGCGTACTTCTCTAAGAGGCCTGTGCATGCATGTATGCCTGCAGGTTGGGCACTCTAACGTAGGCATGTGTGTACCTGAGAAGGGTTGATAGGGTGTTGATGGCCAGGATCTTTCAGTGATTGGAAGACTGAGTTTGACAGAAGATAGGTGATCTGCACTTTAGGGTAAGTTGTAGATCTGATTTTTTTGTTGACTGATTTGTTTGCTAAGTTTGTTCTTGTAGAGCTGCAAAAATGGCCACTCCAAGTATGTGTTAGTGTGAATGTCTGCAGGGTGATTTTAACTTTCTATCATATATGTACATATTGAAAAACCTCCTAGAAGCAGCAAACTTATGGTACCTTTTAGAGATGAAGGTCACACTACCTATAGATCTTAATGATTGCGAAGTGAGTCCTTTGGATTCAGTGAAGGATTATCTGATCCCTCAAATCACTAGGGAGAAGATTGCCGAGGAGATGTATAATGCCTTCGGCACCCTTTACCAAAGTGAACATGTCTAGGAAGATGCTTATGAGGAACAAGCCCACCTCTTCTTGCATGAGCAAGAAAAATATAGTAGGAAGCTATCTGATGAAACTAGTAGAGATGAGAAACTAGCTTGGTGCAATTGGTGATGAAGTCAAAGTTGATGAACTAGTTTGGATTGCTCTAACTGGTTTCAATTCATCTTGGCACCACTTGGTTCAGGTTATCTATGGTTGGGAGAACTTACTTAACTTATAGCAATTGTGGGATGCCTTCATTGGATTACAGTTGAGATTATAACAAGTCTCAAATAGAGTTGAGGATAAAGTACTAGACCTAGCCCTCATCAAGAAGATGAGGAGAGGAGGAAAAAAAGGACTCGGGAGGGGTCATAAAAGCAAAGAGGAAGAATTGTATAAGGGGAAGAAAGACTTGAGTCATATCAAGTGCTTCAAATGTGACCAGATGGGTCTCTATGGATTTCAGTGTCTTGAGAAGAAGGCGGCTGAGAAGCAGTAAGAGCTTCAGAAAGTGCAGAATCTTTAGGTGTGGAGGAGGTGACTGCTAGGCTTGATATTACCTTCATCGTGATATCATGTCCTTCCACAGACACAGTTTCTGGTCATGTGTTGTATGTGGACAGTGGAGATTCGGGACATATGACTTTTGACAGGAAGATTTTTGGCATGTTTCAAGAGCAAGAAGGAGGAGTGCATGTGGAGTTGGGTGATGATGCCATATTGTGAAGGGATTAGGCTCCATATATTTCCAGATGCTTTCATACATTCTTGAGTTAGATTCTGTATGGTATGTACCTGCTTTAATGAAGAGTCTGCTTTTATTGTTTTGCATGATAGATTAACAATGTTTGAGTGAGTTTGATGGCTAGCAAGTCACCATTAGAGACAAGAACCATGGATTTGGTCGAGTTTTGGTTAAAGGAGTATGATAGGCTACTAGTAGAACCAGTTGAGCAGGTATGGCAGGATGCCATGATGGAGGGTTCCTCCAGCCTTGAGGATATAATTACAGAAGGATTCCATTAGCGAGAGGGAGCTGACCTTGATGAGACTCTTATTCCAGTTGTTGGAGGATTCTCCCAGGAAGAGGGAGTTGCCTTGGATGGGTTGATGCATGCACTGTTGGTTTTGGATTTCAGTATCAATGAGTTTGTACGTGTGTTTGTCTTTTATGAGTTAAGTGCAGATGTCAATTATTTGATAGATCTGATACACTTTTCTTGGCCCAATATACACGTGAATTCATTATTGCAGTAAATTTGGAACAATTCATGTTGTGTTGTGGGAAGAGTTTGACTAGTGAAGTTGACATGAAGGACAAAGGAGTTTGGCAGGTTGCTGATGTAGTATTCCCTGCATAAAAGGTTTTCACCTTGAGATTTTGAAGAGAGTTCAAAGTACAGAAGGAAGCAGTGATCTAGTGTTATGTTTCTTTAGGTTTGTTGGAGGTCAACAATTTCACCAAGGCCCAAGCAGAGGTGAGGTTCAAGTTGGAAACTTGGAGGGGGAGCATCTTTTGTTTTTCAAATTACACTTGTCAGTTCAGCAGGTACCTGTACATGACCTGAGCGCATCCAAAGAAGTTTTAGTGGCAGGTCACTTCAGTCTCTCCAATAGCATTGCTGCACCAGCAGAGCATTCAACTCAGTTCCTGTGTGTAGCAGAAGAGATGCCTTGAGTGTGGCAGCAGATGGCCTTTAGCAGGTGGACCAGTTATAGGCAGATAGAGGGTGCATGCATGCACCATCCACAGATTTCTTCCTGTTGTAACTGCTGTCACAAAATTAGAACAACGCTTGCTTTCTTATTTTTGTGGCTGTTCTAAACTGTGAGCAGATTAGCGTCAGTTCTATTTTTGAGTTGCTTTTCTATTTGTGAGTTACCTTTCCACCTTTAGGGAATGTGCAATAGGTGGACTTCCAGTTTTAGAGAGACAGGGCATTGATCCCAAGGAGAAGGTGAAGGCGAGGTGCATGTGTAGCCTACTCCAGTCTAGGCACAATTTTCTAGTAGGCCAGCACATGCATGTATGCATGCAAGCTGGACACTCTAACCCATAGTTATCAGAACTGGACCGGTCATCAAACCGATCATGCACAAAAATATGAACCAGACTGGAACCGAAAAAAACCAATTGACCAAAAACTACATAAAATATTCAAATTTTGAAAAATAAACATATATATTCATGTGCATCCCATATGAATCCAAACCATTATACACAAATATGCAAAGTTTCTCTTGTATATAGCAAGTAAGGGTGCATATAACTAAAATAGCTTTGAGTGCAATCCATATCTGACCTAAAATACATAAACAATTAACTTGATGCTACAACATATAACTACATATCATCAAAATCATTGCCAATATAGGGATCCTATTCATCAATAGCATTCTGTGCCCCCCTCCTTTAGGCTCTGGCCCTTGCCCCTACCTTGAATCTTGATGTTGATCCTCCAAGGACAGTCAACACCTTACAATTTTGATGGAACTTCCTAATCCAAGCAGTAAAATAAGGTGGGAAAAACTTCCCATGCTTAATAAGTGATTCTGCTTGAGTGAAGGGTACATTTTTATTGAGGTCATGACATAGGAGTTCAACAATCATCACCACCAACATCAAGGTACTTAGAGGGGTTGATGTGCTTGATTAAATGCCAATCCCATACCCTCGTACATGATAGAATCTAGTGGAAATGTTGCAATTTTCAAATCTTGAAAACTGTTAAGTCTGTTGAATTCTGAATGGGATCTGAAATTCTACTTTTTGCATATGAAGTCCAATGAGGTTGGAAACACTCAAAGACATCATGAAATAATTAATGGTAATGTTAAAAATTTAAGTAAAAGGATAGAAAATGAAAGATAAGGAGAATGTCATGTTTATGGAACCGGCTGGTATGCCCGAACCGGCCGGTTTTGCACAAGTCCGTACACCATGGCTTTGTACTAGACATGAGATTTCTATAAAAAGGGGAACCGGTTGGTTCCATATGGAACAAGCCATTTCTGGTTTCAAACCCTCAATTGGATCAGAACAGTGCCAAAACTGGTTGGATCGGTCGGTTTTGCCGGTTCCGGTCCGGTTCCAATAACACTGCTCTAACCTAGGTGCTTAGGTTATTTTTAGTGTACAACCCTAGCCTCCTTGTCTATAAAGAAAGGCAGGGTCTCTATTGTTGTTCATTCAGTTCAGTACAGTACTACAGAGTAGTGAGTGATTAGAGTTAGGATTTGACGATTCCAGTGTTCCCTGTTTCCAGAATAATAAAACAGTGATGTGATTTGAGTTTCAGATCTGTTGCACTTGCTGTTATAATTTTCAGTTTGATGTGTTTCAGTTCCCTGTAAAATTCAGATTGCAGTTTTGATAGTACCTTCAGTTTTCTGTTGATACCAAGTAGGTAGGTTAGGTCAGATTGCTAAGACTGTTACCATGTGCTGAGAATTTCAACAAAAACTTAAAGGGACTATTAAATGAAAACACATTACCATCGCTATTAGCCCATATCACAACACCAATTACATTAATGCTGAGTCGGCCAATCGTTTACAATTAATTCCAAGGCCATATATCATCAGAAGACAAAAACCTATTTTTGGGTGAAAAAGTAAATGAAATAAAGAATCTACGATTGATTTGGGGATTATGTTTTCAATTCCTAGTTCAATATTATGTCTATATGGGAAGACATCAACATACCTTAGGTTTGGCATGGAAGGAAACATTGGGCACTTTCACTTTGAAGTTTGAATATGAAGAAATATTTCATGCTTTCTCATATTAAGAAGGAGATAATACTATGTGACCTTACAATGCAGTCTTGCTCAAAAGACACCTCATCAAAAGACGTGGATGATCTGTAAGATGTCATCATTCAAAACAATCAGGGATCACGACTTAAGGAGCAAGTTCAATAAGGACAAGCTGTTGAATCTTGACAAATGTGTCACACAAAGATAAGGATTTTTTTTGTTAAACCATCAAAATCAAATTTCACTTACAAAAGTCGAATCGTAAAGAAAAGGAAAATGTCACATTCAAAAGTTGGAGTGCAAATTGTCAATAAAGCAATATCTACAGGTCTAATTGTATTGAATGATCAAGCTTGTCATTACTGAAGAAATTTAATTGAGTGACAAATCCATTACATTATCCATTGAATATATAAATAAGTAACCTGTGATGGAAGTCAAATGTCCTAGCCCCGATTTTAAATTGAAAGAAGAGAATTATTGAAACCACCCTTGTTGTGATCCTAATCGTAGAAGTCGTTGCTCTAGTATGTCACCTTATTAATATTCACATGGACATTAGTTTGATTACTTCCCAGTGAATCAGCGTGTCAGTTCAAAGTCTAATCGTCGCAGACATATGAAAAACCACAACCAGAGAAGCTTCATTCAAGAATCTCATCAGCAAGTAATTCCAAAAAATTAATCTAGCAAGGATTGATCCTTTTACAATGCCATAATATTGCTTGAAGCTTCAAGGATTTTTGTCTCATTTCTTTAATTGCTTCTAGACAAAGCATCTAGAGGCCGCAGGTTGGGGGTACATGTAATGAATGCAATTAAACTTAATTAATTATAATGAAGGGTCATATCTGTTAGGATAGTTGTGTCCTTTACATTGTATAAATATGACAGTCTTCTTGACTGCATATCATATCTTCTATCATTCACATTTTAAAAATAGATTTTCTGGCTTCAGACATTATGGGTTTATTGGATATCCCTTTTTTGTGATGTCTCTGATAATTGTTGGGTTCATTACAGTTACGCACTTCATTTACATTATCAAAATCAATGTAGACTAACCAAAAGGATAAGGAAAAGGGTTCTTTTTGGTTTTAAAATGAACCTAGATCTGAATCCTTAGCTCAAAATGTCTCATGATGTGTCATATCAATATGGCTTAAAACAACAAGTGCCATCTTTTGATTGAAGCAAGGAATGACCAGTTTAGAATTTGACATTTTTTTCATATTTGATGAATTTATGAAGTACCAAGAAATATTGATTTAAAACTGTTTTTTTTCTTCCATATTTAAGAATGCTAAATGGTTTGCCACCCAAGTATATATTATATACCAATCAAGTAAGTGACTCCTTGAAATTTACTCTAGTGATTTCATTACTTGTAAACATGATTTTAAGAGCTTAATTGGATTGCTGTATCAAGTACCTTACTAACATAGCTCCTGACATTCCCTTGTATTTTGCAAACATTCTCTCTCTATTTTGCTAAACAAAGAGTAAATTTGTATTCCTTCGAAAGTAATAACTATTATTGCTTCTCAAATGTGTGATACATGAAGGCATTTGTTGTACTGTAGAACACAATTGTTGATGTTTCTTGGCGAGTGTTTTCAAATTTTAATTGCTGTTTAGGAATTCAGTTACTGACATCATATTGTGTGATGATTTTGTCAAAAATCAAATATTGTATTTTTTATTAGCAATGTTGTGAGCCTTTCCATCAAAGATACTGATGAAATTTTTTGATTTAGTTTTGGATTGTCTCAAAAAATTCTTTAACAGGACATATTCTAGTGTTGTCCCAGCTGATGAAAACTCAAGTCTAGACCTCTTGATAGATGTTTTGTTTTTGTGTACCATTTGTCTAAAGTTAGTGGCCTATTTTATCCATTACCTAGATAGGAACGTGCATTGTAACTGTAGGATTTTTATGTATATAATAGTTCCATATAATAAAGCATTTGGAAGCAGAAATCAAAGTTATCAGAATCGGAACTGGATTGTAACTAGTTTGCCTCAAAATGACAAACTAGACTGGAATTGGCCAAAGAACCAGTGTAAGAACTCATATATATATGCAAACCACTAGGTAATAAACACCAAATATGCAAAGTTTGTTGATTTATATTGCTAGGGTGCAAACAGTACAAACAGTACAAACATCGAGATATAAGTTTTGAGGTACATATGTCATAAATTAGTGTTCTGAGAGAGAAAAACATGAACATTGAGGCTCTAGATGTCCTCTAGAGTTCAAAAATCATCATACTATAATCAAATGATACTTTGCTCATCTGAAGTCCGGTTCATTAGACTGACTCTACCATGTCTAGGAATCTGAAGTTTTTTTTTCTCTTGCCAAATGGCTTCAACAACCGCTGCCATTTGATGTTTTCAATTAGTTGGCCATCTTATAGGTTTCAATCACTTGGCACCATTAGTCAATCTTTTCACTGCAATCCTCTTCTAGGTTTCAATTTTAGAATCCCACAATTCCCAGCTCAGGAGGTGTAGGAGGAAGAGATGGAAGGTCTTGACTCTTGTTTTCCATATATGTTGTAATGCCCCAAAAAATGTTTAGTGAGCTGAATTCTGAAAAGCACCTCAATTTTCATCTACTCTATGTGAGGTCTGATGGGTTTGATTCCATCACCAACCATCTTGAAATGGGGTCTCACTTTAATTTTTAATGTTAAATTTCAAGTTAATGAAAGTAAAATATAAGTAAAGTAAATGTCAACATTAGATTAGAAATTAAATACAATTCCAAAAAGGAGATTGATTGAGTGTCATAGGATGAAGGTGATTGTCTGTATGACAAAGGGTGTTAGGTTTCATGTTTGGGGTTTGGGAGGGTTTTTTGGTATTTTATTTTCTCTTTGTTTTTTGGATCAGTCCCGAAATTGGTCAGTTCAGTCCTTGAAATAGTTGGTCAGACCAGTTTGTGGCTGAACTTGCTGATTCAGGCTTTGAACCCACTGATTCATGCACGGATCCATCCAATACCGGATCAGTAAACTGTATGGTTCTAATAACGCTGACAAAAATACAAATGGGCTTATGGCTAGTTGAAAAAATCGACTTGCTTTGTTTAAATTGGTGGTGCCTTCGGATGATTCTCAGTATTAGTTGTCACTGATTTTTTGTTTTATTTCAGGAAACCACATGTCAATATTGGGACCATTGGACATGTTGACCATGGGAAAACAACTTTGACAGCTGCAATTACAAAGGTTTAAATTATATGTTTAATATGTTATTTCTAAAAGTTCTTTTTGCTTTTCAGAACATTTTATGCGGCATCTTTAACTCTTATGTTAATCATGCTGAATTCTCATTCGTTGTTGTCTTTGATTTGTTCCCCATTCTTTGTTAGGATTTATAACAGTGGGAGATTTGCAAGGCCTATCTTCACTCATAGAATATCTAAAGTTAGGATAGAAGTGATTTTAGCCTTCTATATGAAAGAATGGCTGTTTTGAAAGATGACTGACCTCAAATTTTTGGCATATCTGTTTTGTGACCAGGTATTGGCAGAAGAGGGTAAAGCTAAGGCAGTTGCTTTTGATGAGATTGACAAAGCTCCGGAGGAGAAAGCTCGAGGAATTACAATTGCAACGGTTGGTATATTTCTATATTGTATTCTTTAATTTAAAATAAAATTCTTGCTTTGATTTCTTACAAGCCATCTAGTTGTTTTATTAGCTATGTAGTGCAACAAGCTTACTGTTTTATTTTGCTGAGGGTTTGATGTTTTTTGAATGCCCATATTTCTTTCTGGATTTGATTTTTCTTTCTCATGCAGTTAGTACCTGTATGCAAATTTAGTCTCTGTCAATTTACTAATTTGTTGCTTCCGGAACTTAAATGAGGTTTTGAGGAACTACAGTTCGACTTCGTTGCTTTCCACTGAATCTTCCTATCTTTCTAATTATAATTTTGCTTGATTTCTTTTAGGCACATGTTGAGTACGAGACGCAGAAGCGACATTATGCTCATGTAGATTGTCCTGGACATGCAGACTATGTGAAAGTAAGTTTTATGTATTTGATTGATTTCTTCAACCTGACAGTTGGGTTGTCTGAAAACTGAAAAGGTAGACTAGCTAGGTTGACCAAGTATAATGAGCATTGCTTATGACGTGAGTATGTTGATATGTAGGTAAGGATTGCATGTCGTTTGATTTGAAGTTTTTAAATGTAAAATTGCCATTTTCAGTCGCTCAATCCTTTTCATGTCTAATTTCTAATTTGCTTCATCAAAGCATGATATGTGAGTATTTTGAGCTCTTGCTGTGTGTTAACCAAAGATTGAGTAATATGAAGAAGTGATGCCTTTGACAGTTGATTTTTTAGGGGATACTGGTAGTTAGATTAAGTATAATGAAGAAGTGTTACCTTTGACAATTGATGTTTGAGGGGATACTGGTACTTAGATTGAGTTTTATGAAGAAGTGGTACTTTTTTTTCCACCTCATTGTTTGTTGCTTTTTGTCATCGATTTTTCTACCATACTTTTGTAGCATTAAAGAATATAAAAAAGAGAAGACGAAAATGTCAAAAGAGGGAAAATGAAAAAGATAAAAGTTGTTTTTGTGTGTCTCCAAGAAATTAGATTAAATTTGTTTGCAATTGGATTCCATAGAAGCTCAAGGGTTTGTCAACATAGGGCTCCAGGCCATTACAACAATATACTCATTCAAAGCTCAACATGTCACTTGCAAGAATTGAACATGGGTGGTGAGGATTACAATCATTCCTCTCAACCATTGGAGCTAGACGAAATTGACTGGTCTTAAAGGACTTTGGAAAGAAAAACTATATATTTTCAATTGTTCTCAATTTCAGTTTTTGATTCGGGGATAACTGATAAGAGGTCCCATAAACCAAACATGTTTGAAAGGATTTAAATATAGATATATTAAACCCATTGAGCCCTAAGGGTTAGCTCAAGTGGTTTGACTTGCCATGCCAAAGCCATAATGGCTAAAGAGGTCATGAGGTCGAATTCAGTTGGGTCCCAAGTCTCCCACGAGGTTAGGCGTAGATGTTGTTCACCAACAACATTTATCTCAAGGCCATTCATGGAATGTGAGGAAGTGCTTGGAGGGCTTCCTTGAGGAAATTTTCCATGGAAACAAAAATATATTAAAGCTGTTGGAAAAGGTCATTTTATTTCAGCTTGAAGGCTATTCATTATGATGGTGATATTGCTCTTAAAACAACGCTCAAAGGCTACATAATCTAGCACGAAGCCCAATGCTTACCTTGGAAGTTAATATGATCATAGATAAGCCTCAACAATGGCACTTGGCAGACCCCATGCAAAAGGAGCATTCTCTCTAGACATTGAACCTTGGTCATCCTCATGACAATTTCTCCAAGTCATTGTTAGATGAGATCAATAGCTTGGCATACCAACTTTAAATTGTCAGCCTTAAGGAGCATGGGGCTGGACTATGACCCACTTTTGTGTGTGTGGGTTGTACTATGCAACCTTACATGTTTGACCACTACCTCCAGTGGCTCCTATGGCCACCTTAAGGAGGTGGAAAAACACTCACATGAATTGTACCCTGATAGCTAGTGAAAAACTCCTCATTCCTCCCAATAAATCTAATCCCTTTGGGCATATAATGATGATGATGACAATGACGATAAGAATAATTGTCTATTTTAAGTCATAACTTAGCAAGACACCAAATTGAAGTATGAGACCTCCTTGTTTATTGTTCAAGGGATCCCCTTTGTGCAACAATTTGACTGCTTAGTCTATAGAGTTGTACATAATTTACCCTCCTCTCGATTTGAGCTTGTGACCACCAAGGAGGAAAACACATGTTCTTGACTATATGCTATCTCTCTCTTTATATCTTCCGATTGGAAAATATCAATCATTCAAGAGAATGATCATAAACTGTCCTCAAGGGACTTACATCCTTGCTTTTCATAATTACATTCATCTTAATTATTCACATAAAAAACCTTACAAATAACTTTATATATATATATTGCTAGGATACAAATTGTTAAAATGGCCATTTTTAATTATTTGGTTAAATTTATTAATTTAATCCTTATCAAATTAAATTTGTTTTCAATTAGAGGATAAGCAGTCCTATAAACCAAGTAGGTTCCAAAAGATGTTTTTTTATTGAATCGGAATGGGTAGATTTTGTATTAGAAAAAACTGCGATTGAATCGACAATAATGTAATACAAAAATTTTAAAGTGTGTGTAACCCACCGACAAAAAGAGGCATATCAAAGTCCAAAATATTCTAGTAGCGCACCTACCTTAATCTAATATATTTATTCCTAGGAGAGATATTGGCTTACAAATTGGGATAACAACAAAATTACACAACAATACATTGCAATTATAAAGAAAATAGACTAAAATTTCCACCTAGAAAGGGCATCAACAATCAGGGCAACCTGGGTCTCCATAACTTCAGCCACTATTCTCATATCCCTGTCTAGCTGATCCACTAGGATGGCTGCATAGCCAGAGTAGGGTTGCTCTGTACTTCCATGTCCTTATTGTTGACTCTAGAGAAGCCATTGAATGATGAATACCCTATTGATGTCAAGGTTGAAGTGAGAGGAGGCAAGATTACCTCCTGTGGGAGATGAAGATGAACCATAATTCTAGAGACGAAGGTTTCAAAGAACCTATCTACGGTTCCATCTCTAAGTATTTCCTATGGGTGACTTGCATGAAGGTGGAAACCTCTTTTTCTGGTTCCTTGAGCTCTAGAAGCTGTGATGTAATGTCCACAACAAAACCATCTTTGACCCAATTTTCTGCCCTTAATTTCCTTTCACAATCCTCTTGTCACCTATTCCACCTGATCGTGGAACTCATAACTATTAACACTACAATGGGCCTCAATGCCTTTCTTTGACACCTCCGTATGCTGCGTTGGCCCATGGTGACCAGGGAGAGGAGAGTGTTCCAATCCGATGCTTCCTTGAAAATTGCAGCAAGATACTACCAAAGTTGAACCTGATATTTCCTGTTGGTTGCACTTTCTATTGCATCCTCTGTAGCAACATTACATAGGCCAGGAACAAAGGTAGGCTAACTAACTGTCATTCTAGGATTGTCCAATTATCAAACCCCCACACATATTTTCACAGGTCCATCATACTGCTCAAATATTTGTGCATTGGTGGAGAAGTTTTATGGATTAATGGGCCTTGTAAGAGTATTAACTATTAAAAAAACCACAAAATCTGTGCACACAGTTCACTGGCAGATTTTGTCAAACACTTAGTTAACCTCTGATATCAGTCTTCTATAGGAAGTAAACTCTAATACATTTCTCATGCATTAATTTTTCATGTACTGTAAGCTGATATACACTAAGTAAGTCCATTTTACAGCAGAAACAAGTACATAACAACAGACTGTCATAAACATTTGACACAGTATTTTTGGTCCAAAGACCCTGGAAAAACCCCAAAGGGGAAAACCAGTCAAGACAGTATTTATTGAGCTCCTTAGGAAAAGATGTCAGAGAGTACAATATCAGGTAAATTACAGCAACCATTTTCTTTAAAACTGTGCCAAAGAAATAGTCAGTCAACAGGCCCAAACTCTTGCATAGAAAACAATGCCCATTTTTCTACAGTATGTCCTGTAGAGTACAACTTCTCTAACAGCATAAATACACCTCGAAATATGTGAAAAACACAAGTACAAAATACAGCAAAGTCACCTCGAAGTTTGTGCCCATTGGTTGCCTCGATTTCTGTGCTGTATGGCCTCACTGTCACAGCTGTACGGCTTCACTTTCTTCTGCTGTGCAGACTTACTTTCAGCTGCAATGTGCCTTGGATATCGTGCCCTTCACTTTCGGAAACGTGCCCCTTCACCTTGCTGCAAATGCTGATTTCTCCATGAAGTTCATGCCCCTCTCCCACTTAGAGAAGTGCGCTCTAGCTCAGTCTCCTCTCTTCTCTTCACTATCTCAGCTCAGCCCCTTCCTCTCTTGAAACTGGTGCCTTTCTCCCTTCTCTTCAAACTCCTATCTTGGCATTCGAGCCACTCCAAAAATGCTCTCTTTGGAATGAGTGCCAATGATCTAATAAACTCTCTTTTATTATTAAATTAGGGTAACTCCCATGACTTTTCATCTTCTAGGGCCAGGATCAAATCTTGGCTCTCAAGATCAACGAACGTGATTTAATCTCAAGTTCATTTAAATCACTTAAGTGAGATTATATAAATTCACATTACATTCGAAAAGTACACATTGACTCTAAAATAATAAAAAGGTACACTTTATCTCATAAAGTACAACTCACTTTAATATTATAAAGTCACTTTCATAAAGTGCTTTACAAACACTTTTTATAAAGTCACTTTATGTCATTTAATGAGACCCCATGTGCTCGGAACCCTGCACCTAGGCACATGGTGCAGAAGTACCTCCAAGCTACCAAAAACTAACATTAACTCCCTGTCTCTTCGAAGATGCATGGCGATACACTTGTTGGCTCTTAAATTAACCAGTTAGAGTGATATTGGATTAACCATTTGAAATGCTAATGAATTCATTTGCCATTATTCATTCATTTTTTCTCCCTGATTGGCTTGGTAATCAACCTTTCCATTTTCAGCTCATAGAATTTGATGATAGGATATGGATTCAAAGTGGTGAGTCATAGTGATATCCTTTTTGTGGGGTGGGATAGCCTAAAGTCTTGAAGTGGGTTTGGTGAAATAACAATCAGATGATGATCATAGAATCCCCTAATACTGTCACAGATTATGCCTTTCTCCTTTAGCATAACTAGTCCTTGGCATACTGCTAGATCCTTTGCCTCATTATTTGTGGCATTCCCCAAACCTCAAGTGCACTCTGTTTCTTTTTGTCCATCATGGTTGTAGATTACCCCCTTCCCCCCTTGCACTTGCCACTCCTAGGTCCGAAAGGATGCTAAAATGGTAAACTCTCTCTCTCTCTCTCTCTCTTATATATTTTGCCAAAGAAAAAATGTCAGTAGCTTTATTCTTATTAGGATAAAAGTTACAGCCAGAATTGTCCATTTTAGGACTGCCAAAAATAGACAAAATGTCTTCTCAAAAAAGCAGGGGAGTGATCTCAACCCTCAGCCATATGAAGAGTAAAAAGAGAAAATATAACGGGGAGTAATCTCAACCCTGCAAACATATACAAAATAGTACAAAAAAGAATAGGAAAGGGAGTGATCTCAACCCTTGCACATGAACAGTATTGACAGCTGTTACTACACCATTTCATCTTGTAAAAATCAGATGATTTTTAATTCCAAGACTGTGACCTGCCCATCTGGGTCCTTAATTTGTATTCTTACCTGACCCGTGTCCAACTGGCAAGCTGACTTTGCCAGTGAATTAGCCCTTCTTGTTGAATTCTTGGTTAGTGTGAGCAATACTTACATCTGACAGTGTAAGCAATATTCCTCTGATCTTTTCCAGGAGTGGTTGTAGATAGATGTTGGAGCATATTGAGCTTTGGTTTATCCAGCTAGTTATGAGTTTTGAACCCGAGAAGATCGCCATGTTATGGAGAGAGTAGATTGGGGCCATTTTTAGTGCAATATACATTCCTCGGAGTTCTGTAAAATTATTTGTGTTAATGCCCAACGCTTGTTGAAAGGAGATGCTCCTGTCCTTGTCAGTCATGAAATCACCCAATCCACACTTTCCTGGGTTGCCACTTGAATTCTCGGTTAGTGTGAGCAATACTTACATCTGGCAGTGCAAGAAATATTCCTCTGATATTTTCCAGGAGTGGCTGCAGATAGATGTTGGAGCATATTGAGCTTTGGTTTATCCAGCTAGTTACGAGTTTTGAATCCGAGAAGATCGCCATGTTATGGAGAGAGTAGATCTGGGCCATTTTTAGTGCAGTATACATTCCCTGTAGTTCTGCAAAATTATTTGTGTCAATGCCCAGGATCTGTTGAAAGGAGATGTTCCTGTCCTTGTTGGTAATGAAACCACCCAGTCCACATTTTCCTGGGTTGCCACTTGATGCCCCATCGCAAAAGCAAGTTGGTGGATTTGGATCAATACTAGGTGGGTCCGGGTTCCTTGCTTGTTTGCCTTTTTTGCAGCTAGGATCCTTCAATGAATATTTGGCTCTGTGGAAAGTCGATGAGATCAAGGGAGGTTTGTCTTTAAAAATAGCCTCGTTCCTAGATATCCAAATAACCCACATAATGGTAAGAGGAAGAGCTGGATACATGGAATTTATAGGGCTTTCAAATCAATTGTCCCAGGCTTCACAGAGAGTGTCTCCTTCCCAAACTGGCCTTTGACCCAAAACATTTGCTGTCGACTAAACTCCTTGAGTGAATCTACAGTGCACAAATAAGTGATTGACAGTCTCTGCCTGTTCTCTGCAGAGATGGCAAAAGTTTGGACCTATTTTGCCTCTTCTCTGAAGTTTGTCCCAAGTTTGGATCCTGTTATAAACAATGTTTCAAAAATCGAAATCGGAATCGGAATCGGTCGAGGGTCAACTCGGAATCGGAATCGGTAATGAATCGGTCATAAATCGGTCATAAATCGGCCGATTTGAATTTAATGAATCGGTTTACTCAAAAATACATAAAATATTTAAATTTTAAAGAAAAACAACATTTTCAAGATTTTAGGGTTGTTGTTATGACCCAGACGGGCCAGACCTGCTGTTTGAAAGCCAATGAGCACCTAGACTTGCTGTTTGGGACTACTTTCATCCACAGTATTGCCCACCATTTATTTTAAGCCTTTAAAGTTTAAGGTGATTTTCATGACTTTTTACTGCTGCAAAGGTCACAACAGGCACAAGTTTGCTTCAAAATTGTTGTACAAGGGTTTGAACAACTTCAACCTAAGTTGCACGAAACGGGGAAACAGGGACGAAAAGGGGAAACTTCGAAATAGGGGAAACGTGACCCCCCAAAATTTTGGAAACGAGGAAACACAATATATATATATATATATATATAAAATTAATAATATATATATTAAATTAATAATATATATATTAAATTAATAAATGAGCAAGGACATTTAAGAAAATGAATGTGAAATATAAATCATCAATCATACATGTCAACGAATCATTGCCTATGTTGGGATTGTATTCATTAATAGCACCCTATGCTTCCCTCCTCTAAGCTCTAGCCCTTGCCCCTAACTCGAATTTCAAAGTTGATCTTCCAAGGACATAAGTCAACGACTCAACACCCTACAATTTTGATGAAACTTCCTAATCCAATCGTTGAAATAAGGTAGAAAAAGCTTCCCATGCTTAATATGTGATTTTGCATGAGTGAAGAATACATTTTTATTAAGGTCATGACCGAGGAGTTCAACAATCAACACCACCAACATCAAGGTACATATAGGGTTTGATGTGCTTGATTAAATGCCAATTCCATACCCTCATACATGATAGAATCTGGTGGAAACCTTGCAATCCTGAAATCCTGAAATTAAGTCTGCTGAATTTTGGATGGGATCTAAAGTTCTACTTTTTGCATATGAAGTCTGATGAGGTTGGAACCACTCTCAAACATTTAAGTAAAAGGATGGAAAATAAAAGATAAGGAGGATGGAATTTAACATTACCATTAATATCACCAAATACTACTGCACCATGGGGATATTGCATTGTTTTTTTGAGTCTGTAGGCACCCACACAAACTGCCAGACAAATCGGCCAATTTTTTACATAAGTCGGCCTATCAAACCGGTTCGGTACCGAACCGATTTGCAGACCGAGTAGGGTGGCTCTCCAAAAGAGAGAGCCACCCACTGTTCTCGGAGTGCCATTACGAATCCAACTGATAATAGTAAGAGGCTGAATATACTTTTGCCATACACAAGTCTGCCAAAGTCCCTTTGAGGAGATGAGCCTCCAATAACTTTTAGCCGCCATAGCTTGTGAAAAGAGTGATAAGTCTTTGATCCCCCAGCCACCCTGACTTTTGGGTTTGCTTAGAATCTCCCATCTGCAGAGTGCATGGGATTTTTCTTCATTGTTTCCAGACCATATGTATTGTGAACAAATCTTCCGGATGGAGGAAATGATAGATTTTGGAATAAAGGCCATAGCCATTCAATAAACTGGAATGGTTTCAATGATGTTTTTTACCAATGTAACACTCCCAGCCAAAGAGATCCATCAATGGAACCAGGAGCCTATCCTTTTCTTGATCTTTTCAATCAACCATAACCAATCCTTGATTCTGTAATCATTTTCTTTAAGAGAAGACCCTAAGTACTTGACACAAGAATCAGAGTCTTCTTCTGTGTGAGGGAGATGCTTGAGAATATTTTGCTTAAAGAGATCAGGTACATTAAAGAATGGTATGGTAGACTTCCCCATGTTTACCTCCATACCCGTTGATGAAGAGAAGAATCAATATGCGTTCCAGTAATTTGGCTTCCATGATAGCTGCCCTTCCAAAGATGAGGATATCATTAACAAATAAGATGTTTGATATAGAAAAGTCCTTGGTGATGTTTACCCTATGTGTGATAATCTGCAGGGGATCTAGCAACTGTAACAAACTCACAATCAAACTCTCAAGAATGTTGCAAAGAAGAAGAGAAGCATGCACTCAATAATCACTCATAAACATAGAATAATAGACAATATTAGTATCATACAATGAATATGATACGAACCATTACACCAAAACCTCGAGGTGTTAGTGAAGGCCGCCCACTAGGATCTTAACATCCCACCACGCTCCGCAGTCCAGACTCTGGGCTGGATGTGCGCCCGTACGGTGGTGTCCCCTTTGAGTCGTACGAGCCCCGGACGAACACTGCAATGCCGACGTTGCCACCCGCTCTATGACTTGAACCTGGGTGGAGGCTCTGATACCAAATGATACGAACTGTTACACCAAAACCTCGAGGTGTTAGTGAAGGCCGCCCACTAGGATCTTAACAGAATAATGAATGTAAAGAATGTGTTACAATAAACTGTGAAGTAGCATCATATAGGATTCGAATTAGCCAAGTAGGGCATTGGAATCTGAGCTCAAAGTCTAGCTTGGATAACTATGGAGACATCATCCAGTCAGTAGTATCAATCATAAATGGTAAGAGTCAGTCAAGTGTGTCCAACTGAGTCTAACAAAACCATCTATGCATAAATCAGGGAATGGAGACTCCAAGGGGGGCACATGAGGCTATCATAGGGTCAAGTGGCACTCCAAAACTAGCCAACTAGGAGCTACAGGTAGTTAGGATGAGCAATCAGTGGAAGAACTACTCAATCCATGCACTAACTGAGTGATAACTCTCGGTAGGTGAGATAGGGTGCCCTAACTGAGTGATAACTGAAGGTAGGTGAGTAAAGGCGCACTAATTGAGTGTGGTAGGTGAGAAAGGCGCACTTGCCATGCAGAATAGTCAAGAAGGGCTCATCAGGTAGGTAGGAGGCCAAATGGGGGCTAAAGACAGGCTCTGGGGAGCTAAAGTGAGCTCTAGGTGCTGGGGAGACCGCCATGATGATGACTGGATGCATGCAGTGGCATGGAAATGCATGCAACATGCAAAATATAAAAATGATGGTGTTAATATTCCAACACCATGAAGATTCCCCATATTTCTTTCACATGAGATGTGCTTACTCAGTGCTTCAACAATAACAAGGAAAAAGAGAGGGGATAGTGGGCACCCTTGACGCAGACCTCTAGATGAGTGGAAGAATGGTGAAGCATAACCATTTATTAATACAACATAGGAGACTCCTTTTATACAGGCTTCTATCCAGTTTATGAATGGACAAGGGAAACCCACTTGTGTAAGGATAAGGCGTAGGTATAACCAATTAACCTTGCCAAAAGCTTTTGTTAAGTCTATCTTTGGCATGAAGGTGGAAAGAGCAGAGGATTTGATGGAGTGGATGGTTTCTTAGCCAGACCTATAGCATCATGTATATTTCTCGGATCTAAGAAACCAAATTGGTTTGGGGAAATGCAATATGGGAGGATAGGCTTGATATGGGTCATGTGTAAGGATAAGGCGTAGGTATAACCAATTAACCTTGCTAAAAGCTTTTGTTAAGTCTATCTTTAGCATGAAGGTGGGAAGAGCAGAGGATTTGATGGAGTGGATGGTTTCCTGAGCCAAACATATAACATCATGTATATTTCTCTGTTCTAAGAAACCAAATTGGTTTGGGGAAATGCAATATGGGAGGATAGGCTTGATATGGGCTACTATGACCTTGGAGATGACCTTATATATACAATTGCATAGGGCAATGGGTTTGTAGTGGTTGAACCTTGAGAGACTATCAGACTTTGGGATATTAGCAATGAAAGTGGAGTTAAAGGCGGGGTGAGCCATACTTGAAGATCTTGATTCTTTAATTGCAATAGTGATATCGTCACCTATCAGATCCCAGAAGCCAAGGTAAAACTTTGTAGTCCATCTATCCGACCCAAGAGATTTGCCATGTTGGAAAGATTGGAGAACCTTAAGAACCTCCTCCTTTGTGACTTCTTCCATAAGGTTGTCAGCCTGTATTGGATCAACCTAACTATTGAAGGAAGAGGCTGTAGTGAAGATGTCCATGATCTCTTTTTTGGGTTTGTGAAAAGCTTGGAATAGTGTTGAACAACTGCTGCTGAGATTGATTTAAAATCAATGCATTCTTCACATCTTTGATTTCTAACATTCCATATTGTATTAGAGGCTCTTCTTCCCTTAGCTTGTTCGTGGAAAAAAATTGTATTGTTATCCCCTTCTGCAAACCAAAGGGCTCGACTCTTATCTTCCACTTTGCCTCCTGCTAGGCTAGGATTTTCCTTTTTCCTTTTCAAGCTTGTCTATTTAGGTTTAGGTTTAATCTAAGTTGCACGAAACGGGGAAACATGGACGAGTTTTCGAAACGGGGATGGGTTGTAAACGTGAACCCCCAAAATTTTGGAAATAGGGAAACGCGATTATGAGCAAGGACATTTAAAAAAATGAATGTGAAAATAAATCATAAATCATTCATGTCAGCGAATCATTGCCTATATTGGGATCCTATTCATCAATAACACCCTATGCCTCCCTCCTCTATGCTCTAGCCCTTGCCTCTAACTTGAATCTCAAAGTTTATCCTCCAAGGACATTAGTCAATGACTCAACACCCTACAATTTTAATGAAACTTCCTAATAAAATCGTTAAAATAAGGTAGAAAAAGCTTCCCATGCTTAATAAGTGATTTTGCTTAAATGAAGAGTACATTATTATTCAGGTCATGACAAAGGAGTTCAACAATCAACACCACCAACATCAAGTTACATACAGGGGTTGATGTGCTTGATTAAATTCCAATCCCATACTCTCATACATGATAGAAACTGATGGAAACTGATGGAAACTTTGCAATCCTGAAATCCCGAAAACTCTTAAGTCTGCTAAATTTTGAATGGAATTTAAAATTCTACTTTTTGCATATGAAGTTTGATGAGGTTGGAACCACTCTCAAGCATCCTGAAACAATTAATTGGTAATGTTAAAAAGTTAAGTAAAAGCATAGAAAATGAAATATAAGGAGAATGTCACTTTTACTTTAAGAATCTAATATTACCATTTAATACACATTATAATTTCCAGAGCCCGCAGAGGAGTTTTGAGGTTGGTCGACCGGTTAATTACGGGCTCGGCCGGCTAGGACCGGTTTGGTAATGAATTGGTTGGTTCAAGCTTCAGGCCGACTGTTTGTTACCGAACCGGTCCCCGGTTCGGGTTTTGTGCCGGTTTAATGATGCAACTTGGTTGGCCGGTTCCTGTTCTGGTTTGGCCGGTTTTTAAAATGTTGCATAAATGTTCAATAGACCCAATGAGAGGTTTAAGGATTTAGAGACACAAGTGGCTTGAATGTAGTGAGTATTTCTTACTGAGGAATGGAGAGTGAGGGAGGAGTCCCATCCTAATGCCGACCCACTAAAGAGTCCCACACCATTCGTTGAAATAAAAGACAAGTCAGGGAAAATTCTTTTAATGTTCCATAATGCCAATTGTACTGGAATCATTGTCTCTTGAATGTAGGTAATAGATGGATGATGTTTGTGGATCAAACGCTTGAGGGAACGTTGCTTTGAGGCTGTCCATATGCCTCTCATGTTGTTGGAGTCATTTTTTACCCTTTTGGGGGGTTGTTCTACTAAGGGCCCCAAGTATTGTTTGTTGTCGACCAAAGAGAACCTCCCTCCCTGCTTCAGATTTTCCGTGTTCAATGTGAGATCTGCGCCCTCTCGGAGTCGTAATTGCTTGGCTCGGTGTAAGGAAAAGCCCTCCTATTGGCCCCGAAGCCCTGGATTGCAATCTGGTAGGGTATTGCTTCGAGAAGCAAGCCTTATAGTATGCGATGTTTGTAGTGTTACCACTAGAGTCGTCAACTGTTAACATCTCCTTCTAGTCCTTTGATGACTTTTGCTATGAACGAGTGGGAGAATCACTGCTTCTAGGGAGAACTAGAGGCTTAGGGGCGACATTTGATGGACCTTCGTCAGGGTATTCTTGTAACAGCTTCTTGCCTTTTGTTGAATCCAGATCCATAATGCCATCAGGAGGAGGAGAAATGCCTTTCAAAGAGAGGATGTTTCCCTCTAATATCTTTATTCTCTTGGTTAACAATGTTGTTTCCCTCGCCAATTCTTCATTGAACCTTGCGTTTTCAACCTAGAGCTTTGAGTATTCCTCCTCCAATGTCTCCACTTCCCTTTTCCTCTTCTGGGCGATAGATAGAGAGTCAACCCCAAAATTAGATGGACTCATCACCAAATGAGTGCCTCCAACCTCGTTAGATTTTTGATTGAAGGGGCAACTGATCTTCAAATGTCCATGTGATCTACATTGAGTACATTGGAATGGACCATTCTTGTAATCCAGAGTTTGTACATAATGGTTCTCCCCTACTTCAATCATGATGACATCCAACAATCCCTGAGCCTATGTCCATTTCCACGTAGATAGATGCAATTGAAGTGTTTTTCTTGCTTTAGTCTGCGAGGCGATTTTCAGGAAGGTTTCCAAAGAATCGCCAATTGTCTTTAAAATCCGTGGATCCCATAATTCAATAGGAAGGCAAGGGAGCTTCACCCACAAAGCTAGAGTATGGTTTCTTTCCCTTATTGGGTCAAATTTGGCGTGCCGTAGTGATAAAGTCGAATTGCCCCAAAACCACAGGCCCTCCATTGCTATATTTAGGCGGTCGTTCGATGAGTTGAACACAAAAGTGATATACCCACGAGCATCGACAAACGTTTGAGGCGAGTATCCAAGGACCCGCTCCCATGTCCACTTTACCTAGTTCTTTAAATCTTCTTTTGTAAACATTCGAGCATAGAATCTCCTGATTAAGGCATTTCTAGTATGGAAGATTACCTTGTCCTTGATAAGGATTGAGTCCACTATTGCCTTCATCTCTAGTAAGCTTTTCTTGATACACTTTTGCTTCCTATAGCATTGGCAACGAGCTGTTGTTGATTTGGGGTCACTTTGGGGAAGGATCCTTTCGAAGTTAGGAGCATTGAAGAGAGTAAGGGGTTGGATACCTATGGAAGAAACCGACCGTTCCTGGATTGATGGAAGTTCAATAGTATCAACCATCTTGAAAGTTTGTGGGATGTGTGTAAGGACCAATGTGTCTGCCAGAATTCCATCATTGGAGGCTGCAGGAATGCGTGGATTGATCTGCATATTCTCATCGTTGAGTCGAGTGGAGATCGTTGTGGATGTCATAAGCTTTTGAGTGGAGGAATGCAGGTTATCACAGGGCAAAAATGGGCAATCATGAAGAATGGATCGAAGAATTTCCTTAGGTTCTTGGAGTTCTATCACTCCCATATATATATATATATATATATATATATATATATATTCAAAGGAAAGCCTTGTGGGGAAACCCAAGGGATTCTTCCCTTACATTAGTGGATGTCATCCCTAGTAAACCCGTTGGTGCAGACTAGTGCGCTTCACGTAGGGGGATTCAAACTAGGTCCTTGTAGGCACATAACTAGCCAAATGCCCAACAACATTGGCGACAACTAATTGAGCTAACCCCTTGTGCTTTTACAAACTATCTATTTATCTATCTATTTATATATCTATATAAAATTGAGATCAAATTTAATTTTAAGGATAACTTTAACATGTATATATTAAATCTATTAAATTTATCCTTAAAATAAATTTGTTCTCAATTTTTCCTGATCATATATATATATATTAAATCTATTAAATTTATCCTTAAAATAAATTTGTTCTCAATTTTTTCTTGATTAGGGGATAAGTGGTCCTATAGACCAAGTAGGTCTCAAAGGATGTTAAAAATATAAACAAAAATGTGTGAGTACATATATATGGATTTGTGTGTGTGTGTGTGTTGTTTTCCATAAGGAAAACCTCATAGGGAAACGTATTGTTGCTTCTTTACATTCGTGGATGGCATTCCTAGTAAACTTGTTGGCATAGACTAGTGTGCCTCACCCAAGGGGATTCGAACTAGGCACCTATCGGAACAAAACTAATCAAATGCCCGACAACATCGATGACAACCAATTGAGCTAACCACTTGTGCTCAACCATATACATATGTATTTGTGCATAGATGCCAATTCTCTTTTTTGCATCGTGGGTAATGTAAATATCTTATTGACTAGGAGAAGATTTGGTTTGAAGGAAAAATTGGGCAGTAGGAGGTTGTGATTATTCTACCTAGGTGGCTTACCAAGAAGTAATTTTTTTTTGAAAATGAGGTTCCCTCAGTTTAGAATGTTTGATGGAAAGCTTTAGTGTGGGTCAAAGAGTTGGTGATTGTCGTTGTGTTCTTGGATAAGGTTGAGTCTTGTTTGTTTGAGCTTTTGCGTTTATACTTGTTCAAGAACTTGGAGCTGCTCAACTTTTTCAAGAAAAAGCCAAAGATAGTCTTGCCTAAACCTAATATTTGGGATCCAATATACTTTTGAATGTTTTTGAAGGCTATGCTGTGATGGTGCATTGAGGAATAATCAAGGTGCAACTTGTGCAGTGCCCATGCAATTTTACACGATTTTGGCTACTGCATAAACACATTTGTAAGGTCTTGGCAGGGTTTCAAACAACTTTTAGAAGCTAGGGTGTTATGTAGATGTTTGTAATGAGCTTGCTACGCTACACAACCAACAAGGTGGAAAAACCGCACCTTTGTTTTCAATTAATTACTTTTATATCTCTTCCTATTAATTGCTACTATTGCTTTACGTGCATTGCACTTGATAACCTTCTATCGGATTTCCACACCCTACTCATTTGATTGTTATTGACTCTGGGTTGTAGGAAGGGTTAATAAAATGAGTAGAATCTATTGACAATGTTCATTATATAAATGATTACTCTAGAAACTAGATTATTATGATTATTATTTAGTTTGAATCAATTAGGCAAATTAAGATTTAGATTGGAGAGCATCATCTTTTATCTTTTCCAACCATTGTAAATCCATTTTTTAAGGCTTCCATTTCTTGAGTATTTCTTCATTAAACTTAAAGTAACTCTTGATTACCTTCAAGCCAATTAGGGATCTATCTCTTGGCTTAAGGTTAAATTGTAGGCGTTGCCAACTACAAGTGGCTTATCTTTAGTACTAGAGTATCTACTCAGTCTGGCTTGCTTGTTGTTTATGCACAACCTAGTAATCAAAGGATCGACAAGGTGATGGACTGCTAAACCAACACAACTATGGACTTCCTTCTCAACGTGTCGCTATTAGAAGGAAATCCTCTTTTAGGTTTCCTAGGTCTAACAATAAATGAACCTAGGCTAGCCAAGGGAGAGACCCTAGCCATGCTTTTTCTAAGGCTAACTAGGATGACCTAACTAACCCCATATATCATCCTAGCTCTATTTTTTATGACAATGCGTCTAACTAGGATATTCAATTAAAGACAAGACACATTTCAGTTTTCAGTAAAATACACTATGAGCAAATAAAATATATGATACAATGAAATAAAAGCTTTCACTGTTAAAACTAAAAGTAGACAATTTGAATTCTTGAAATAAATAACCCCAAAACCAAAGGCTTAAAAGTTACAGGGATTGTCAAGCTACTATAGCTCTTTGATCCACCCGTGAGATCCAACGATGATGCTTGGTCCAATCTTTCAGAGCATTAACCATGGAGGATTGACTGTACCTTTGGGCACACCACCCAATCTCTCAGATGAGTGAAGAGTAATCTTCCTAAATGCCCTGTTCAGTGCACTATAGTAACAAGATAACCCATAGGTTGGTTTTAGGATGCCAATGGGGTCCTCAATATACACAAGGTACGTGAGGTCCAAGTCCGTGCTCAGTGCTGTCTAATGTGGTACTACTAGAAGAAGGGTACTAGATGGGAGTGAAAGGGGATGTCCAACATCTTGCACCTAACGAGGATGCAAGGAGACGTGTCCCAATGATGGTCATTGTCTAGTAGTGTTCCCTTCAACCGCAATTTTACCCATTGAATGATAACTTCTGAAGATCTTTAGAGACGCTGACACATGTCTTCTACCCAAGAATCCCAGATGTCATTAAGCCATAATGGTTTCAATATAAATCTCTGTATCAATGTATCCTTTGAAATCGACAACTCATAGCATTCATCATATAAAAGTCAATGAAATATGAAAGTAATAACTAATTTGAAATAAGATCTCAATGAATCTACTTGAATCAATAAGTATACACTAGATCAATTTACTAAAATCAATAACTCAAAATAGCAATCTCTCAATAAATTAAACAATTTAATGTAACCAAGCACTAAGTTGCCAGTGAAAGATCATTCATATGTTAACCAAGCACTTGTAATAAACTCTGAGAAAGCAAATAACTATCGCAAAGGAACATTCACATACTCATAATCTTACGCTAATTAGGCGTATTAGGCATTCATAGACTTGCACATTTACTTCCAAGCATGAGACAATGAATCAATCTGAGCTTTCAATCTCACAAACAAAGCCATGATCTGTAACCACTATCAAGGGCAATATTTATAAGGAACGAAGCATTTAGACCTATCCACTATGCAATTGTAATCATTAATGAGCTTATGAAGAAACTTTGTGATAATGAGGAAGTTGATATCAAATCACACCCAAGAGTTTAGAATATTCGTTATGCTTGAGTACACATAAGTGAATCACACTATGAATTGTCCCCTAAATCTCAAAAAATCATTAAACCGTAGACTTCATTAGATTACCAACCATGTGTGAATACTTCTTCTAATTCCCAAAGATATATATTTGAATGTCTAAAAACTATAGCAGAAATATGAGTCACCTAACAAATACGTTTCAGATCAAATAGAAAAGGTGCGAATTGACTTGAGATCTCAACACTTGTACACGGTCCAATTTGACATTCAAAAGTCACTTAGATTGTGACCACTAGGATCATTGGGCTGTCAAAATATCACTTCAAATGGCTGCCTAATAAGGCAAATGTAACAGCAGTATACTAAGACTTATATCAGAGCTAGATTATATAAATAATAATAGTCCATGTCAAAAATAGTAATTTGTGATTAAGTGGCTGTAAGAAAATCCACAGTAAGGTCTTCTTGTAATAAAATGTCACTGATCTGAGAGTTGTCACTCAAGCGATTAGCAGTATGAGGTCAATTAAGGTTATGTGAAAGATGCCTAGAGAAAACAGTGATCACTTAATATATTCTAACGAATTATGACAAATTATATAATGCCAATGATTGCATGGTATGTCAATGATCAAGGTTGTAGCAGATGTCAATGATCAAAGTTGTAGCAGCATAGAACCATGAAATCTTATGAAGAATGAACAACAGTGAAATGGTTCTCCAAATCTGATGTTAATGACAGTGATCAATCCTTCATGAAAGGAAAATATGAGCAAAAGTGAGACAAGGTCTAAGCATAATGGTGATAACAGTGATCAAGGATGTCATACACAAGTGCTATAACAGTGTGGAAACAGTAACCAAGCAAATATTCTAAGTGCCTAAATGATCTCAATGAGGTACTGTCAATGGTTAACGATGCTAGACTAATAGAGACCCAATTTCGGCATTGTATAACAGCAGTATGTAAAGACAACCAGAGAGTTTTGATTCACTGCATCTTTGATTCAAATACACCTCTGATGATTATGGAATTTGCAGCCAGTATGACGGTATATATATGGCTAATGAAAGTAGTGATTAAACAATAGCTTAGAGTGCCGAATTCATCATCAACAAGGTACTTGTAATTGTTAACAATCCAATGTTTGGCATAGTATGGCAATAGGCTTAGAATGGACTTGTAATATCTCACAACAGCAGTAGAAGGTTGATTCTTATATGTTGTATGAGTAAACCAATCAATATAACATGGTTCAAAGACAACACCTTCAAAACAGTGAACGAAACCTACTTGGATTTAAGATATGCTAAGAGCTTTATCAAGTTGAAATCGTATGATTGTAGGACTATGTATGGCAGACCTCAATCATGAACAATGAAATCAATGATTTATTACTCCATAACACATCTGCCCTTAACACCATATGAACATAATGGTAATCCTTAAGCAATATCTCAGATTTTGAATGATAATTTTCCAAAGGTAAATATGAGATTAATTATGGAATTTGTCTTTAAATCTAAAGACCAACCATTGTGAGTATGCATGGGCATAATCTAGGAGATTAAACTCATACATAAGGTTAGCAAATAATTAGAGAATCAATAGTGAAAATGACTAACAAATTAGATCTTCAATAAACACTATTATAGTCATATAAAACCAGCAGAGCTAACAAGATAATAGATGAAAGCAAAATAGAACCGTTATTAGCTAAGTACTTGGATGCAATGAATAACAAAGACGCTTAAAAAGTGTTGGTTTATTATTAGGGTTTGTTTAGCTCCATAGGGTTTAATAGTAGCAATTGGATGAATAAGGAGGGAAGTTCGATTTCCCTAAGAGCCTCTTCCTCTAGACTTGATCAAATTACCTACAAAACAAAATGGGTAAGTAGATTTGAATAATGGTGAAAAATTGATGAATTGCAACAAATTAAAATTAACTAAAACCCTAGACTAGTGCCTTGAGGGAAACATCAAGTTTGGGAAAATGGAGTCAAACATGAAATGGTGATTGAATGAAGATCTTCAAGAAAAAGGGGAGGATAACACAATCCCCCTTCTTTTCTTGTTGAAGCAATTCAACATATATCCTACTCGAAATAATTCATGGCTACCTGTAATCATCAAGAGAATAGTCTATCTAATACACAAGCACCAAAAATCACTTAGTTAAAGATATAGTGAACAAAACCCAAACATGAACAAAGGAGGTTGCATCAATCAATTGAAACATGAATGAATTTTGGACATAATAGATAAGGTTGCATCAATTACCTATCACTTTACTATATCCAAGTAGAATCACTACAAATTACCTCAAGTTAGTGAACCCATTATTCAACATCACATCAAGAAATCACCATAAGCTTCCACAAGAAGAGCCCCAAGTACACCAATTAAGAGCAAGAGCCAACATTTTCTTATTGCAATATAAAAATTTCCACCCTTAGAGAGAAAATCGACCTCCTTTAAATAGCCAATTAGGGCTGATTTCTCCTTTGGAAGAGATCTAGCGTTTGATAAAAGTTTGTTACATGAGAAATTACTTTGTGATGATCTCAAGGGAGGTTGTTGTTGGATTGATGGCCTAGATCCAACCTTCATTCAATAAAAAATACAAGAAAATACCAATGTCGTTGGGCCCGTAGGGCGCATTCCTAGGTTTACTTGCCAAAAACATTAAAATATTTGCCCAATACTATGGGTCTCTTCAATACAAGAGGAGAAAACGATATCATGTTTACAAAACCATTGCTTGGTTGCTGAAACCATGTGTTATTTTCCTTATTCCAAGCATTTGACCAAAAACCATCTTTTGCCAAGTTGTTGGAGGCCCACGATTTTCTCTAGGGAGGTCGATCCATGCCTTAGGAGCTCAAATCAATGGTTGGGATATAATCTTTAGTTGAGATTTGCTTTATCTCATCCCAAGATACCTTCCCATGTGTGCCCAAGTGCCACATCACCTTTATTTGCCTCAACATGTGTGCAACATGTCAACTTAGGCAAATCGACTTAGGCTTCTTAGGTTAATTTATCTAAAAAAAATAAAAAGTGCATCCTTAGCTTGGAATTAGAACATAAAGTGCACTTTTAGCCCCTTAATGAATTATTAGACACCGATTTAGGCTTTTTTAATGAAATGATTAGGTGTGTCATTAATTAATCCGTAGTTAGCTTGAAGTAGCCTGAAATAAGCTTGTAAATGCCCCTGATTCCTAGAAAAGGGTCAGATGGACAATGCCTCGCATGGAGTCTGTTGGGTTGAGTAATATGGCCAATTGGGTGGGCCAAATATACCAAGTTGTTGTCAAGTTGATGGCGAAAAATTTCCCATGCACATTGATGAAGTTTTCAGGCTGCTCGTTGACACTGAGAATGAGCTCTTGTGGAATCTGGCCAATCTAGTGAAACTTTCTAACATGCAAAGGTTAGAGGTTGTAGAAGGGCCAACTAGGTGCCCAAATATACCCTTAGTTCTTCAAAATACTGAGTATATCAATCCCATGCATGTTCATGAAAATAAACACTACTATCTTTGGGGAGAAGCCCACCACCTTTTTGGAAATGATTGATTAGAGGTAGTAATGATCAATTTCACTTCAAATACCTAGTTAAGTGGCCAAATGGGTATTCAAGTTTTTACATTTTTAATATACCTTCTGGAACTCAAGATATGGATTTGCCACCTTCAAACCCCTAAAGACTAATACACTGGCTTTGCAATCATTTGATACATTGAAGAAGACCTGATGAATTCTCCGTGACATTGAAAAAGATGTACTAGGATCACATTTGTCCCTGGCGGGCCAACAACAAAGGGTGTCCACATGGACCAATACATAGAAGTTGCCATTGACCATCAAATTGAGTCATCATATAATTAGTCATGTATACATGATTATATACCTTCACAACAAGTATCTTCAAACATGTTTTTGAGAAGCAAGATTTACCTACTAACCATATCCATGACAACACTCAAGCACTTGCAAGGGCTAGTTTCTTCAATGAGGTGAGTAAGATGGACAAACAAGACAAGTGAAACTTTTGGTGGAAGGATGAATTGGTCAATCCAAGGTGTAAAGGGAAAAAGATATAGTACAAGATTATCTATGCCAATATAATTAACAAATAAAAGCCATGTGTGTCACCAAGAGGAGTGTCAGAGAGATGCACCCTTTGAATATAGCCTATTTTAATAGGGGGAGCGTATTTACTTGGAAGAGATGCCAATCGCGGAGTCCAACATGCTTCCACTAAATAAAGTCAAAGTGGCATAACATCCACACAAAATGTTAGGGTGTTTAGTTGTTCGTGCCAGTCAAACGTCTTAGCCCCAACAGTGCCTAGTCGCCATACTTCCAAACCAAGAGACTTAGTTTTATTCACATTTATATCACCCCTTTTCATTTTAGCTTCATAGAAATACTTCCTTTATTTTCCTTTTCACTTTGGATTTCGAGCTTTGATAAAGCTGTAGTGCTCTATAGGTAATCCTGACTCAAAAGAAAGATGGCCATGGGTCACGATACCATCACACCCTCTAGCTAGAGGAATTCCTAGGACACAATCAACTCTAAGACACGATTTTCCAACAATCAACACTAACAACATAGGAGGGAAAGCAAGAGTCAACTTCATCAAGCCTCAGACCAAGGATGTAAACCAGAATTATAGAGTGAGGTGGATGGATGGAAGGTCAAGATATGGACCCAAAGAAGGGGGTACAATTCCTTGCAAGACACTTAAACATTAGCAAGCGTCAATGGTACATAAGTAAATCAAGGATCTACTACCCTTGTCAACTTGAAAGTGTGATACTACTAGCTATATTCCATAGTAGCAAGATTCGAGTACGGATTCGAAAACGATACGAAAAAAATATGTAATAAAAAAATCAAGTACGACTAAAATACGAGAGTAGACATCTTATAAATACAAAAAACATGCAATTTTAATTTAAAAATAAAATAAAATAATACATAATCATTCCAAATTTTAACATCTCTCTAATTTTTAATTGAAAACTTTAAAAATAAAACTTAAAACTACACAAATCTATTTTTATATAAAATGACTTAAAAAAATGAAAACAAAAAAGCTACATAAATTTACTTTTTGATAAATAATAAATACTAAAATGTAAAATTAAAATAACAATGGTATAAAATAAAACTTAAATAAAAAACTACATGTAATAAAATAAAACTTAAATAAAAAACTACATGTAATAAAATAAAACTTAAATAAAAAAAACTACATGTAATAGTAATAACGCAAATTGTATCAATATGAATTCGATTCCAATTCAGTTTGTTCAAAATTGGGTAAATAAATAGTTGACTGTACCGAACCCGTATCATCTCGAATGTTCGCCGTATTTTTAACATGGTTCGAATTTCCGTACAACAACTGTCAATATGGCCGTATTTTGCTACTATGCTATATTCATTAGACTCTCAATACGTCAACTAGATCAATAGCAACATATAGTAAGTCATTCATTAATTCATCATCATGGCATGGCATAGCAATAGAGGCATTGGCATATCATTGATCATTACATTCATACATCTCTTCCATCTAATAGGGAGGCCTAAGAGCAGCAAAGATAGGCCTCAATACTCTAGCTTGCACCTTGCTTGAAAAAGCAAAAAATTGTCTGAGAAGAGGGATGCCCCACAAAGTGTGGCATAACACTTCCCATAAGTAACATGTCATTATGATTAGAGTAATTATTATTGTTTTATTTTCACAATTTGGCTACCTCATGCACGATTGATTTAGATATTGATGTAAAATTCCAATACCTTTTGTAAGCTTCATATCCAAATCCACACTAACTCATGATTGTATGAAGTGTCAATTATATATTTAATTCCTATGCCTTGGGTTTTTAATTAGGATCATAAAAAACTAAGTACATAGTTAGTAATTTTATATATAATAAGTCACATGACAAAAGGACGCAAGACATGGAGGAAACGGAAATATGAGTAACCAACACAGGATGCGTTGACCCTAGAAACAAGACACAAGGGACTTGTCTTATATCTGTATTGAAAAATTATATATATTAAAAAATTACAAATTATAAATACAAAATGAAATATAGACATAAAGATCAATTTTTTTAAGAGACTAGAACATTTACAAAACACTTTGAATCCCTTCAAATCACGTTTTCACCCTTCACCTGCACAATGAGAGACTGAGAGCTCTTTCCCTACAGATGAAAGTGAGAAACCAATGGAAAACACATTTTTTAGAGTTGGTCATACGGGACACATCTAGGGAAACATGTGTTTGGTATGTGTCCAGTTTTAGGACACACACCAAACACGTGTCCGAGCATGTCCATGTCCGATACGTGTGATATGGACATGGCCCCCAGTTGGAAATTCCTGTTTCTTAGTGTGTGTGTGTGTAGGAACAACTTACATGTATAGGAACATGTTAACACCCAAAACTGAACTAATAAAAATTGCTGCAATTCTAGAGACGATACCCATGTCACGTCAACATTCATCTTTCTCACTTTGCACTGGTGCCTTTTCAGCCTCAAGGGGGATTCTCTAAAGTGCTGCTTCTGATCTACCAATTAAACTCAAGAATCATAAGTTAGATTAGTAAATAGAGAAAACTCATAAGAATAAATTAACAAAAGTTTAGGATGGATCCAGAATGACCGGTGCCCTCCATTTGGTTTATGAAGTTAGGTGAAAAAGTAAACAAGTGCCGGATCAAGATTGGTGAAATCTGGTGAGGCACTCGGTCCAAATGATTCTCACAAGATCAAGGCATCCTAACCATCATGTCAATGATGGGCCAAGAGAACCCCCACACCAAGGGAATAATTTGCTCAGAACCCTGTCCTGGTTGCTCGAAAGCAAACCCAGGGATATAATTATTAATTTCTACCACTATGAACCCTTTGTGGCTTTGAAACACAGTTTTGTTCCACAAAGATTCCACAATGCCAGGGGATAAACACCCTCGAAAAATGTACAAAACCATGAAATATGGTTAAGAGAGGGCGCTGCAAAATTAACATGACATCAAAATGAAGAGCATGACATCAAAGCCCCGAAAGCAATTACAAGTGAAATGGGAATTTTAAAAATCTTTGGATCCAGCACTGTTCACCATCTCTGAAAAATAATTTAATAGATATCTCATCTTCTAAGTGGTGTGCCTTCCTTGGCCAAGAATAGTCATGCATGTGAACTTTAACTGAACCTTGAATTGAACTGGCATTTAAGTAGTCATTCATGCAGGATGCAGTAACCTTTGGATGCAAGTGGATAAGGTTGCATGCAAGGTGCACTTAACTACAAGTGAATAGATAAGGTTGAGGTCAAAATACACTGCATATATCCATCTCAACTAGTACATCCTCCTTGTGGATTAGAGTTCATTCCTTTTCCATAAATAATCTCCACCTGAACTACTTGTCCGAATAAGACAACCTTTTCAAAAGATATCTCAGGTGAGAGATATTACTAACTTGATAAATTATTTAACTTTATTTGCACCAAGAAATGTCAATTTCCTTATACTCATCCTTATAGTTACGGAAATGATGTTTTCCTTGCACTTCAATACATGGCATCATCTATCTGACTAATCATCACTCTGTAAACACCATGTCACTGCCAAAAAATAGGCATGCTAAAAATTGCAGCGACTCCTAAAAAATAAGAACCCCAAAATGCATAGCTAAGCCTACTTAAAAATAGGAAGCGAACCTCTTAAAAAATAGGAACTTCAGAATGCCAAAATGACACCTTGGGAAACACTATAAATAGCATGTCTCAAAAGATGCACTGCTAAAAATATCACCATCATGCGGAGATGAAAATAGACTCATTCAACTTGTGTGCCTCCTAACAAGATTATATCATCTGATTTGCCATGTGGGCACTGTAAAGCTACCTTCTAAAAATAGCAGTTTCTTGAGATAACATGTATGCCGCATGCACTAGTAAAACCCTGAATGCACCATGAATCATCTCCAAATCTCAAACTGCGAAACTGGAAATGGTCCCCATGCGAGAACTGATCTCTGAAATGAATGATCTGGAACTGTTGTACCAAAATTCCTGTGAAGGATTGCCCCCAGTGGACTAACCTGATAAAAAAATTCAGAAGTTAACATGAGAATTGCATCGGTGCAATTCTGGGTGCTAACAGGGCATGGTTAGATTGATTCTTCTACTTACAAGAGTTTAATTATGTGTTAATAAGATATACTGAAAAGTGTATGGCAGAGTCCATTTGGTTCTAGAATGGTCAATTGTATCCTTAGTCCCAGCGTCACTATAATTGAAATTCCTACTATTAACTCTTATACTAGCACAGCCACTTGATTTGTGGCTGATGAACACCGATACGCAACAAGTGTCACTAACAAGTTAAGTGCCACGAACAAGTGCTACTTGTTCTCCATGCTTAATTGTAATCACCAGTTGTCTGCCACAAACTTTACTCTGCTACAAACGGCCCGTTATCCATGCATTAGCTACCAGTTATTTTTGATATTCTTTTTTTTATAATTGTTTATTTTGAATTTGAAACGACTGCCATAAAATCAATCTCAACAATACACTTGTCTCATCCTTGTGCAATCTAGGAAAAGCATAGGCACTTGTCTAATCCTTGTGCAATCTAGGAAAAGCATAGGCGCTAGTCCACCCCAAATTCTAAAATATAAACACCTATCGGTGTAATTACCCAATCAGGGAAAGTGATGTTATGACCTTTGGTTTACTGGGATTTACAAACAAGATCCAAAATATGCCAATGGAAGAGAAGATAAGTGCAGTTTTGGGAGGTAACAAGGAGGGGAAGGTCATTGATGGAGATCTGGTAGGGAGGTAGGGGATTTATTGAAATGCTCACTAACTAATAAATAACAGTGCCTCAGAATACCATCAACAAGGCTGCTGACCCAACTGATTTAGGGATGCAAGTTTCTCAGAATAGAAGAGCACAAAAATGGGGTACCTAAAGTCCGTCTCGAGGCGAATGGGATATCCGATATACACCAAACTTTGACTGTACAACATCCAATCAACATTCTGTTTGCACACAATAAAGATGTTGAAGCATGACAGTTTAAATCCTGTCAATCTGAGATCACTCTTTATAACCAAGGTTCTAAGTCCCCAAAACATAGATCCATAAAACGATAGAGTTGATGAGTGCATCAGAGAGTTTCATCTTATATGGTAAGTCCTAGAAATGAAGGTGGAGGCATTGTTTCTCAAGCATGGCCAAGGTAGCTTATCCCTTACTTGCCGGCAGATGGGATAACGGTTTTAAACTGAAGGTGGGCCCAGTGAATTGCAATCCTAAGTATAAAAAGTGGTATTAAAGATCATGATACATGTTTTCCCAACATTGGCTGTCAACTGTGGAGGCCAACAATACCACATCATCTACAAATAAAAGCAATGAAATTGTGATTTGATGAAGTAGGAAACCATCCTTGACCTGAGTAGAGTCCCTGCAAGAAACTAGTTTGTTGTTAAGAAGTGATTGGAAAGAGCAGGTGTCTGACAATTTTCTGTCTAGTTTCTGAATCTAAGGAATAGAGAACCTGTTTCTGATGAATAGAGTTTGTTTAAAGCTTACCATTGGCTATAGATCATCAAGACCTTGCAGATTGACTGGATATAAATATTGAAAAAATTCAGTCAGTTCTTTATCTATAACTGGGTTCCTTAGTTCACAAATCCAATTAATGGATGGTGGATTCGATAGAGGATAGTGGTTTAATTACTATAGCATTTAAGTGAACATGGATAATGACTAGTTCTTCATATGATTAGCAACTTCTAATTAGTAAGATATCTCTAATTCTGCTCAATGGTCTGGAAGACTAGTGGTTTTTCTGGGTAAAAAATAGGTTTCATACCCAGCTGTTTAACTCATCTTTTCAGGCATTGTAATTGCTTGTATTGTAGTGTATTACATTTTGTTTTGCATGGGAAGATTTATATTCAGATGATAAAATAACCAAAGGGTCAAGGTTTAAATCAGATCATTGTCATACTTCAAGGCTTAAACAATAAATTCAAAGATCATTTTTAGCTAAGAAGTCTTCTATTATTGTTTTATTGATTGTCACGAACTTGAAATACTATTTTAGCCAGCCTAGGTTTATTGAGTAGCTTTGAAGGATCTGTTTGGCTTTTTTTGGGTTGCTTGCTTGCTAATATACTGAAACTACACGATTCATTTCATAATTTTGGTTAGGCAAGAAATCCTCCTCTAAGTTTGGATATAAAATAGCTTTTTCTTGACCTTGAAAGCTTCTGATTTTCTTTATCTAATTTCATTTACTGAATGTTTTTGTATATCAGAATATGATCACAGGAGCAGCTCAAATGGATGGAGGTATTCTTGTTGTATCTGCCCCTGATGGACCCATGCCTCAGACTAAAGAGCACATCTTGCTTGCTCGTCAGGTTTTCTTTTTGACTTCTACTATTGCTCAGATTGCCTTTCTTTTTCAGTTCTAGTATAACTCAGATTGCCATTCTTTTCCGAAGAGATGCATATTTTCATAGTTTGTGGCTTGTTGGGAACGGGCAAGCTAGTGCATCAATTTCTGATTGGAAAGCAAGAATAAGTGGCACGATTTGTTTATATATCTTTATTCTTGAGGCAGGTAGGAGTGCCATCTCTGGTATGTTTTCTTAATAAGGTTGATGTGGTGGATGACGAAGAGTTGTTGGAACTTGTAGAAATGGAACTTCGTGGTATGCGGCAATAACCCAAGACTTTACTTGAGGCTTTCATCTCTTTTGTGTATGTTGATTTGCATGCACTGAGCTTCTGTTTCCTCTAGATTTTTAACATATTTAAAATTTGATTTGTGATGACTGACAGAGTTGCTTAGCTTCTACAAGTTCCCGGGTGATGAGATCCCTATTGTGAGGGGTTCTGCATTATCAGCTTTGCAGGGTACCAATGATGAAATAGGAAAGAAATCTATTTTGAAGTTGATGGAAGCAGTGGATGAGTACATTCCAGACCCAAAACGCGTGCTTGACAAACCTTTTCTTATGCCTATAGAAGATGTTTTCTCGATTCAGGTACTTTTCTTTGCTAATATAGGGCAGTTGCACCTTCCTGTCTATGCTGCTAATATAAAGTGTTTTTATTTGTTAAATATAGTTTTTTCCTGTTTTGCTAGAAAATGTATTTTCATTAACATGCTTCCAAATAGGATGAAATTTCATCAAGAAAATAAACCCAAGGGCATCCAATATGGCTTGGATGTCCACCCTCCAAAAAAAAGATCACATCTAAACTTCAGCCTAAGAAGTCTAACACTTAAAGCAAAATACACAAGTTTTTAAAAGCAGACAGTCCTCCGTGAATCTACCTTTCCATCTACAAGAGAAACACATACTATTTATTGGCTGGAAGGACAATCTTTGGAACTGTTACATCCAAGATCTGCACAAACGATAAGTCCAATCATCCTACAAACCCTAGAAGAACTTGAAGACACCACCCACTCTCACGTTGGTGGTCGTCCTTCTCACTTTAGGTTGCCTCTCCTCTGGCAGAATGGGGGATACCCTGCTAAGACTACAAGTCTGTCCTTGTTATGCTTGATATAAATATCAGATTTGTAGAATAGAGATGCTTTAAGATATAGGTAATAAAGTGATGGTGGACTATCAAAACTGGTGTCTATCCATTGGGCGATGGAGTAAATATCAGAGAGCGAGAAGGCTTCAGTATGATGGAGAAGATGTAATTAAGACATGCATTGATGTGCTACAATTAGTCCTCAAACAGATTTTTAGATTGTGCAAGAATAAGTGAGAACCCTTAGATGCAGTGTCACAACCATGAGATCACTACCAAGTAATGATGTGCAACCATGAACAATAGAGAAATAACGACATATGAAACCGTAGATGAAGTAGATTGTGTATGGCAGCCTTTTAATTGAATGATCAACCAACAAGATATCATATCTTCAAATCTGACTACACCATGAGATCAAGGAGTCATAGCATACAACACTTAAAATCTTCTTTCATAGTTACAACAGTCTTCAAAGATTGAATGAACAACTATAGACAGAAAATTCCAGCAACAAATTTATTCAATTAAGCAAGGTTATATCAGGATTTAGAGAGGATTTTACTTCATCCCTAACATTCTGTTATTGGAGCAATAATGCCCTTCTACAGAGATGATTTCAGCAGAAAATACAATGTCATTCTTTTCAAAACCCTAGTCATCCATTCAAGAGAAAGGAAAAATGGAGAAACATTATATTAAAGCTTGGCAATTAACTTTTTCCTCCCAAGAGATCTTCAACAAAGCATAGAGGGGGGATACTCTTCATCCAACGATTCCTTGCAAATGAGAAGTGCTTCTCCTTGTATAGCTTCTTTCCTCAACCACTTTAAAAAAAATATTATAAAGAATTGTCTAGAAAGGTATGGATCCCTCTTTTCCTCCAAGAAATAATACCTAAATACACATAACTTCATAAGGTCTAGAAGTCCCCTTGAAGGAGGGCGCTCCTAATCTAGGGTCTTCTTTATGATTTGGGGGATGTGCTACATAGTACATACATCCTTGCTGCCATGTGTCACGTTCCCTAGCTTGGGAGCTCTTCAAGAATGGTCATATAGTAGCTTCCTCTTCCCAAAATAGCAATAGTACTCAGGGAAATGTGGAGTGCTCCATTAGAAAATGTCAAATGCAGTTAGGGTTTTGAGGTGACAATTTTGAGATCACCATAACTCCCTCAATATTTATTGGAATCTCTATTATGACCTATTGATATTTGTAACTCGGATAGGAACCTCTGCACATGTTTAGTATCGAACGAGCATGAAGTTGTCCAAGTCAAATCTATTTTGTAATTCACTTTATTTATAAAGTGAGTCTTTTAATTAGTTGTTGAGTCTAATAAAGTGTAATTTCAATACTCTAGTGATTTAGACTAATCTCAATCGTACATCTCACCAAGAGGTTAGGGTTTTGGTAAATTAGGGTTTCAACTAAAGTATATAGGCAGGTGGAAGGTTAAGACGCATTCATTATTCACTTAAAGACAATTTCGTCGGGAAGTGAAGTAATTCATCTGAGTATCAGAGTTAGGGTGCCCAAGAGGACTCTGGAAGAGCAACCATGTAGATTTCAGGGTGCAGATTCTGAGATTGCAGGTACAACAGATTCGTATAGTCGTACAGATCCGTACAGCAAGCCCGTACATACATGCAAAATGTCCGTACAGTGCCTAACAAGCATTGGGTTGAGATCTCGTTTTTTTTTCCTTTTTAAATTTGTGTGGGCATATTTCCTTAGTAAGTTTGCTGATTTTGCTTCATTTTTTAGTGTACCGTACAACTGTAAGCTTTCGCAGTTGTGGAGGTTTTCTTGCAAACTTTGTTCTATTCATGAAAAGCTGATTTCAAGGAGTAAAGTGTATGCACTATGTTAATGCTTGCGCTATTTGTATTTTCAACCATTTGTGTGATTGTTGCGTGTTCAAAAATTTATTTCTGTTATTGAATAAATTAGAGATTTGATTTATTTAAATAAAGAAACTTAGGACAACAGTGATCTAAGGTCTGAACATCTACATGGTAACTTTTGGCAACTCACAAGAAGAAAGAAGTGAGAGCCAAGTGGATGTTCATGGATGCTATAAACTTTAAAGAATAATCTAATCCCTCAAATAGTTGAGAAGAAGACGTTTTAGGACATGTTCGATGCTCTGGTTAGCTTTTACCAGAGTGAGAACATTAACGGGAAGATGATATCAAATCTGTTGAGATGACCATATCAGACACTGTCACCAGTTACCTATTGAAGGTCACATAGATTCGTTACCAGCTTGCAACAGTTGGGGAAAAGGTTGAAGATAGAGCTAGTCAATAGGGCACTGAATGGATTCCCACCTATGGGAAACATTTGTCCAGGATGTTTGTGATCGGGAGAGCCTTCTCTCCGGTAAAGATTGTGGGGTGACTATATCCAGGAGGTAACTCAGATGAAGTCAAAGGCTAGTAGACAAGGAGGTAATAATGATCGTGCCCTAATTGTTCAAGTGAAGAAAGGCAGAGGTAAATGACCCCGTAAGGGTAAGATGAAGGGTGAGAAGTTAGCTTCACAGCCAGGGAAGAAGAACATGAGTAAACTCAAGTGGTTCACATGTCATAAGAACGACCATTATGCATCGCAGTGCCTGGAAAAGAAGGGTAAAGGGAAGTAACAACACCAGGTAGCAGCCTCAGTTCAAACGCAGATGGTATCTTGCCTCTCAGTTGAAACCAGGTAGACTTTGCCTCTAAGTTTAAGACGGATTTCTCGGTGGTATCTTGCCTCTCTTCTAGCACAGTTTCGAAGAATGTGTGGTATGTGGACAATGGAACGTCAAGGCATTTGGCATTGCTCCGAGAACTATTTTCAAGTCTAATAGAGCAAGTCTCAGGAGTTCTGGTCGAGCTTGGTGATGATGCAAAGTATCTAGTAGCAAGAGTTGGTACCAATCCTTTCCAACTCCAGTCAGTTAACTTGTTAGAGTTAGACTTTGATGATGTGTTATATATTCTAGGTATCAAGAACAATCTTCTTTCAATTTTGGTCATTGAAGCTACGTTGTCGGGAGTGGGGAGTGAGAGCGGGAGCGAAGCGAAAAGCAAAATCTTCAAAAGCTTTCGGGTTGGGAGCATTTTTTATATAATATATATATTTTTATATATTTTGATGTATATATGTGAACAAAACCATGCAAAATGTTGAATTAGTTACAAAAAACATAAAAACATGGATTAAACTATATAACATCAATTGTCTAGTAGTTATAAGTTATAGCCTATAGCTTATAACATTGTCATCATGATCAAATCATCAAATCATCAACCATAGCATCAACCAGTTTCAATATATAACATTTGTAACCAAATTACCAAACTCATCAATCATCAAACTCATCAATCATCAATCATCAAACTCATAATTCTTGTAACCAAGTTACCAAACTATAATAGAGAACATAAAATGATCAAGTTCAAGTGTTTAACCATGAAATGAAGCGATTCAATTTCACAAAGCAATGAACTTCAAAGTTCAAACATCAAACTTAAATTGCCATATAAAGTCTTCAAAATTGACTATAAGAAGTATTAAAGAGTCAATTGGTACAATTTGCAAAATGCAAAGTACTAAAAACTAGAAAAAGACAAGTACTAATATTTCTTTTTGCCGCGAGAAACTTCTAATTTCTTTTCCCGTGATCTATGAGCACTGCTAGCAGTAGTATCAGGATCCTCATCCTCAGTAGGTGGAACTGGAAGTGGTCGTGAACCACGTCCAACATCTACACGATTCCCACGAAACGATGGAGGTTGTGAAGCTAGAGGAAAAACCGATACATCTGGGACTGTCGTTGGAAGTGGAAGTAGATGTGGAAAACTACTGCTGGAGGGAGGTGGCATCGCTGTTGTTGCTGCACTGTCAACAATAACATCATCATCATCCAAAAGTTCAGCCTCCAAGCGCTCTAAAACCATGTCTCCATCCTCCAAATTATCCTCCTCCGGGTTGTTGTCCCAAGTGACAAATGTTCTATCACTTTTCGCCCACTCACGATAATGAGACAACAACCTCAAGTTGTATTGTACAAAGACCAAGCTTTCTGACCGATTTTCATTTAGGTTGTTTCTTTTCACATTGTGGATATAGCTATAGGTGCTCCAACACCTCTCTACAGAAGAACTATTAACCGCCCATGAAAGCACTTTAATGGCCAATTTATGCAACTGTGTGGCAGCGGAGCCATACATATTCCACCACTCGATAGGAGGAATCCTTTCTCGATCTTTGTTTGCATGCAAAGTACCAAACACCCCATGTTGACTAAGATATTTGCTCAATTGAGCACGCAATATGGCACTTTCCTCTTCATCAGGGACCGACTTATCTAATGCTTGCATGTACCCATTTTGTACCTTTGGATATGTGGGGTTTTTTCCTGATCCGACCCCTAGGTGCTGGTTTGGCCAACCAAGATGGGGAATAATATTTTGGTGTAAGGACGTAGGCTAAGGCATGGAGTGGAACATTAAGATTATCCCACCTTTTGACCACATGTTTGCGAATATGATCATAAAGATGGCATCTTTTGGATCAACAATATCTTTTATTTGGCCTAGTATGCTATCCATTTGCTCATAGACCTCCCCAATTACCGGCTCATCAGTATCTGCAAACCGAATCATGTGATAAATGGGCTTGGTGAAATTCAAAACATACCTTACACTTGCCCAAAATTGACCATCAAGAATGGTGTCCTACCTCCTGAAAATCTTGCCTGTCAGATGTGGATGTAGCCCTGTCTTTCAAAACCTGCCATGAGTCACTTGATGCCATACTAGCCAATGCCTCTCTTACCTTCAAAAGGTGCCTGAAGGTGAGGTAATAGCTAGCAAATCTAGTCTTTGCAAGCTTCAATAGTTCCAACTTTGAGTGACTGCGGAAAATGTGGTGGGCATTACTATGATTGGTAATGAATCTTATCATGAACTTGCCTTTCTTGTAGAATGAACCAATCCATTTATAATCATGTTCCTTCATCTTGATAATGTCATGCATCAAAAGGTTCAATGTGTGAACCAAACACCTAGACCAAAATATGTTGGGGTATCTATCCTCAGTGATTGCTCCCGTTGCCTTACAATTAGCAGCATTATCGGTAATGACTTGTATGACATTGTATGGCCCAATAAATTCAATGGTTTTAATTAAGGCTTCTGCAATATTGATGCCGGTCTTGAAGTGATCAGAGTAGTCATGGGATGAAAGGAAGATTGCACCACTAGCAGACACCCCAAGAATATTTATCAATGGCTTTCCCTTTATATTTGTCCAATCATTAGATACAATGGAAACCCCATATTCATTCCAAGCATTTGTGAATTGCCCCAAAGCATTTTGGATCTTGGCTTTTTCCTTGTCAAGACCTATTGTTCTAGCTTTGTCATACTCGGGGCTCCTATATCCTTTAGGGGTAGAACGGGTGGCTTCTATCATTTCATGCCAATAGGGGGAGTGAAGAACATTGAACGGTATGCCGCATGCATAGAGAAACCAGAGCACTTTTGCATCCACGTCATCCCTACCACCTTGGTCAAGGAAATATGATATTGTTCTACGCCTTGAACTTGCAGGATGGCCGAGAATCCACTACCATGGGTGGATGGGGTTCGAGCACTGAATCCTCTATGTGAGCTTGAGGTCTCTTGTTCAACCTTTGATTTTTTGGTTTGGTATTGTGCTTCCTCCTCATCCCTCTTATATTTGGCTTTGTCTTTTGATGGCACTTCAGTACAAGTTTTGACTCCTAGTCTTATTTTCATCCCATGGCATAACCCCACATAAATGCTTTCTCACACGGGTATATGAACCTGTGAATGTTACTCTACAACGGGGGCATGCAAATTTTGTGGTTCCACCCCCTTTCCCTCCTCCAAGCTTTGTGACATATTTCCACAAGGGTGTGTGGTTATCTTTGTTTTCCTTCCATCATCATCACTATCCTCTCCCTCTCCCTCCTCTTCCTCCTCTCCATGATATGCGCCACTACCCACTTCTTCATCCTCTCCATCATTTCTCCTTCGGTTTCCAATCAACACCATCATAACAAACAATGGAACCAAAAAGAGAAGCCACATTGGAATACCCATGATCATCATGCTTGTAGAGGTTCAAACTTTCAAAGTTTCAAACTTTGTGTTCAAAGAATAACCCTTTGCCTACAATAGAATGAGCGAGAAGGAATGGGAAAGACTAGGAGAAGAAAACATACAAGTAACAAGCATTCAATTTCAAGCCAAAAAAAGGGATGAGTTTAGAGCCTACCTCTTTGGCTCTCCAATGGTGCTTGAAGCCTTGAACCCTATGGAAGCCTTCAATCTCCCCTCCAAGCTTTCACAAATGGCACCCTTCAATCTCTTTTCCAAGCTCTCCAAGAGTCCAATCTTCTTGCAAAATCTCCAAATGCACTCCAAGCTCCTCAAACCCTTGCAATGGTGAATGAAATGGAAACAATGAAGTGGGGGAGTGCTTTATAGCCCAAGCAAACCCCCCCCAAAACCAAAAAAAACTCCCACTCTTCTTCAAGTTGCGAACTTCCTCGAGAGCGACGGGGAGCGATGGTAGAGCATTTTTAAAGCGTTCCAGGGAGCGATGAGGTAGCGACCATGGAGCGATCGCTCTCGATCGCCCCCTCATCGCTCCCGAGCTTAGGAAGAGAGCGATTTTTTTTTATGCCAGAGGGCGCTTCCAAAAATCGCTCCGGATCGGGAGTGAAAGCGGAGCGCGCTTTTTGAGAGCTTCCGCAGTGCTTTGGCTCGGAGTGAGCTTTCAGAGCGAGGGTGAGGGGGGGGGGCACTCCCACGCAACGTAGCATTGAAGACAAGGGCTATGTAGTGGAGTTTAAAAACCAACATGTCCTCATTAGATCGAAGGAGTCTAGCTTAGGATCAATTGAGGTGATTGGGGTTAGAAAAGGCAATTTGTATATGTTACAGGGTGAACCTAGTTGAGTGCTAGTTCATAGCACAAATAACTTGTGCGAGTTGTGGCACGAGAGGATGGGGCACTTGCATCACTGAGCACTGCTTATTTTGAGGGAGATCGTCATGTCTTCCAGAATTCAACATTGATCAACATGATGTATGTAGAGGGTGTGTGCTTGCCAAGGATGAAGTATTCAATAGGTTTAAGGAGTTCAAGGCTCTACTTCCTTAAGACCAAGGATGAAGTCTTCAATAGATTTAAGGAGTTCAAGGCTCTTGTGGGGAACTAGACAATAAAGAAGATCAAGGTTTTGAGATTGGACAATGGGGGCAAGTATATTGCCAATGATTTCAAGGATTTCTACAAGGATGGAGGAATCAAAAGAGAGTTCACTATTCTATACAATCCATAGCATAACAAGGTTGCAGAGTAGAAGAACTGATCCATCATATGGATTGCTAAGGCCATGATACATGACCAGGATTTGTCAATGTTTCTATGGACAGAAGCATGAAATGCATCAGTCTACATCCAGAACATTTGTCCTCATAGGATTTTAGGGGACAAGACACCAGGGGAGGCATTCACTGGTGTGAAGTTGGAGGTGAGTCATTTCCACATATTTGGTTTTTCAGTTTACATGCATATAGCGGTGGAGAAGAGGATCAAGTTGGAGCCCTTTAGTAGGAAGGGTTTGGTTTGTTCGCTACAATGAGAATTCAAAGGCTTAGAAGATCTATATTCAAGGGGAGAGAGACAATTGTAAGCATGGATGTAAAGTTTAAGGAAGACTTTCCATCCAAGAAGTCTCATGATCCTATTAAAGTGATAGGATGAGGAGTAGAAAACTTTGAAAGTTGAGCCAGGGTCACTAGCGACTTCTAGTTTGGGGTAGCAGCCTTCAGGTGAAGAGGAGGAACCATCAACTTCTTCTAGTTCTGTTAGGAGACCCCGGTGGTTCACGTAGACATTAAGGGATGCTCAGTCGCATGTTGAGGCTCCTAGGAGCTCATTCAGGGAGAGCATACTTCCGAAGAGGTTCCAAACTACATGGCATTGATGAGCAACATCATAGATTTCGAGCCTTCCCAATTTTAGGAGGCAAGAGACCAATACGTTTAAAGTGATGCCATGGTGGAGGAGTATACCTTCATCATGAAGAATGATGTTTGATACATTGTGCCTAGATTGGAGGGGAAATCAATAGTGACTTCCAAATGGCTCTACAAGATCAAGCATGCAACAGATGGCAAGATAGAGAAGTACAAAGCGAGGTTTGTGGCAAGAGGGTTCTCCCAGAAAGAGGGAGTGAACTATGAGGAGACTTTTGCTCCAATCGCCACGTACATTTCCATTAGAGTAGTGATGTATTTAGTCTCCAATATGGGATGGAGGATACATTAGATGGATGTGAAGATTGCTTTCCTCAATGGGATAATTGAGGAAGAAGTGTACATCGACCAACCTTAGGGATTTGAGGTCAATGGGAAGGAATCCCATGTTTTCAGGCTGAAAAAGGCCCTATATAAACTCATGTAGGCACTGCAGGCATGGTATTCTAGGATCAATGGATACTTGCAGAGTATGGGTTTCACCGAAATGAAGCAAATCCTAACTTATCTTTCATATTTGTTGAGATTGATCTACTCATTTTGGTACTATATGTAGATGACCTGTTTCTTACAGGTTCAGAGAAGCTTATCGCAGGTTGCAAGGTAGATATGGCATCTGAGTTCAAGATGAAGGACATTGGCATGATGCATTACTTCTTGGGGTTAGAGGTTTGGCAGAGACCAGGGGAGGTTTTTCTTGGTTAGGGTAAGTATGCAGTCAAGATCCTGAAGAGATTTCAGATAGATGACTGAAAACCCATGGCCATGCTTATGATCACTAATCTAAATGTCACAATTTCAGATTCAGATATGGTGGATCCCATGTTATACATGTAATTGATAGGTTCCTTTATGTATCTGGTCAACACTAGGCCATATATATGTTTTGCAGTGAACACCTTGAGCCAGTTCATGGTGGAGTCAAGGCACGAGCTTTGGGTAGTAGCAAAACATGTGCTCAGATACTTGAGGGGCACAATGGAGAATCTTGGAGATGGTGAGGTGAAGTTGCAGGGATATACAGACTCAGATTGGGTAGGTAGTGCTTCAGATAGGAAGAGCACCTTAGGGTGTTGCTTCAGCTTGGGATCAACAATGATATCTCGGTTCAGCTAGAAGCATACTTCCATGGCACTCAGCTCAACAAACGCATAGTATATGGCAGTGAGTACAACTAGTAGGCCATCTGGCTTTGCAAGTTGCCAACATGATTATTTGATCAGGAGTTGGATCCCATGATGATTTACTGTGATAATTAGTGTTGTATTAAACTCTTTGAGAATCCAATTTTTCATGAAGATCCAAGCACATTGAGATCAAGTATCACTTCATTCGAGACAAGATTCATAGGTGAGCATTGAAGCTACAATATGTACCCATAGATCAACAGGTTTCTGATATTTTGACCAAACCCTTGGCAAAAGGGAAGTTTGAAGTATTTAGAAACAAACTTGGATTGGTGGAAGATTCCTTCTTCACTAAGGAGTGTTGATGTTTGTAGCTTGGACAGGAATTTCCGCATAGGTTTAGTGTTAATGTGCGTGAAGTCGTCCAAGTCAAATCTATTTTGTAATTCACTTTGTTTATAAAGTGAAAGTCTTTTAATTAGCTGTTGAGTTTAAAACGATTAGGGTCCTGGTGGATTAGGGTTTCAGCTAAAGTATAAAGGTAGGTCAAGGTAGAGGGTTAAGACATTCATTATTAACTCAAAGATAGTTTGGTAGTGAGGTGAAGTAATTCATCCGAGGAGCAGAGTTAGGGCGCTTGAGAGGAGTTCAGAAGAAAAACTAGGCAGATTTCAGGATGTAGACTGTAAGTACAACACATGCGTATAGTCATATGGAGTCGTACAACTGATTTGTACAGTCATACGCATTCGTACGGACAGGTCTATACAAGCTTGCAAACAGTCTGTATAGTGCCCAACAAGCACCGGGCTGAGTTCTCATTCTTTTTTTATTTAAATTGTGGGCAGATTTCATCTGTAAGTTTACTGATTTTGCTCTATTTTTGAGAGTAGTGTACACCTACAAGTTTTGGCAGTTGTGGAGGTTTCCTTGTAAGCTTTTATCCATTAATGGAAAGCTGATTTGAAGGAGTAGAGTGTGTGCAATATGTTTATGCTTCTGTTGTTCATATTTTCAGCCATTTGTGTGATTGTTGCATGTTCAAAAAATTATTTCTGTTATTGAATAAATTTGAGATTTGATTTATTTAAATAAAGAAGCATAGATCCATCTTAAGCACGGATCTATTAAGCACGGAGAGGGATGCAATTTCTTGAGGTGTAATTTTTTTTTTAATCTTAATTTTTTTACACATTAAGAAAATGTTTACACCCCAAGAATTTGGATCCCTTTCTGTGCTTAATAGATCCAGGTTTAAGATGGATCTATGCTGGTTTTAATTTTTTTATTTTATGAGATAACATGAATTTTTTAATTACTTTCTATTTTTTATAAGTTATGAGCTAACATGGGAACGTTATGTTACGTAACGTGACAAACATTTCCCCCATACTGGGTTGTATGCACCTCACTACTCTTGATGCAATGACCACAATTCGGAAATGCTGCAGCCACATTGCATGCACCAGCATTGGTCTGGCGACAATCTAGGCATTCTTTCAAAAGCCATTTGCTCTTCTTTGGAATGAGGACATAGATTAGTTGTTCTAGGTGTTTCTAAAATGGTGCAATCTTCACAAATGTCCTCCTTTATGCCTCGTATGATATGAATGCCAAGTGTCATCTTCTTGACTAGTGAGTTCCTTTTCTTTTATACATGTGACCCTTGATTATGCCATGAAAACCTCAAAAAATATCCTAAGATGATGGGTGCTCCTTCTACGGCAAGATTTGACCATATGAGTGGGTGCTTAGATGACACTTGTCATCCTATCGTGAAGGGTGTCCTTAATAAACCTCTTTCTTTTCCTTGTAGATGATGCCCAAAGCCCACAAGAATGATGAGTCGATGAGTCATGCCTCAACATATGTAGAAACACCTCGTTTGATGCTAGATGAACCAAGTGGTGAGAAATGCCTCCTAATATGTAACTTTTCCATGGGAAGTGTTATTACCAGAAAATGTAAAATTTCAATTGGCATTTTTTCATCAACATTGTACAGGTCGTATCTATGTTAGCAGCTTGGATTTGTCTTTTCTTTCATATGATTGGGATATACTCATGTCTTTTGAGGCACGTTGAGTGTTGAGGAAACACATTTGAAGGCAGTTTTAACTTTTGTAGACATGTTAGTGAATCTAGGGATTCACCTTTGGGGGCATCTTCTGCATAATTTTATGTATTTTCATTTAGGATACTTTTGAGGCAATGTTGCATCTTTGGAGGCATCATCTTGGGGATGTTGGTGATCATGGAGAGTGCCCATATTGAGACATCTCAATTATCCACTTAATGTGTTCTCACATTGGGTCATTGTTCATGCCTAGGAGGAGCACTCATCACCTATGAGCTGTTTTGTGAGGATTTCATGGTATGTATTGGTGTTACAATTATCGCGGAGGTGGACTCCAATGCACATCATGACATGGTCGAAGGGTGAATGCCCACATTTTAAGAGAGCACTTGCTTTAAAGGTTGTTATGGAAACCATTGCTCATTTGCACATTTATTCATGAGATCCAGTTTTTGAGGGAGTTGTTGAGCCTCATGGAGAGAGCACCCTTTCTCTAATGGAGACTCTTGGCACATTATTGAGGTTTTCCAAGTCAAAGGGTCAACACCAAGTAGAGCACTCCACATGTGGAGGTGGTTTTGAGGAGATGGCTCACACATGGTAAGGAAGAAAGAAGCATATAGAGGAACACCTTGCTTAACACGAAGACACCTGGCACATAATTAAGGTGAAAATATCAACCTATAGAGGAGCACTCCTTATTTTAAGGTTTGGAAGGTATATTTTATGGTTATCCTAGGACATACTCTTATTTTTATCAATATTTAAATAGTTGATGTGGTCACTGATAGGAGTGCTCCACAAAAGGAGTCTTCTAAGAAGAAGAAACAATGATTTAAAAAACAAAAGCACACTTGTGAGGGGACCACTCAGCCTAGAATGTCCTAGGGCCCATTTTTCAAGGAGAGAACTTTCAAGACATTATTATTTATGCTAATTTGCTAAAGAGGACAAGTGGCATTTTTGGATCCTTCTCTTAATATTTTACTAATCTTTGTTGAAGAGAAGAAGCATCTAAGGCTCTCTAGATTTATCTCAGTTATATTTTATTGTAAATTAGTCAATGTGGAACTCTATAAAATGAGGACTTCTCTAATTGGCAAATCAGAAGTTCAAGTAGATAAATCTTCCTTAAAAACCCAAGGGTATTGTAAATTTGCAAGTTAGACTGAGGAAAAGCTTGGGTGAATTATGTTATCTTGTGCTGAGGTATAGATCATATCGATTCTAGGGATGCCAGATTCTACTGGTATATATCTCTATCTTCGGAAATGTTAGATATTTCTTGTGGACTGTTTGGATGCTAGAGAATTATGTTTTGGAGAGGTATTCGTGCCCTTGTCCCTTGATGTATCAATCTTTGTTAATGAAGATTAAGGCTGCCGTTCACTCTCATTTGATGATTGTTGCTGCTCTTTTTACTTTATTGGTTACATCATAATATGCTGGTTGGTTTTGAGCTGGTTATGAAAATTGGCATCTTAACAAGGTTATCATATAGCTCCATGTATCAATGTGGTTGATTTGGTTAGTGATGTTCATATATAACATAACTTGCTGATTTCTCTTTTGCACTACTAGCTTCTTCATCGAGTAATGCTTCGACTCCATCAAACCGAACATGGTTCGGGTTTGAAATCAAGTTTGGCAAGGATGATATTCGGTTAGAGTTCGAATTTCTTGATGAGATTTTGACAAGATTCTCCATTGGGCTTGTCCATATACATATTTTCAAAATATAAATGTTTTATAAGATGTGTATATTTCTATAGTATATATGTAATAAATAATATTTAATATATGTATATATTTTTTTCCAAGGGACTACCTCGCGGAAAACATTCCAAGTACTTCCCCATGATTCATGGATGGTAAACAGGGTAAACTGTCGGCCCTGATTACGGGGCCTAACTCGGCGGGGAGATTGAGTGAGGCCCTCAACATTCACATAGATAGCTAACCCGGGGACTTGACCTCGTGACTTCCTAGTTGTAGCTCAGAACACTCAACCACTTGAGCCAGCCCACTGAGCTAATATTTATTTATTTATTATATATATATATATACATTATACTTTATAACATATATGTGTGTGTGTTTAATATACAATATATTAAATATAAATATATAACATATACTTTATGCCTATCGTAGAACCCATACTATCTAAATAATCACATTAACAAAATTAAAGCACCATGGCTATTGTGAGGGAAAGGAACACTGGCTGCATGGTATAGTCACAGACCGACCATTGTTTGGACATTGTCATGGAAAGAAAGACGAAGAATGCACATGCTTTGGCTAGTTAGCAGGTCATTGGAGGGAAAGGAATGCATAGGCCAGAGTTAGAAAGCCATTGGGAGGGGAAAAATTTGGTGGTGCTGTTTGCGGGTGGCCACATGTCAAGCTAGATTGCAGGTTGAGGAAAGAATTAGTGGTATTTTCTTTTTTTTTAATAAGGAAAAGAACTAAAAAAGCTTTTGGCCTTCAAAACCATACTGTATGGTTCAAGGGCGGTGAATTTCACAACTGAACTTCAACGAATATGAGTTTTGTTTGAAGTTCACCGAATTTCAAAACTGAAGGTTCAAATTCTGCGAACCCTGTGACATAGGACTCCATTTGTCCAAAGGACAAGGCAAGTGGTCTTACTTGTCATCTCTTCCTTTAAATAAAGAAGATCATTAAACATACAAATCGCTACTCTGATTTTCAGATCTTTGCTAATAGACAGATTAGTGATTTGATTCAGGGGAACACCCTTTTTGACGGAGGAGAGCCAACCTAAAATGAAGTGAGGTTATATTGAGCTGACAGTGGGTAAAATATCCAAGAGTTGCCCTAGGATTTGTACCTTGTAGATTGTACTTATTTTGTGTGCTCGTCCAGGAGGTAACAGGAAGGGTGAAATCAGAAATGTCTCAAACGGTGAATCTCAATGGAAGAATATGCATCAATATATGTACAAGGCACCCCCAAAAGGTGAATTACTACAAGACATGCACTGCTGCCTTCAAATATGTGAACTCAACTATTAGGCATGCCTCAAAAAATGAGCATCTTCCAATTATGTGAAAGAAAAGATAAACCCAAGCTGCCAAAATACATGTCTGGTGCAATGCTACTGAAAGAATGTCTTTGAAAATGCAAAGTTAGAATCAACTACCAGAAGCAAGGCCAATCAACTTCCAGAAGCACAAGTTTGACAAATCAACACCAACCTTATTAAAGGCAAGATTTACAGTGTCTTAAAAAAACATTAACAACTAAAGAAAACTAGAGAAAACCACCCAGCTCATCTCATAGCTGGAGACATCACTGATTTTTTTATCCTTCCTTTTAGCTGCTTTATCATAGGAAATTTCCTGTATCTATAAAGTTTGAGGATTTTCCTTGAATTGCTCGTTTACATGTTGATCGTCAGAAATTGCCAAGGGAATCTTAATGAATAACTGGCTTTTCTGCTCCATTACCTTTGGATTTCCTTATATTGAAACCTCTTGTTTCCGTGGAGAATCAACATTTTGGTCTCCATGCAAAGTTGTTGTTCAGGGAGTTTGTTGGTTTCTTTTCTCCTGGATATTTCTGCACATATATTTCGACTTTCTTTTTCTCCTACTTACTGTTTGAAAACCATTATAATCCAAGTCAGGGGGAGGAACATGACTTTCCTCCTTTGCTTGTTTGTGCCATTTTTGGGAAAGACACCACCAAATAACCTGACTTTTCTTTTCTTTTCCTTTTATGACAGTCTGCACTTAAAAGCTACGTTTTCATAGTCTAGATTCTGGATTTATGAGTTCCATTACACTTGTGTATTGTACTACTGTCCAAAACTCCTTCACTTAAAACGATTTCCACACAAACAAAGTCTAAATCTTATTAGACTTTTGGGTTACTTCAAAAGTGTTTACAATTATACCATGTTTGGGGGTGCTCCATGAGATTTGGAGTACGAGGTGTGTGACTAGCCCCTGGATGGTTTGAGATGGATTATAGCATGAGAGATAGTCTGCAATGGATTTGCACAGTTAAGATAGCTTGCTTAGTGGGTGCTTGACCTTGGGATGGTGCTGGCTTAGATTTCTTCCCTTAGGCATTGAATATCTTAAATATTGCTTAGGAAGTACCTGCAATACCTGCAATACTAACAATACCTGCAATACCAACAATAAAAGGGGATTAAATCTACTACTTACTATACAAGAGGTTAGAAGAGCATGCAAATAAACAAATAATACATGCAAATCCTAAATCTCTAAGCATAGAAAAACAATATATCAACTTTCCCCAAGGCCAGATTGATCACCACAAGAAGCAAAGTACACCAACAACACAACTACCTCATATACCACTGACAATAATCATCCACACGCTAATGCAACACACCATGGACCTCCAAAGCCTTTCTATTCGTTGATAAAAATATTACAAGTAAGCTCAAAGCTTCAACAGGGGTTCCACCCTCTGACCATGAGAAATGAAGAACCAGTGCCATGCTTAAATAACAAAAAGAGAGCCTGGAGGGTGCATTAGTAGGAGGGAGTCATCTGGCGTGGAGAGGGTGAGTTACAAGAGTTGATTGAGGGATTTAGAGCGAATTAACTCATGAGGATGGGGGCTGTTACCAGTTAAGTTGCACTTAGCTGGACATACAAGCGAGCATGCCAAAGTTGAACATGTTGCATGTTCTTTATCAACATACTGAGGTCCATCAGGCCCTTTTTAAAATTTTTTCACATGTTCATGCCCCGCGGGGTTTGTAATAAAGTGTGCTAGCATGATATTTTTATGTAAAGGACTTGGTTTCCTAGGACTTATCAATCAAGTCAGGTATTCCAAGGAGTTTTTTCATTTTATAATTATGTTTTGTATTTTAGCAAGGCATAATTTTTGAGTTTTTCTCCTACTCCTCCAAAGCTGGAATGCCTGGCGTGGTGGTTAGGCCTTAGGAGGTTATTAAAGTCCATGGGTCAATGTATATGAACATGCTAGACATTAGAATAAAGTCATATGACATGTGCTAGGTCACCTAGGTGTTTTCTTAAAGTTTCGGAAAAATAAAATTTTCCAGTAAAATTAGGCCATTTTTAATGGTTTAATTGGGAAATTTCAAGTTGTAATAAAAGTATGGTCTGGAGGTGGATTTTGGCGTGGGGATGCTCGTTTTCACACTCAGAGCGTACCCTTTACCCCATAACCAACTTTTCCCATGTTCCGAGTGATTAAATCATCACTTAAAGCATTTTTTCTTAACAAGGCAACAAAATGACAAAAAAATGCTAAAAATTACACAATGTGAAAAATGAAAAAATAAATAAAGTAATGGGTGTCTGCCCAGAGTGTGCCAAATGAGTTGGCATCTCATCCTACATGGAGGGCGACTTCATTCCTTGTTTAAAGCGTTGGACTTGGAGTTGATTGGGAAGTCAACGTTTGAATTTCAAGTTAGAGATGCGCCCCTCTCTCATGTGGGCGTCTTCTCCACATGGCATTTCGTGTTTGGATGTGATAGGTTCAAGGAGAGGGTGCCTACCTCATCAAGAGGTGGCGCAACCTCATGGGATTGAGATCCAATCAATCCTACAATCAACTCACTCCACTTCACTTTAACTCTAAATCACGAAGGGCGCATTCTCTCATATGTGGGTGTTAAGCTTATGCGGCAACCCTCCATTCGAATGGAGGAGATTGCAAGGTAGGATGCACCCACCTCTCTTGAGCTGGCACAATCCTCACATGATTGAGATCTAATCAAGATCAATCAACTCCAAAAAACTAGATGTGAACTCTCCCTCATTACTATTGCACCCCCCTTCTTTTAAACTCTATATGATGAGCGAGGTATTCACACCATTCTTCATCGGAAGGTGGAACCTCTGCTCTTGAGTGTGTTGTAATATTTTTGAGTATTGGAATAAGAAGAAAGGCTTTGGAGGCTATCTCATTGTGTGGATGTTGGAAGCTCCTTGAACCATTGAGGTAAACTATGTCTTTTGCAATTTTTGCTTATTGTTGAGATTTAAAATTGACCTTTGAAGGGAATGTGCATTCTAGTAGGGTAAAAGGTAGCATTTGACATTTACTTTTTATTGATAGCTATATAGAAATGCTTTGAGCTTTGTTACTTCTTGTTTGAATGAACAAATTTTAAGTCTTTTATGTGGTTAACCATCGATCTTTTAATCCCCTTGTGCAAGTTGTTGCGAGTGTCCACAGGTTATCTAAGCTGGAGGGTGTAGCAAGCGTGCTAGCATTGGTACACCTCAAGCATTTTCGAAAAGGAGCTTAGTCCCTCTCAATCCCACTACCAAGAGGACTCCATTCGCCCAACTTTTCTTTCCAATCTTTGGGTTCTATCTCTCTGCTTCAAAACTCATAATTTTTCTCTCTTACTTGGGTGTTTTACTTGAGATCTATAATTAGTTGTAGCATTTAAAATAAGTCTGATTTTTATTCGTTAGATCTTAGAGTTCAAAGTTTATAAATTTTACATCTAGATCTAGTGAAAGCAATTTTCCTTTACAAGTTCATTTTATCATAAAATCTAAAGGTTTGTTAGGCTAGTTTGCTTGTGGATTAAAAGTTATATTAGGCTGATTTAAGAGTCATTTATTTGCTGTCCTAAAAGGGCAAGCAAAGAGCCCAAGAAGCAAGCTTCCTAGTTTGTTTTCTTGGTTCATTTTGAGTAGTTTTTTTCCTAGTTTAACTTAGAGATTTTTTGCAAGTTTTAGATGGAAACCCAAAGTCACTCCTAAAGTACTGTGGGCCACTTTTCTACTAATTATTATTTGCTGTTTTTAACTTTTTGTTGAACAGGTAGAGAGGTGTGTTGGTGAAATTTCGATGATTTGAGCCATCTGGAGCATTTTGGGAACCCTCTTCGTAATTCGATTCATTTTCTCTACATTTTTTGTAAACTTGTTACTCCTAATCTTCAAAGGACTACAAGTGTTTCTGAAAAGTATTGTAAAAGAAGTAATTAAACGAGAGCAAGTTGGCTACCCAATGCCCACACCCCATCCCCCAGGGTGATCTGCGTTGCCTCATTTTTTTGTGTTTTTTTTTAAAGTTTAGATTTCATTTTTCTTTTAACAAAACGAACAAACTAAAACTAAACTTGTTGGTTCCGTTTCAACGGCGGGCCACAAGTGAACTCAGGATTTAGATTTTTACATTTTTTTAACAATTTCTAGTTTTCTGAGTAATTTTGTCCTTGCTTTCCCGAAATACGGTGCCACGGAAAGAGCTTGCTTGAGTATTGGAATTTGGCTAGAAAAGAGACTCTTGGAAGTAGATTAAATAAGTAGAAAATTTTAAGTTTTGCTAATAAAATAAACCAACGGTTAAATTCCAAGTATGTGCTCTTGGCCGTTGCAGCTTAGTTTGATGATTGATCAGTTGGTCAACCAAAAAGGAAGATAAGCTCTAGTTTAATAGGAAAATCCAAATAAGCTAAACTTAAAGAACTCAAGAGGTTGCATGGGTGGATTCCATAGAGTCAGAAGGCTACTGGAAGCATGTTATGCCTCGCCTTGTTGGACACTTGGTAAAATCGCTATAGCATTCAGTTCGAGAAGATAAGTTTACTTGGGCCAAACCCCCAATAAACCCACTCCTCTAATACTCACTAATAATTTTAAAACTGACAACGAGACTTTGCAATATTTTCACGACACAACATAGCAACATCAATTTCACAATATCGACACTGGTCATCATATGTTATCATGGTTTAAATTAATCTGCAAAATGCCATGAATATCTTTAATCTCATGTGTTGTTGTACTTAAACTAATTGCAAAGTTTTATTTTTAAGTATTTTTTCATCACTCTAACTCCTAGATTAAGTGCTTTTTTCTCTTTTCATAGATTAAAAACCTTAGATTTTCTTTATTAGGGACCACCCCCCTTGGCTTCGCTAGGAGTAAGCCTAGACAAAGGAGTTAAGTTTTGAGTGATAACTCTTAACTCAGACTTGCCCCCAAGGCCACACCGAGCGACTTGAAGATTTCTGTCGCATTCCCCCTAAGTGTGCTTCCAGGTGGCAACAGGCGCCACCTCTCATGAGGTGCACCCCCCTCTCTCGGGATTTATCTCCCAACCATTCACATACTGCCATCTCACAAATTGCCCCCTCATGGAAGAGATGCGCCCCTCTTGAAGTGGAGTGGACTCAACATCACTCGGATTTGCTTGATATCACCGATTTGATCTTGACTTGGCTGCTAGTTAACTCCGGACATGTCTGGGACAAACTTCCACTGAAATAGGAATGCTGATTTTTGCCTTTATTTTCTATTTTTTTGGCATTTTTATTCACTTTTTTGCCTTTTTCGAGAGAAATTTAATTTAAGTGATAAATAATCACTCAAATTTTTCTCAAAGTGGGTTTAGGGGTATAGTGGGTGCTCTGAGTTAGAAAACGAGCACCCCCATGGAAAATTCCACCTCCTAACCACATTTTTATGCCTTTTTTAATTTTTATAATTGTAACATTAAAAATTTGATCCGTTTTACGAAAAAATTTTTAAATGCGAAAAAGAAAATAGACCTAGGAGAGACCTAGTGCATGTTCATATGACTCAATATTGATGACTAGCATGGTAATCTACATAGACACTTAGACTTTAATAACCTCCTAAGGTTTAACCACCCAAGTGAATACTCCAGCATTTGAGGTGTGAGTGAAAAACTCAAAAATTATGTGGCTGAAAAGCAAAATATAATTAACAAGGAAAAAACACTCTAGAGTATCTCATTGATGTCTAAGTCCTAGAATAGCCAAGTCTTTTACAAAAAGTCATCATGCTACATCAACTTATTACAATACCCGCAAGGACTATGAACATGCAAAAATTTGAAAAAGGGCCAAAGTGGCCTGCTGGACTTCTGAACACTTGATGATGAACAAGGGACTTGTTCAATACTTTGGCGGCTCATTGGAAATCCAACTAAGTACAACTTAGGTGGTAACAAAACCTTTTGTGCAAAAGTTTACCGAATCCTATTTATCCCATCTCTCACTAATCCAATTTGTAAACAAAGAACAACTAGGCCAGAAACCATTGAAGAGCCAAATCAGGGATTTCTTCTTTTAATCATCTAAACTTCCATGTGTCAGCTCAGGAGAGATTTTTTCCACTGGTGACATTGAAACTTTTGACAAGAAAGCTGCCCGCAGGGTGAGACAAGGGAGTTGTGACAGGCAGGAGGCTGGGTCCACTTTACGCCATCCCTGAAAGAGAGCAGGGGGACAGGGTGGTCTGAAGAAGTGCAGGCAGAAGGCAATCTGATGGGACCTGTGGATGAAGCATCCGATCCATTCTCTGTATGAGACAACAAAACATCGTTCTGTCCTTCATTAGATGGAGGATATGATCATGGTGTGACTATGGTGGATCTCTAGATCTAAGATGACATCCTTTTTGATAATTTCAGTCACAGGCATCTCCTTGATGGAGACCATGCAGAAGTCTCACTCTCTTTGCTACTAGGAAAGCAAAGCTTCTTCAGGTTGTTTCCAAATACTTTCACCCTCTTGCATGCCATCATTAACACAACCAACAAGCCAATATCTGCCAGCACTGGCACTGGAATGCTGTGTAACTTTACAACTGTACATAAGTAGCCTAGACCAACCCGAGAAAAACACTGTAGACAAAAGGGTTAAGTGCTCAATTAAATCTGGACGAATTGCATAAAGCACAGAAGTAACAGGCAAGCAACAGGGAGCATCATCTATGGCTGACCAATGGCGAAGCAGGGAGGTGATCATTTGTCAAATACAGTTGAGAAGGATAGTTTTAGTTTCAAATTTAGAAATTGTATTTGTAGCGTTGGAAAATTGTGTTTTAGTAGCTTACATTCTAGTTTGATACTGGTCTCTGTTGTATGGCATATTCTTTATAGTTGTCTATTCATTGTGTTAATCCTGGTGTCTTTCTCCGACTGGGAAACAACACCATTTTGACGACACTATGTGTTGGCTTGCATTTTGTATTATTTGAACTCTATTGGACAGTATTTGTTTACATACTTTGTTTTAGACCTTTATAACACACTTAATATGAACTTCCCAGTTTGCATTTTGAACATGAATGGATATATCGGTACCATTAACCCACTATTTATTACTATTGAATTGTTAATGTTATCTCACTAACTCTAGCTGCAAGTGAAAGGTATCCCGTCAGGGACGGTAGAGGATGAACAGCTAGGTAGGTATAACCAGCAAACGCCAAGTCCACCGTTCTAGGAATGGTAGTCACACCGGACAAGGCGTTTGTCACTTTAGAGGAGGCAAGTAGCCAAGTCAAGGGGGAGACCCCTCTCAACCGACTAAGGTTGAGACTCAACAATCAGACACCCAATCCCAAAAGATAAGCAAAATAAGACGCAAGGTGAATGCCCAAGTGTGAGATTTCTTCCAACCTAGTGAAATCGAGATTCTGGATTGGAAAATAGACTTAATGAAATGATCTCAGATCTGATAATGAATGTTTAATGGTTAATACTTGAAGATTAGAAGGCTGGAAACTAAATCAGAAAATGGAAATTGAATAGAAGAGTGACCAAAAATTCTGCCTATGGGGAATGAAGCTCACTATGACTGTTCAAGCATGGCAGCAATAAATTAAGTGATTAAAACACACCTTCTAGCAATTATAAGTTGATTATTAGCTGATTTAGGACAAAAGAAATGCAAACCAACAAAACCCACAACCCAGAAAAATACCCAATAGTGTGATTGGCCAGTTTGCCCAAGGAGGGCGAATTCAGAAAATGACTAGTGCCTAGTTCTATGGGTAAATGGAGTCGGAAAACAATGAAACTTTGGATATAAGCTTTTAACAACGTTTCATAAGCGGGTTTGCAAGAAAAACAAATTCTAACGGTGGATTTTTAAGATTTTAATGTTTGGGGTTTTAATGGAGATTTCTCTCTTCAACCATTTAGAAATTGAAATGCAAGAGAAGGAAATGAAACACCTACTTGGAACCAGCTGATATCTTTGATTTGCTGAGGTTATACGGCCTGAAGTTCAAATAGAAGCGATTGTAGAAGTCCCTAAGTGAATTCGATTTGCTCAATCCCACCAACTCGTCCTCCTTGCCTGCCAAAACACATGGACATAAGTCAAATACGCATAGTAAGTAAATGAGAGCTACAACAATAAAAATGTAAATGAAAACAAGAAGGAAATGCTTGGCTTGAAGGCAAAACACTTCCCTTTGATGACCGATCCCGAAGAGTGGAGCAACAGTGGTAGCCACATGGTGCGCCCTTCTCCAAGAATCCGTGTTTGCTGCCAACAATGGTGAGAAATAATGTGCTGAAGACAATCACAATCTATTCTAGTGCATCAAGATAGCATGGCAATCAACAATCTCAAAGAAAATCACACAAGAACCAAGCAAAGAGCTCCAAGTCGTTTTCTCTTCTATTCCAAGTCCAAAAATGCCAAGAGAGGAGATACAATGGGTGAGTGTCTTCTCTTATAGAGAAAGACCACTCTCAAAACCCTATTCCCTCCAAAATGGAAGGATGGGATTGACTCTCTCCCAACCCAAACGAATGATGGAGATGAGCTCATGAGGGGGTGCGAATTGCCCATCTCTAGCGCACATGTGGAGTGAGGGGCCCTTCGTGGGGCCCATATAATACATAAAACCAAGGTTGGGGGGTGTCTATAAGGTGTTTTATCCCCCCAACTCATACAACCAAGGTCCAACTACAATCAACCATCAAAAATCGAATTTACCAAGTGAGGAAAAACGCCCCCATGGGCAAATTCGACCCCACATAGTGAGCTGGCCAAAATGAGGGCCCCACCTCACAAATATAATGTCCAAACATCATGAAATTACCTTAGAAGTCACCCCTATATTAGCCAGCCTTTCATTTTTGCCATTTTCCATAGTTGGCTTTGCCATATTTTGATTTTTCATTTAATTAACTGCTGGTTTTTTATTGCTGAAGGTGTAAATTGGGCTTTTGACCCACTTATAGTGCCTGGATTTCTGAACCGTCTGTTGCAATACAATCGTGGACCCCAAAAATAGTAGACATGGTCACTTGAACGACCACGATCCATCACTTAGGCACTGTTTTCCCAAAATCCATGATTTTTAATTAAAACAGGTCAGTAATGACCAATAATAATTAAAAATCCCATCACTACCTCAACTTTTTAAATTTTGATGCATGGAGGCTCATATGGGACCCCAAGAGATAACAAATGATCAAAATCAAAATCTTGATCGCAATATTTTTTCGGGCCCATTTTTGGCGTAGTCAACCTGGTTTGACCAAGTCAAATTTAGTCAAAATGGTGCTGGCTGAATACCTGTATGCAATAGGAAGCGAAAAGGCTTCCTTATACATGTTAGTACATTACTAAACAATATGATGCCAATATGGTGATCAGAAATACATAATAACTCAAAAATAAGAGGCCTTTGGTGAGGTGGGCCCACCACATCCAAAAGACCCAAACTGCTATGCACAACTTATAGACTTGACCACCTAGCTGACTTTGGGTGATGTGGAAAACAAGGTGAAGGGTAAAGGAAGACAAGGACTAAGATAGTGCGACCTTTTGGATTAATCGGGAAAGTGGGGCCCACTGAGATAAGCATACCATGATAATACATAGGGAAGGGCGGTGCCTCACAAATGGGTATAGTGTAGGGAAACCGCCACTGGTCATCTAACAAATACCTCACAACTCACATCTGTGCCTTAAGAAGACTCCGTGAGGATCTTTTCTAGAGCCGCCAAACTGGGTGTCCGACAAACCGTAACTTGAGACTCTAGGGGACAATCTTGAGCTTGTCCCTTGCTCCCTCTCACCTCCTTGCCCCGCGGGACTAGGTGAGGAAATAACCACTACAGTGTTGACATGTACGGTTGACCTGTGTCCATGTGTGTTCAAAAACACATTGCATGAACCTTCACAATGACTTTCATACTTAGCCTTTTTGGCTTGATTTTACATTTACAATAGCCTTTTTGGCTTCATTTCATTTCTTCATTTCAAGGCCCTTTTGGGCTACATACATATCTCAATAGATATAATCAAGGTGCTCATGTTGCAAAGTAATGGGGGTGAGTGTACATGCTTCGATGACCAATGGGGAACACCCAGTGAAGCTACACAATCATATACTGCATTACAACATCGGGGGCAACTGACAGGAGCAAATCCTAGGTTTGAGAGTGCATCTCACACACTAAAGAGCCAAGGCACAACAGACAAGGAATCATGGCATACTCAAAGGTCAGTGGGGAAGGGGATCCTCAAGGTCACAAATCAAACTCCAAGTCGGGAAAGACCAAAATGAATGAGTCGGATGGGTGGAGAAAGTGAAGGTGGATCCAAAGTCAGCTGCCAAGGGGGACTAAGTGACCAAGTCTATACCGATAGTGGGGAAATGATCCAGTGTGCATAGACAGGAGCCTACTGGAAGGGGTGGACTGACATCACCAAGGGCCAAACACATCATAATGACAACTAGATCACCACATCAACATCATATGTAAAGTCAGTGTACTATCATATATAAACAAGTGTAATCAACAACATGAGCAATAGAACATCAAATGCTATACTTGCCACACCATATACCTGCTGCTGAAGCTGACTCTAAAACTAGATCTCTATTGAATCCGGGCAATAAGTGGCACACCAACAATACTCTGTAGTACCCTCAATCTAAATATGGCTAGGCAACTGTCTCAATGGGCTTATGCAAAGTCTGGCAAGGAAGGGTGACCTTGTAGGTAATTCTGTGTAACCTGTCTGGACCAATGCAAAGCATCTGTCCCCACTGATATCTCTGCTTGGGGCAATCTGAACAAAAATGTATGCCCCCTCTAAAGGCATCTGATCTCTGATCTGGATAAAAAGTGTAGTATGGTCCCTGACCACACAATCTGCAGCATGGTAGCTCCAACTAAGATGGATGTGATAACAGTTTACAATAGCAATTTCCTTTCTTGACATGTGCTCTCTTTTCTCTGGCAGGAATTATGATACGAATGACTTTTCTACTTATTAATCTATATTGTTTATTCTGATTTGACACCAAGTGCAATAACTATTCAACTCCATAGGCATTCTTCAGATTCATGGCCCTCCTTTTCTTTCTTATTATCTTCCCACTTGCATGGTTGATGTGCTCGCGGGTCGTTTGTGTGCATGTATTGTATTTTGTAGGGAGTTTAATGTTTGCAATTGTTATTCATGGTCATTATAAGAAAATAATTCTTATGCTGGCTAATTTATCAAGATTTCCTTAGGCTGTTTCTAGATGGATTCATAACACATATAACAAGCTAATATTGTTAAAATTAGGGTTATGTTAGGGTTTTAAAACAAAAAAATTAAAACTGGAACTTTAATGCAAATTTAAACTGCAAAAATAATATAAAAATAAAATCACAGTTTACAGTAGGACATCAACAGTAATAAAATAAACTAACTAACAAAATTAAAAATCAGATCTGATAACTTTTTTGATGAAGAGAACCCTCCTTATACTCAGAAATAACTTCCAGATCAGATCTTGCCTCTCAGAGGCAAGTCAATAAATTGAACAAGTAACTGACCCTTACCTGAGGGTTTGTACATACTTGGGAGAGAGAGATAAAGTACTGAAGGAAAGGGTTAGACAGGTACATCAGCTTACCAAGGGCACAATACATTCAAGATCAACCCCAAAAAATAACTGAGAGAGTTAACAAGTGTCCAACAGTGAAGGGCGGCCACAAAATCCCCACAACAGTGGATGGCAGCCTCAAAAAGACAAGCAACACCCTCAACATAGTCTACACAGCTAGCAGCAATCACGAAGAGGCAAGTGGCACCCTCAAACAGGCCACAACAACCCTTAACAAGCAACAATAACCCCAAACAGACCTCGACCCTCTCAAGTCAGTCAACATAGTGAACAACAGTCTCTAAAAAGGTCTCGGTCCCTTCAAGACAGTCATCATAGTGGACGACAACCTCCAAATAAGCCTCTAACAACTGAAGGTACCCATAGAAAGCAAGCGGTAGTGTTTAACAAATAGATGGCAGCCCTAAACAAGCAACAACCTTCTCACAATAAGCAGCGACCCTCTCAAATCAGGCAGCATTACCCTAATGCACATCTCGACAACCTCAGACAAGGCAGCAACACCCTCACAATGAGTAGAGGCATCCCTAAACAGGCAGAGAAACCCTCAAACAAGGTATCGACATCCTTAAATCAGACCTTAGCAGGGTAGCGACAGCCTCAGGAAGACATTGACATCCTCAGATCAGACATCAAGGTGGACGACAACCTCCAAACAGGCTCAACAAGATAGATGGTACCTACAAATCAATCCCCAGCAGCAGTGGGTAGCAAGAAGAGAGAGCGCAACTATAAATTAGACTTCTAAACCCTTGCGTCATCCAAATCAGACTGCTGAAACCCTAGATCAGTCACGCAATAAATCAGACCTAAGTTTCTTCTTCAATATGATCTCCTAATGAGGGCATAGACTCAATTTATAACCTTTCAATCTAAGTTACCAGAAACGCCCTAGTGACCCCTTAGAAACGCCGTTCCCCGTTTCAGATACCGAAACAGATGTGATATGGCTTTGAAACGACTGTGATACGTTTCACATAACAGTGATATGGATCCGACTGAACTGATACGTTTCAGGTTGATTGTGATACGGATTAAGCCGACAAGTGATATAGATCCGCCGGACTGGGATACGATTCATCAAAATCGTGATACTTTTCAGTGGGGAAATTTGCTGTTTCTAGGTAAATTTTTATATTTTAATATCATTACATGTGGTTTTTTTTAGGTTGAGTCGGTTATGAATGGAAACCCTAAAGGGGTCCACTACGACGGCTACGATACCTATTAAAAAGGAGTGACCCTATCTCATAACATCACATTGCAAACAAAGTTCTTCATTGTTCAACCGTCCGTGAAGTCTTTTCTCAAGCTTCGAGTTCGTTTGCACAGTTTAACAGTCGTCGGTTAATCATTTATGAAGCCGTTGGAGGCTGGAGCATTGGCATTTCCACTAAGAAGTGACAACTTTCCTGATTTTCAGTCAATTTCGGGCATTGGCAGTTTGCTCGATTTTCAAGTCAATTTGGGTTCAGGGTAGCATATTGTGGCCCGTGGGAGGAATTCTGATGTTTCACTATACTAAGTATTCTTTTTTAGTTTTTTTAAATTTTCGTTAAATGATGTGATAAATATAAAGTGTTTCAACTTTCAACTTTCTATATGATTGGATTAGGGACCTAGACAATGTGAGGTTATTAACTATGAAGATGAACATTACATAAAATTGTTTGTTTAGTGTTTCCCAGTCCTTAGTTTCTCTTCTGGCCTTTATTTGGATACACCAATTCTTTGGCACAACATAGAGTGTATAATATTTAATACACATAACATTACAGTAATTATATTATATTATGATGACTATGATGGCTATGATGACAATGATAATATTAAAATATTTATGATAATGATAATGATTTAGTTAAATCTAAATGGTGAATCGTGAATGGTAATCTAAAAAATGAATTTTTTGTGTCATGGTTTTCAAATATGTATATATATATATATATGCCGTTTCCCTGCCATATCGTATCTGACCTTTTTGATTATTTGCCGTATTCGTTTCACCCCCCGTATCCATTTCCATTTCCGTATCCGCTTCAATGCAACTTAGCTTTCATTGACTTCTAGAAGGATCTTCCTTCCATTTCTTCATTGACTTTAGGATTACTTAAACTAGGTCAAAACGTCCTACCTTTTAGGAAGGTATCCCATAAAGAATATAATTTAATATTTGGACGACTTAGGAGAGGGTAAACAAACCATGATAAAGGGTAGGAAGACCCACCTAAGAAGGGGGGCGCTAGTACATAGGACCAACAAGGAGGGGTCAACACAAGACTTAGATAATCACAAGTCAACAAGAGGTGTAACAACAAGGTGGGGAAAACAACCCTTCTAACCACAAGACAACAAGGTGGGAAGACAACCCTTTTACCCACAAGACCAAAGGTGTAACAACAAGGTGGGAAGACAACCCTTTTATCTGTCTCTCTCTCAATGTACAAGTGTTCCATACAATAACTGGAAGTTCATCATCGCCATATAAGGAAGGTCCACACTAGATGATGTGATCCTCTGGTCCTCCTGACTGCTCCCGAGGTCAAGTGTTAGTGACTCCATCAAGGGGTGGCCAGTCCCTTGAGGAAACAACCTAGCTCAACCATCTCGAAGACCTAGGAGAGGAGGGCATTGCACATCATCATCTTGGTTAAGCCAAGATCCACCTGGTTAATTGACCAAGACTATACTTGCAGGACCTGTTTGGTCCCAGACCAAGAATCTGCTTGGCCCTAGACCAGGATGTCTCTGTCTCTACCTGCAGGATCTGCTTGGTCCTCATGACCAAGAAACTGTCTGCTCCTTAACCAGAATGCCCTAGAGACAGATAGGGGCCCTAGCCACATGCTAGGAACTTTGCCATGGCTCTGACCTGCTTGGTCCCAGACCAAGAACCCTAGTAGACTGCTGGGGGCCCTAGATACCTGCTAGGGACTTACACTACATGGTTAACTTACCAGGAACCCTAGTTAACTGAATAGGGTGCCATCCTCCCAGAGAATGGCTCTCGCAGCTGCATTAACTTTAACAAATATCTACCAGCCCCGACACTGGAGTGCCGGTTAACTTACACCTGTACAGAAGCAGCTTAGGCAAACCCAAGAAACACTGTAGACAAAAAAGTTAATCCCCAAATGCAATTTGGATGAATTATAGAAAACACAGGAAGGGACAAGAAAGCAACAAGGAGAAGCATCCATGACTTATCAATGGCAAAGCAGGTAGTTGACCATTTGTCAAATACAGTTGAAAAGTATAGTTTATTTATCAAATTTAGAAGTTGTGTATTGCTAGCATTGCTGCATTGGAAAATTGTGTTTTAATAGCTTGTGATTCTAGTCTGATACTGGTCTCTGTTGTGTGGAATTTTCTTTGTAGTTGTCTATTCATTGTATGACCTGGTGTCTTTGTCTGTCTGGGCAGCAACACCAGCTTGACCACACTATGTGTTGGATTGCATTTTATGATTTCATCACTATTGGATAGTTATTTGTTTAGATAATATGTTTTAGACGTTTATAACACGCTTAATATTTGCTTCCCAGTTTGCATTTTGGACATGCTCGAGTATACTATTCCTATTAGCCCACTTTTTGTTATTGTTGAATTGCTTACAATGACAATTTCCTTTCTTGACACGAGCTCTATTGTCTAGCAGGAAGGATGACAAGAATGACTTTTTTACTTCGATAATTTAGAATTTTTATTCTGATTTACCAGCAAGCACAATAACTGTTCAAATCCTTAGGCATTCTTCAGATTCATGACCCTGTTTTTCTTTCTTGTTATCTGCATGCATGTGTGGCTGATGTGCCTGTGGGTTGTTTGTGTGCATATACTGTACTTTGTAAGGAATTCAATGTTTGCTTTTGGTATTTATTCCCTCTTTAAGCAAATTTATCTTATGTCGATCATTTGTGCCCAACAAATTACCTCAGGGTCGTGGAACAGTGGTGACTGGACGTATTGAGCAGGGGACTATTAAAGTCGGTGAGGATGTTGAAGTCTTGGGGCTGAAGGAGGTATGCATCTATAGATGAAATTAGTATTGGTTTCCAGGTTTTGAGGTTTTTGGCATCATTACTTAATTTTTTTTTACTACAGGGTCCTCCAACAAAGACAACTGTTACTGGTGTGGAGATGTTTAAGAAGATACTTGATCGTGGTGAGGTATGTTGGTCGAACACACGATTTTACACTGCATCTTGTTCGTTTTCTTTGCATTGATGGCACACTATGATTGAGTGACTACTATTACAGGCTGGAGACAATGTGGGTCTCCTTGTACGTGGCTTGAAGCGTGATGATGTAGAAAGAGGGCAGGTGATTCATCAAGGCAAATGACTGGTTTTGTTTGGGAACTGTTTACATAGGGTAGCTTTGCTGATGTTTGTATGGTCAAATAACACGCAGGTTGTGAGTAAACCTGGTACTATTAAAGCATACAAAAGGTTTGAAGCAGAGATATATGTCCTTACAAAGGATGAAGGAGGTCGTCATACGGCCTTTTTCTCAAATTACCGGCCGCAATTCTATCTCAGGACAGCGGATGTGACTGGTAAGGTTGAATTACCGGAGCATGTCAAGATGGTGATGCCTGGTGACAATGTCACCGCAATATTTGAACTTATAACACCTGTACCTGTTGAACCAGGTATGTTGAATCTGCCTTGGCATGCTCATTGTGACATTTAAATGAAAATTCAGGCTTCAAGGCTGCTTCCATCTCATTATCGATTTGGTGTGCAGGACAACGCTTTGCTCTAAGGGAAGGAGGGCGGACTGTTGGCGCAGGTGTAATTTCAAAGGTCTTTAGTTAAACGATGTGAATAATTTTAGTGAAAGGTTTTTCTCTTATCATATTTCATTGAGAGGAGTTTTGAAGGAAACGGCCATTGGTAAGAAGCAAGAAAGATTAGGATGTCTTTGCAAATAAACATTCAGGCAAACCAGTCTTGTAGTACCCATGAAGATAATTTTTGGTTGTAATTGGTTTTCATTTTTTGTTGAATTTTCACTCTTTGAGGGGGTGAATTCAAGTTTTAGCCATCAGGTTATAAAATCAAGCCAAAGTAGAATCAAGTCGTCGTTTCTTTGCCGTGTGTTTTTGACCAGTGCACAGGATACTGGTCTGTGTGAACAGGGGTATGAATGCTTCTGTTTCTGGGATTCCAAAATGCGCTTGATATGTTTGTTTCTCCCAACATGCTATTTTTTTTCTTTGTTGGATGATAATCCTTCAAATTTCCTATGATTGCCTTGGAGAATTTGCACAACCCTTTAGCTTGCTTTTATTAAAAAATTTAAGGTGGGATGAAAAATTATTAAGATCATGCTTGTCTTTGCCTCCATAAAAAATGACTGGCTGACAAATGTTTTCAACCTATTGCTTAGACTGAGATTAGAATCCACAGGATCTTCTAGTTTGGTCGAAATGTTGCTCTTTTTAATACAGCCACACGAATAATCACTGTCTGTGGGATTGCTGTTCCAAAAGCATAGTTTGCTCCATTACTAAGGGATTTAATACAAAATACTTTTCAGCATAGATTTTAAATAGCAGTATGCCTGATGAGGGGGATCCAACTTTCCACGTGTGTATATGATTTGTGGGTGCCATTTGATATCGTTGCTCTATCTTTTCTTTACATGAAATCCTGTACTCTTTATTTTGGAAAAAAGTTCTATACTTTGTTCATGCTTACAAAAAGATGCATCAAACAATCATATGTTACTCGGATAAAGCAGAGAACTGCAACTTTGCCTTCCAAACATAGGTGAGAAGAGCCAAAATGTCTGCTTTGAGGGTGATCAATTCTTTTCTAAAATTCCCTATCGAGCATGATGTTGAATGGCCAAATGTCATCTATGAGGCTACAACTGTAAGCGTAACTTGGTAGCATCTCCATTAAGATTGACAGGCAACACCTTTTCCACAGGAATGAGATGACTATTAGGCATATGGTTGTCCCATATGTTTTTTTGTTGTCTAACTCATTCACTTTTGCCTGTTTATGGTCTTTATGAATGAAGAAGAACCAGAGACAGCAGATCTAATACTAGTAATTCATTTGGCACATCTTTGCTTGGATAATAGTTTGGTTAGTAGTCTATACTATATGAAGGCACAGCCGTTTTGTAATTTTATTGTAAAAGCTGCATGATTCTAATAAGAAAATTCAAGATGTCATGCCAAGTGTCTAGTTGGGAACTTTAACGTAAATAATTATGCGATTTTGGGATTACAAATGTATTTTACGGTTTCATATTAGCATATTGTAAGATGGTACATTATTAGAAGCTTTGGCTGGATCTGAAGATCTAGGGACAATTCTATGTATTTGGTGAATTGACTCTTCATATGACGCTTTTAAGGCTGAAGGACCATTGGTGAGTTAGTTTCTAAAAATGAAAATAATGAATTGAGGAATACCTTTGTTAGGGAATTGTCTCAAGAGATCTATCAAGTGAAGTGTTGTATGCATGGTGAATGGAAATGCACACATTTGACTGGCTGACATTTTCAAATAAAAATTAAATGGAAGCAATTCATACATGTCAAATGACTTTTCAAGAGGTATTTGAGCAGCAATGTAGAAAACCCTTATTGAGGAACTGCATCTTAAAACTTTAATTTGATAATTTCACAAACATGGTTGACATTCCTATATCGGGATATACATAGCATTCAAAGGATATTAACATTAGCATAGATCCATCTTAACCCTGGATATATATCAAGCACAAACCTGCTCATCCATGCCAAAATATACAAAAAAGAGGACAGGATTGGCATGCCTGCTTACTTCTTGAGCTGACTCTATTGCTTAGGTTTCTCTTCCTCAATTATGGCCCCTTGACCCACAATAGAAGAGTAGATTTCATCAAGTTTTTTTTTCTTGACATTGAGATGGTAATTGTCCAGTGTTTTGAAGTGGCATAGATTTCATATCGTTAAATCATTGATTGTACTTGGATCTCATTTAGTTTTTCCTCAGTTCTGTCCTGCTTGGACATCTAAGCTTCTGACTCAGAGCTGGAGTTGGTGAGACATCTTAGTGTCCAACTCAGTGCAGGAGCTACTATGTCCAGGATTCAAAGGGTTCTTGCCATGGCCTTTGGAGGCCTTGATTGTGCCATTTCAATAAGTTGAATTTTTCTGAACCATAGAAACAAAGGCATTGGAAGGAGAATTGGATACTCTGTTTCTCTGCCCCTTTCTGATTGTTTTATAATGGTTCTCTAGTAGCCTTTTGTGATCTGAAGGGGTTTGGGTGATGTGATCAGAATCTCAGATGGGCATTTGCAGTGAGCCTTAACCATGATAGATAATCCAAATCAAATACTTGCGCTGCTGCTGTGATGAGGGGATGAATTTTCCATGCTTTCGTTCTCAGTGAAATGATTGGTGCAAAATGTTCTTTATTACCGAGGTTGAATTTGAGATCCTATGGATCCCTCTGGTAAAACTTGCCTTGAAGATCAGAAGTTCTACATAGTGCGGGCCTTCGCTATATGGAGTGCTGATCTAAACTATTATTGCTTCTCACCATCTCTTCCACCTCATCTGTGCCCCCCTTACAACATTATGTCGACCTGGAGCTCCATGGACTGGAGCTTCAAAGGATCCCTCTACCCAACAGGCATGGTTTGAAAGCAGTCCTATTACACCTCAGAGCACTAGGATTTGAGCATTCCTGACCTTCACATTTTTGCACTCGAATTAATTGAAATGTCCTCATTCTCATTGGTTCTTCCACGTCACAATTGAATATTCGTGCCACCCTATCACCTATAGCGATCTAGAGCTTACACTTCGGTCCTCTTCTTTTGATTTGTAGTCACCTCTCAATTCTAGGAGTCCTTCTCCCTTACTCAATAGCCATATTTACTAACCAGTCTGCAACTGAATTAGTTGATCTACATGGGTGATGGAAGAGAACTTCCTCAAATGGTTTACAAATTGAGTTGCCCCAGGATATCACATTCTCCATCTCCTAGTTTTTGATATTAGCATTCCCCAGGAAGCATATTGATTATAATTTCAGAATTACCCTCCAACTAATCTTCTTACTCCCTTGAAATGTGCTGTGTCCATAGCTTTCATGCCTGCCAGACCTCCGATTTTCATCTGAAGGAAACATGAATTTGTTGACTCCCAATTGATTCCTCAAGAAACCTCTTGCACCGGTGAGTCTGTGCTTGCCCCTGCTCACCCCATCAAAATTCAACTTTATCCAGCCTTACTTTTGGGGAGTCCAAGAGTGCCTTGGCTTCATCTGCTCGAGAAATTGAATCTTTCTAGGGAGAATACGTATGCTTTGAATTTGGTTTACTTCAATCTCTAGTTTTGAAGACTTTCAAAAGGGGCTTGCTAGGTTGGTGAAAGTAGAGGGCACTGTTAATGTTGACACCAACATTCAAGTCTCCCTAGCAACATGCTTGCACTTGTGGGCCACTTATGCTAGTGATAGTGGTAATACTTGTGCTTGGTTTTGTGGATAGGGCTGTAGATGCAAGTCTTGGGTGACTTTGGTGGACTATATACCTGCTAGTTGTGATTACATGACTGAGAGATGCTCTTCTTGCTTGTGAGATGCTTCTACCACGTGATAACTCACAATGAATAGTTTTTGGTGTTCATCACAAGCCAACTCAATAAAATAACTGGTTTTGAAGGTAACTCTTCCTTCCACTTGTGACTTGCTTTTATTGTTTCACTAATTGCTCTTTTGGCTTTAACCCAAATCTATTCAGTGGATATTGTTTTTTGTTCAAACATCTTGATATTATTGCATTCTACAGGGTCCAGATAATGAAGCCAAGACCTATCTGCTATAAGGTTTTTAAAGCATCATATTTCCATGGAGGTTTTCCACTAGAAGTGACAAGGCATCACATTGAAATCAATGCTGATATTTTTGTTTAATTGTCTCTTTCCACGACTCCAGGGATTCCTCAAATACAACAAGGTTTGGGTACAATCTTGTAACTCTTTTAAGCAATCACTACATATCCTTCCCCCATAAGCTAGATCTCTATATCCTCTTCTTGTGACTATACTCCTAGATGTCTTCTTCCTTAGGTCACGTGTAGAGATATCGTTAGTTTTCACTATATTATTAGATTTAGCTCTACTACACCCTATAAGCTCATCTCCTTCCTTTCCAATGTTTTTCCCACTGCTTAGGATTGATGAGATTTATTCTCTATTGAGCTCATGGTTATAAGCCATGAAGATAGATCCTTCCAAGATCTAAAAATGGGCTGCTACGTGTGATCCCATTAATCTTCTAACTTAATCCATCCTATGTTGGTGATTTCGTCCATAATGGGTTGGAGCAATATCTCATTCTTCAATGGCTGATTTCCGTTCCAATCTAATTCCCATAAGTGTGCTATCCAACCATCGTTCATTGCCCAAAACATAGTGTTAATTTTTAATAAAACCAATTTTCACTATGCTAATCCAAATAGATGAACCTTTTGGATAGGTTTGGGATCTTATGATATCTTCCAGACTAGCTTTTCTTAGGTATTTGAATCTCAAGATGCTACGTAATAAGAAATTTGGATGTTGAAGAAGTCTCCAAAACGAAACCACTGTAGGTTATTTAGGACTAGGATCTTGATCCCAAAGTCCACAACATTTTTGGGCTTGGCTACTCCATGTCAATGTACGCAATACCAATTCTTTTGCGTTTTGGCCCCACTTCAAAGGAAATCTCTTGGCAATCCTTTAGTGTCTAGCAACATTCTTTAAGAGGCTATGAGAATAAAGGTTAGGGATAAACAAATATTGAAAGAATGGCATGAATGCACACCAACCGTCTGCCAAAGAAAGAATTTTGTTGATGGACAAATCCATTGTCCTTAGTCTGTTGACCACTCCATGACATTCTCCTACTTTGTTGGATGCAATGGCAAGAGCAAAGTCTAAATATTCGGTGAGGAAGTCTCCCCTTTGGAAATCTAAGACTTCCATAATTTTTGCTTGCAACATTGACCTTCAATTAAGAAAGGAATCTTTTGATTTCTCCACAATGAGCTAGTATCTCATGTTTACTTGAACTCCACGAGATTCTTCTTGCATTGCCTAGTCCTCTCCCATACCCACTTCCCCCATCAAGAGAGTATATCTACAAATTGGCAATGCGTGAGGGTTTCTAGCTTTTCGGTTACTCCAAAAGTGTTTAGACCATGTTTGGGGTGCTTCATGAGATATGGGATACATGGTGTATGTTCAACCCTTGGATGGTTCGAGATGGGTTGAAGCATGGGAGATGGTCTATGATGGATTTGCACAGTTCATACAACTTGTTTGGTGATTGCTTGACCTCAGATAGGAGTTGGTTTGGAATTTTCCTCTTAGGTGCTGGAGTTCTGTTGACAATTTGGTGGATGCCCCTCATAATGGCCACATGGATAGTTCACTTGGTTGGAGAATTCCCTATGTGGGAAGTTCATCCTGGAGGAGAGCATTAGGCTCTAGATTGCATTGGGTTGCTTGGATTCCTATTTAGGGTCTTGGAGTTTGCTTCTGGATGCTTGGGTTGCAACAATGTTCTTGCAGGGGATAATTGACCCAATGGAATATATTGATTAGGAGGATGGATTGAGTCCATGGAGGCTTGTGATGGAGACACATGGACTTACCTTGTGTAGCTACATCATCTTTGAGCCCTTATTATGTATGGCATGACCTTGGAGTATGGCATGTGTACTTTGGAATCTCACTTGTGTTGGCCTACAAGTGCTTATTGTGGGTTTCTTGTGAGGGCCATGGCCTACATTTTATTGTTGGCCTCCCTTACCTCATATAAATATAAAAAAGAGTCTTCGATCTCATTGATACACTCACTTGTATTCTGTAATGCCCCTTAGTTGACCTTCTAGTAATTGAATCTCTAATATGAATTAGTTTAGCATGTTAAATTCTTATTATTTGATTAGACTCAATTAGATTGTTTAAAATTGTTGTTACATGAACATATGGACTCTATATGCGAATGCCAATTTAGCTTGTACTTTGGATATAGAACAGGTATAATGTATGCTACAAATGAAATTACATGATTATTTAAATGTTATTTTAGTGATAAAGATTATCACTCAAAAGAGTTAGATATGTTTATATATGAGTTTTATGTTAATGATGAACTAACCCACATGTTGATTGGCTACGGGATAACTGGATTCCTACAGTGCCAAGGGGCATGAGATGTCTTGGACATTAAGAGGATAATGATGTTATATCAATTTTCATATTATTTTAATTGTGAAATCCAATATTTATGTGACTTGTGGGTGAGTGTGAGTTCTGACAGGAACTGCAACTTGCCCAAAGTGGTTGTTCAATGACGAGATCCCTTAGAACAGTGTAAAACAATGTGTTGACAACATATGGTTGATGTAGGGTGTTGACCCTAGTACTATCGGGGGCTGTGGAGGCATTTCACACCGTTTATCCCCTGAAACTTGGAGTTGTGAGAGGACTGTGCTGAGCACACTCCCTTGGATGTGTGATGACGATTAGTGGGTGTCTGTTGGGGATGCTTGGTTGATGTAGTCGACACTTTCGCTTATGGGTTCTATATGTGGTTAGGTTGGTATAATCGACCACACAATATATTGCCAGCAGAGGACGGGATGGTGAGGTCGGGTGATGGAAGTAGTGGTGATTTGGTGGTTGGAGTACTAATGGGGATGGATGGGACCAATGACGGATTGGATGGTGTTCTTCATTGCTATAAAACCGTTATGATTATATGCTCGTTTGCTTCAATATGTTTACCTAATTCAGTTGTATTGCTTTTCTGTGAATGATTATGAATAATGAATGATGCATTGTTTAATTTGTTTTTTTCTGTATGTTGTTTGCAAGCATATAATAATGATACATTAGGAGCATTAAAATTGATTATTAGTACCCATGCTTAACACGTGTGTGCTAGCCACGTATATGCCAATTTGTGAATACATTATTATGATTAGTCGGTTGATGAATAAATTAGTATGGATAAATTAGTTATTAGTAACTTGGTTGATGAATTATTGAAGTATTACTCATGTATTGAAAGTATAAATACCCGTTGGATATATATAATATATGTGTGTGTGTGTGTGTTGACTTGTTTAATATATTTTAGATTCAAATAAATTGATTGGATATGTGTTTGTGTGTGTGTGTGTGTTTTGACTTGTTTAATATATTTCTAGATTCAAATAAATTGATTGGATATATATATATATATATATATATATATATATATATATATATATGACTTATGTATAAGAAGATAATATAAATAAATGGATAAATAGAGTTGCACAAAATTTTAGAAAAGAGTTGTCATAGTTGCATTTAAGATGGTAGCATGAAAAGTGAGACTTTGCAGCCATGTTTATTATTATTTTTATTTATTTAAATCAAATTGTTATTTTTGGAGAAAATGAATTTATTGATTATTGAATATTGTTCTATTGGAATTTAATCTAAATAAAACTTGGATGAGGAGGATGAGGACTTTTGATATAAATAGGAGACTTGAGATTGGAAAGGGGAAGGTTCTTTTCCTTGAAGGATATTGTGGAGAAATTGAAGGGATGTGAATTTTGGATATCTTGGGAGACGAAGCTTGGAAGAGTTGGAAGAGTTTGAGAACTCTTGGGAGAATTAATATATAGCTTACCAGTGCATCATTGTTTTGTTCTTTGGGGGTCTTGGGCATGGAGGGCCACGAGGTCATTTGGATGGCTTTCCGGGGCTAGAGAGCTAGCTAGCCTCCTAGTTGGCTAGGAGGTAAAACCATGGTCCCACTTTGGGTAAGTGCAAGAAGGGGAATCTGCTTCTGCTTCGACTTCATGGTAGAGGTATTCTTCATGTTATTTGTTATTTGCTTGTTGAAAAGAGTTTTTTCTTCTTCTATATTTTGAAGTTTTGAAATTTTGTTATTAAATTGAAGTTGGCTTCTAGAGTTGTACGTATGCCTAAAACTATTAGAATAAGAATGCATGAATCAAGTAGAAATAGATGAATTGTGAAGAAATTTGAAATTTTAATCTAGTACAACAGTGTACAGTTATCTAGCAACTTGATAGGGATTGACTCAGAGTGGTTGCTACATATTCACCGTATGTTGAGATGTAACATTAGAGAGGAGTGCATACTAGTATCACTCTATCTCTTGCGCTTCTTTATACTTGATTTCTCTCTCTTTTGAGTTGTTGGGTTTTTGAGTTTTCATCGACTATCTTCGAGGTCTAGGGTTAGCGCTTGTAAATTATGGTTCTGTGATAATTCCCTAGGGTATCTCTGTTGGAGGTAAAGGGGAGAAGATGACATTTTGCCATGGACGATTTGTTGTTTGGTTTTGGAGAGCTAGTGGATCTGTACTAGCATTAAAAGAAGGCTCTAGTATGTACATGTACTTCATCTTGAGTATAAAAATAAAGTTTTCAATGGTCCAAAACTTGTGTAATTTCCAAATTTGAATTTCAACAATATATGTTGTTCATGCATTATTATGTACAACTATCTATGTCTTGATGATTTGACATAAGTAGAGTGACACATTTTAAGTGATTTAACATCTTCATTGACGAATTTAAGGGGTTGTTTTACTAAACTTGTTATTGTATTGTTGTTATAACTGATGTAAAAGTGAAGTTCAGATTCGGTTTTTGTGGGAAAAGTTGCACTAGAGGGCTAGAGCTTATCCAAGTTTTTTTGTATCTTTTATCCTTGGATTGCCTGGAAGATTCGATTGTTTGGAAATATAATAGTGTACTCTTTTCATTATTGTTTTGTGCACTATTTTGCAAAAACACCAAGTTTGAAAATTCATAGGATTAAGATCCGAGAAACTTCTAGGATAGAGGTAAATTTTTTAGCTTTGCATTAAATGCCAAAGAGAAAAAAGTTTCAACATTGTTTCAGAGCTTGTTTTTGTTGTGATCACTCTTGAGTAAGAGGGAGCTTCTATTTTAGCTAGAGATTACTTGGGAGAGGTACTTGAGATTGTTGAGTTTGTTAGGATTTCACACCTAGGTTGCTTGAGAGAATCACATTGATTAGTGAAGGATTGTTTTTTCTTCCTATTACATAGTTTTCTATTTCATATATTGCTGATTTTGTGCAGTTGATACTTGTTCGTGATGTGTAAGGTGACTATGTCTTAGTTATGTGATAGGTTGGAAGGAGCTTCCAATTTTGTTCCATGGAAGCGCATGCTTCAAATTCTTATGGAGAAGGCCAATCTTTGGGATCACATTGAGAATGAAATTTTAGAACTTACCAATTCAACATAGGTGGGTCGTTCATCGAAAGAGGGAGGCCAAAGTGAAGAGAATCATCCTTGATTTTGTGAAGGATCATTTCATCTCACACATTTTAGATAAGAAGACAAGTAAGAAGATGTTTGTTTCTTTGGTTGAGTTAGTTCATAACTCTTGTGTTTCTCGACAATTGATTTTGCAAGAGCAAAGTTCAATGCTTTGCATGACCAAGACGGATACTATGGTGATCTACTTGACCATGATCAATGAACTGGAGGATCAATGAGCTGCGATTGGAGCAAGGTGGAGGATCCTGAGTTGGTGTCAATTTTTGTAAAAGGATTTGGTCCTTTCTAAATGATTTTTGTTAAGGGTGTTTGTGCTCGAGAGAATATTTCAAAGTTTCCCAAGCTTTGGGTTGAATTAGCCTAAGAAGAAATCAGATTAAAATGTTATTTGTAACAACAAGGGGAAGTGAATTCCATCGGTCCTATTGATAGGATGTAGAAGGCTAGCAAGAAAGGATTCCGGAAGAAGAATGGCATAGCTATAAGAAATGAGAACTTGGCTAAGATGATTTTTTTTGATGTCATGAGATGAGACATTATGTCAACCAGCGTCCACTAAAGAAGAAAGGAAAGGGTATGAAACAAGTTGTAGTTTGTACTGTGTGGAGGAGATTAACTCTTAGTTTGAGACTGCGTTTCCACTGGGTTTTTGTTTAACATTGTGGCTAGTGTTGGTTAGTATGTGGACAATGGAGTTTCGAGATATATGACATATGATAGGTTTTTGTTCAAAATAATTTAGGAGCTAAAGGGAGGCATGACTATGGAGCTTGGCGATGAGGCTACTTACATTGTAAGATGAGTCACTGCCATTTTCTTTTTGATGCATTCAAGTGATGTAGTTGAGCTAAGTGTTATTTTGTTTGCTCACGGTCTGAGGAAGAACCTTCTTTTAGTGTCTTGTATGACATATGTACAATGGAGAGTTGCTTTTGAGGGTTGACAATACGCTATCAAGGATTGTAGTTTATTAAATGGTAACATTAAATTGACAATATTAAATGGTAACATTAAATTTTTAAAGTAAAAGTGGTATTCTCCTTATCTTTCATCTTCTATCCTTTTACTTAAATTTTTAACATTACCATTTAATTGTTTCAGGATGTTTGAGAGTGGTTTCAACCTCATTGAACTTCAAATGCAAAAAATAATATTTTTGATCCCATTCACAATTCAATAGGCTTAATTGTTTTTAGGATTTCAGGATTGCAATGTTTCCATTGGATCCTATCATGCATGTGGGTATGGGATTGGCATTTAACCAAGCACCTCAACCCCTCTATGTACCTTGATGTTGGTGGTGCTGATTGTTTAGATTAATGTTGATGGCCTCAAAACTAGTTTTTGAAGAATTACTAGTTTATAGCCTATTTATTGATGTACCTTGGTTCATACATGGATTGCACTCGGTGCTATTTTGGTTGTATGCACTCTTACTTGCTATATACATCAGAAACTTTGCAAATTTATGTATAATGGTTTGAATTCCAACACACACACATGCACTATATGACGTGATCTTTCCCTTTGATGTTTTCCTACATATGGTTTCATCATGCAAAAATGAAATAAGTTTTGATAGCAATATTGTTGAACAACATTTAAAAGTACACCAAAAAAATAAAAATCTATTTACATTATAAGCTCAGACAATGATATAAGGGAATCATTATAACATACATGTCATCACAAGGCATCAACAACTAACATTATCTCATTGTCAAGTTGTTGAATAAGACACCTAGAAATAGAGGGTACACATATTAAGGGTCTAGGAACATGAAATAAATGATTGACATAACCATATTAAATGTTGTCACTAATTACTACTGGTTATCAAACTTAATGATCATTGAGGAATCATCATAGTCCTAAAGAATGGTTATAGTAAGCCCTAAAAGGTCTATTGATGATTATATATTCAACAACATACACAGTTAAACTACCATCTTTTTGATGTCTATACAACCCCCACAAAATAATATACTTCTTGAGATCCATCAAATTTCCTAATATCCTACCTAAATGTTTAAATTTGGCTCTAATTTGTAATGGAGAGTAACCCTATTCAACATTAGGGGTGAATATTTTTAGTAAGGATTTAAAAGGCCCATATGCTAGGCATGAATACTTTGATAAATAAGGCTTGCCTACCTTTTTGCATGCACTCCCTATTTCCATCACACACACACACACACACACACCTGTGTGTGCGCGCGCATGTGTGTGTGCGTGCGTGCGTGTGTGTATGTGCGTGTGTGTGTGTGGGTGTGGGTGTGTGTGTGTCCTATATGACATGATATTTTCCTTCAATGTTATGTAGCATGTGGTTTCATCATGCAAACATAAATAAATCGATAGCAATACTGTTGAGCAACATTTAAAAGAACTCCAATAAGTAAAAATGTAGCTACATTACAAGCTCAGACAATGATCTAAAGGAATCATTATAACATAAATTCCATAACAAGGCATCATCAACTAACACTATCTCATTGTCAAGTTATTGAACAAGACACTTAGAAATAGAGGGTATGGATATTATGGGCCAAGGAACATGAAATGAACCATTGACTTAACCATGTTAAATGTTGTTACATATTACTTTTGGTTTGCAAACCCAATGATTATTGATGAATCATCATAGTTGTAAGGAATGGTTATAGCAACCTTGAAGGGCTTGTTGGCAATTATATATGACAAAAAACATAGTGAAACTACCATCTTTAATTTCAATGGCTACAAGGCATCTACAAAATAATATATTTCTTAAGTTCAATAAAATTTCCTAATATCCTGACTAAATGTTGAAACTTGGCTCTAATTCATAACTAGTAACCCTATTCGACAATAGGGATGAATATTTTCAGTAAGGATTTGAAAGTCTTACATGTCAAGCATGAATACTTTGATAAGTAAGGTCCACATGCTTTCTTGCATGCACTCCATTTTTCCATCACAAGTAAACTTATAGATATGTCGTACATGATATGATCTTTTCATGATATGTCCTTTATGTGGTTTCATCATGCAAAAATCAAATAAATTTTGATAGCAATATTATTGAACAACATTTAAAAGTACAACAATTAATAAAAATGCAGCTACATTACAAGCTTAGACAATGATCTAAGGGAATCATTATAACATAAATGACATCACAAGGATCAACGACTAACATTATCTCATGGTCAAGTTATTGAACAAGACACCTACAAATGTAGGGTACATATATTAAGTGCCAAGAAATAGGAAATAAACCATTGACATAACCACGCTAGTGTTTTCACACTATTATTAAGCTAGTTATCAAACCCAATGATCATTGAGGAATCATCATAGTTTTAAGGAACGGTTATAGTAACCCTAAATGTCATGAATGACACGCTCATGATTATATATGACAAAATACATAGTGATACCACCATCTATGTTTTCAATGGCCACAACAACTCCACATGATAATATATTTCTCAATCTCCATGAAATTCAAATTACCTAGTATGCAACCTAAATGTTGAAACTTGGCTCTAACTCATGGTGGCTAGCAACCCTATTTGACATTAGGGATGGATATTTTCAATAAGGATTTAAAGGTCCACATGTTAGGGGTGAATACTTTAATAAATACGGTTTGCTTGGCTACTTGCATGAATTCAGTTTCCATTAAAAGCAAGCTATATATGTCCTATGCAATACAATTATTCATTTGTGCATGTAGTAGTAAAATGGAAAATGACTATGAACATGACCTTGCTAAAGATTTCTAACAATCCACAAGTTTTTCTAATCATTGCATGCTTGCAATCATGATCTAGATCTTAAGTTTACAAAACCTGATTATATCTTTATGCAAGTGTCTTCTAGTGAAGTGAAATGAGCTCTTATAATGTCCTTGAAGCAATAAACCACATTAAGAAAAGTATAAGAAAATAAGGGGTAAAAAAGTGCGAGCCAATCTTAAAACATAAATACTTTTGACATTGCCATTGTGAATTTTCATGTAGTTTTGGAACTAGGAATGTCACAACATTCCAAATATATGATTTCTAATAGGTAAATTGGAGCTTACTTAAAAGGTTTAAGACCAAACACGATTACTTTTACATAGTTCATGTAAATTGCTAGATTTAGTCTTCTCTCTATGAAGAGATATAAAGGTTAATAGGCGGTTGTGCATTCAATTTTTAAATATTTGAATGCTAAAGAAATCAATTGTGCTCAATAATCACATTCATTTGCTAGAAGTTATGAAAAGCTACAAAAGCATGCAAGATGTGTGCACCCACATGCTAGGCCATCTGAAATAAACCCTTATCAACAATAGAAGTGGTAAATATTGGAATAAAAATAGAAAATTGGAGACGTTCTTAACAATATCGGATTGAAAATCCTTGGCATTGTTATTGGTTAATTCCTCCGGTGATTTTGACTTGAAAAAATGAGAATTAACAACCTTCATATAATGAGAAAATTGATATAAATTTGAGTTAAATGGCAACGGAGTTGCCTATACATGTAACAATATTAGGGATATTTCAAAATATTGTGTAGGTATTTCCATATAGAAATGGGTATTGATAGTATTCTAATGAGGGAAATGTTCATTCAAATTTATCTTATAATATTCTTAAAATGCTATGTTTTTGAGTAGGATAATGCAGTATAAATCAATAGATCACCAAATCATGTAACATAAAACAATCCTACAAAATAAAAACAACATTCGCTAATCATTTACTCTACAAAATAGGTTGCAAAAACCTAAAAACATGTATTCTCTAAAGTATTATGAAATAAATATATTTATATAAGGACCATACCTGAGCAAGTATTAAAAGACCTTCATGCTCCTTTTCCAAGTCTTCCACCATTTTTTACGGCCTAATTTAAAGTTCCTTCCTAATATTGATGAGCATTGCCAATCAAGAAAATAGAGGGTTCATGAGAGAAGAAAAATGGAAAAAAGACTTGAAAAAATTACAAATCCATGCAAAGAAATAGTTGTAGGGGAATTAAACCTAGGTTACCTCATATGAATCAATAAATCACAACTCTTTGATACAACAACAATATGTTTAAGGTTTAAGGGAGGAGACTATGTGCAAATTTGTCTATGTTAGTAGATATATGTATTTCATTTCATGTTAATAGTCATATTTTGTGTTTTCAAAATTTGAAGTGGTTCCTATTGAGCTTCTTTGAACTTTAACAAATAGAAGGGGTCTTTCTATTGTATATTTTGACATCTTACTCTGCTGATAATTGTCCAAGTTTTCCATATATTGAACAATGTTTTTTATACCCATTTCTCTGTCATTTTTTCCACCAACAAGTCAATGTCAAGTTTCAACACAATTAGTTTGAGAAATAAATCAAAATAGATAGCATAATGTACATTCAACCAAAAATCCATACATTTATTGCAAATTTGTCTTTTTTTCCTTGCAACCCTCCTCGACCAAAAACAAATGGAACCTCCACATTATTCTTTCTTACCTCTGTACTGTTTTTAAAAAAATCCCCAGAATGCATACCTTCCTTCAAATCTTCCCATTGTTTGGGAGTTAGAGTGGAGTCAATCATATCTTTTCCCTTGATACTTATTTTTTTGCATGTATGTTTGAAATTGTTCATCAAAATTCTCTTTGTGTTCTTGTAATATTTTTGGTAAATATTCCAACCCAAAATCCCAAGAGAATTTTCCATTTTCTTTATGACAATATCAATACTTCTTAGATATTTGTCTTAAAAAAAATATCTGCAAACATCCAAATGAGACCTACATTTTGCACCTAAATTTGTGGCCCACTTTGAAAGATGTTGGCCAACTGACTCACCATCTTTTGAAACCTCAACCAAGAAAGCTAGCTTCCCTTTTAATTTTATTCTTTAGATTTTCTTTATGTACACATATAGCACTCTTGAATAAGTATTGAATCACTATGTGTATGTGTCGGCTTCTATGAATTGAAAACAATATATCTTTACTTTCCCTTTATTTTTTCTCCTTTAATTATGTGCAATATTGTTCTTCTCTATGAAACATAAAACATAAAATAATTTAGCTTTGGAAGCATCTGTGGTCTACATTATTCAACAAATTATATACTAATTTAATGAAATATGCTAGTTGGAAGTAAACAAGTAAGTAAATTAACTACTTACCCACTTGACAAACCAAGAGATTATAAATATTTGACATTTTTTTCATCCCTCTTTTACACCGACAATCATATTCTGTCGTATTTTTGGTATTGTATGTCTCATTGTCACTTTTGCACTTTTATTTATTTTTCTTTATATTTCTTTATATCCTGACATCCAACATTTAGCATAAACAAGTTTATTAATGTCCTTGTTTCTCATTCACTCTCTCTTTCACATACATGCTAAAAACCATGAGAAAAAAAATACTATTTATTAATTAGATTTAAAACTGGAAGCCTAAACATTAAGATGATTTCATGATGAATACAAAAAAATGTAGCTATATCCTGTGAATGTCTAATAGGACAATACTACACCACAACAACATATTATCATACTGTTTACACTCAATATCATCAAGAAATTCAATATTATCTAATATTCAATAAAATTAAGAAATTCTACAGCAGTGGCTGCAGGAGCAGGGGGATCATTCTTGATCGTGAAGGACAAACAATAGCTACGTATGAATGGGGCCCTGGCCTTGGATTGGATCTAATTGTCTTTCATGGTATTCAAAATGCCATCATACTGGGGATTCTCTTTACTAGTAATAACTCAAACCAGAAGGTTGAAATCCATGGAGGAGGAAGGACTTGGGAGTCTTCAGCATCAAATCCTCCTCCTCCCAAATCAGATTGATATATCAAAATTTTATCATGTTCGACGTCACAATAATGCTGTAGTAGACAAATTGGCAAATCAAGCCACATATAATCCGGATCGCAGGTTGGCTAAAAAAGACGAGGACACTGAATATCGACAATGGCTCCCTCAATTTAATATTAAAGTCACAACACTCCCAAATGTGCATGAAGGACAAGTGCCTATTTCGTTGCATGATTGGGGTTAAAGTTGGGCTGTGCGAATATAATCCCCAGGCGAGAGCTCATTTCATCGCTCTTGAGGTAAAGTTTCTCTGTGGGAGAGGGTTTATCGCCGGATACTTTGCAATTCAAATCACATGTGAGATATCTCTGTACTAAGATATCCACACATCTGCTATGTTGGAGCTGGACATGGTGGTTTCAGGCTAGGTGTGTTACAGGTTTGCAGTGGGATTACTGATTCGTATTGGGAAAGGGGAAAGTAACCCTCATTGGCATTCGAGGACCGGAAAGTTGTATCCATCTTGTCTCTGACTTAGTAGGCCTTGCGAGCGACATTGTTTGGGAATATTGTGGTTCCTTCTCTGCTCTGGGTTGGGAGTTGGCCAGGGTGACAGGCCGACCGGGCTCTTGGGGATATCCTACTCAGACTCTGAGCACTTGGGAAGCAGAATGCAAGAAACCAGAGGAATATAGGTGGACAAGCATCGAATCAGGTAATCTTTAGTTTGACTTGGGTTCTGGTATTTTTTGGTCCTCATTCTTATTTACCGGGGGGGGGTGGGGGGCAAGAAGCCCATTCTAGGAAACACAATGGCTAGTACAGAAGGAGGCGCAGGAACAGGAGAAATGTGGGATGCTACAAGGGACCTTCGAGTTATGATGAGAAGGATGGAAGCACACATGGATGGTGTGGTAGTTGCCGTAGAGCAGGTGACATCGCAAATGAGAAATCTTGAAATTAGATTGGAGAATTTGGAAATCACAGTTAGAGAACAGGGTGGCCAGGTAGAAATATTGGCTACTACCACCGAAGCCCATCAGGCATTGCTCGTAAGCGCATAGTCTAGACTTTGCCCTATGATGGCACTAGAATGGTGGAGGAAATGATTCAACAACCCCGGCTCCTATAACGGAAATTTCAAGTACTTGGGTCCCGGAGGATGAAACGCAGTGGGGGAAAGAAGCCCGCAGCAGTTGAAGTACCTATTAGCTCTTTCTTATGTTCTATTTTTGCATTTTTCTTATTGGACAGTTTGTTGGTATCTATAGTTTTCATTTCCATCTAAACAATGCAGTAGTCATATGGCATAGTAGGCCTAGAAATGAAATTTTGGACACAACCATGCACTTGAGCATGTGGTTTTTTTGTTTTGAAGATGAAAACATTTGTAGTTTTTGTTGGTTCGGTTTCCAACCTTTTAATATGAAATATAGAGTCGTTGCTCTTAAAAAAACATTAAGAAATTCTAGGTGATACAAACTATTAATAAATTCTAATGGTATGCATATTGCATTCATTAAGAAATTCTAGGTGATACAAATTATTAATAAATTTTAATGGTATGCATATTGCATTTAATTCTAGACAACCTTCAACTATACCAAACAATCATCACATGTACAAATCAAATTGGGCACCTCAATCATCTACAATTAGTGAAGGGTCTGAAATGCAATATCTAAATTAGCTGGTTAACTAATCAGTGCATCCTTCAGTTGCAAATATTATTAGTGCAAATTAACAGCCTTAGAATCAAGATGCTGACGATGCCATTACAAATCACAGTAGTCACAAACAAGAATAAACTTCCAAAGGTAAAATGTGAATATGGACACTCGGTAGCTTATCATCTCTCATTCTTATCTATCTTTTGCTTGGCAAACTTTGAGATTGCATAGTTCTCATTATTTTTTGATAATCTTAATTATGTTGATTTGGTTTGTGTTTATAGTAGAATATATAGATTTAAATTGGATATATCAATATGTTACAACTTACTTTTTAATTCACGTTTTGCAAAAAAGTTGCAAAATTTTGTATTCTATCCCACCACCCATTAATATGGTTATGTTTATGTTGTGCGCATGGGGCTCCTTGAAGCATGCATTTTAGTATGGATAGATATATGAAACAATCAAGTGGCATTATAACCACTTTTTGTAATGGTTTTACTATTTTAATAACTTTCAATTTCAAGTGAATATTATGTTGCGTGTATATATGTTTTAATGAATGCTTATTGAAATGGTATTATGTAAATTATAAGTGTTTTTTTGAAGTCTTATCTTCTAATCTCTTAGATTTTAAAATGCAATAACAATAAGGATCACTGAAAGATAAACAAGCATAACATAGACAATAGTACATAATAATTTTATCTTGAGAAAACCTTTTCGGGGCAGAAAAACCGAGCAAACTTCTTTTATATAGATTCGTCAGAATGTACAATAGTATTCCTTGTGCAAAGACCCAAAATAAGAAGACTCCAAAAGCAACTATTCACTTCACTCTATCTCTCCTAGTGATGCGAACTAAATGAGTGAAAGTGGTGACCAAATGAGGAGGTCGAACCCCTCATTTATACTAATCAACTGTCTTGACCTTTTTACCAAACAAGGCTGACTTGACTCTCCTAACTGGGCTGACTTGTCAAATTCATAATAAAATATTTTTTTCTAGATCTTTCCAAGCCGACCTAACTGTTAGGGTTTACATTGACTCTTTCAATGAATTTTACATGATCAGTTACATCAATAATAATCCTCGTAGGGTGTACAATACAAATGATACAAATAAGAATATCTTCCGAAGTTACATTCTTCAACACTCCCTCTTAACAAGGAAGTTATTCTTTTGACATCGTCACCATTGTCTTCCAGCTGCTGCACTTCTTGTACATGGACTATTGACATCTGACATCTCCCGAATCTATATATCATAAGAAGTTTCACAGAGCCAACCCTTTTTCATGTTGGATGTGCCTTGTAGTGCTAGCCCTCTTTCATGTTGGATGCAACTCTCCACAGAGCTAACCCTTTTTCATGCTGGATGTGGCCTAGATCCAATCTAGGACTTTAACATCCATGTTGGGATCTCCCCTTGGTGACCTGATCAATCATACTGGGATCCACCCCTGGAGATACAACCAACCACACTGGAATCCACCAGTCAACATGCACTCACTCAAACCAGTCTGTCGGAGAGCCCATGCTGGGATATCCCCTTGGTGATACAAACAGTCATACTAGGATCCACCCTTGGAGATACAACTAATCACATTGGAATCCACCAGCCAACATGCACTTGCTCAATCCAGTCCATCGGAGAGCTTACTGCACCAGTTCAACCCAGTCCGTTGGGGAACCTACACTGGGATCTCCCCCGGTGATACCACCAACCATGTTGGGATCTACCCCCGGAGATACAACGAACCAAGCTGGGATCATCCCGTATAGTGACTTGTCCTTTTTCATACTGGGTGTACACCACTACAGAGCCAGTCCTTTTTCATACTAGATGCAGATATCCTGCAGAGTAGGTCCTTTTTCATACCAGATGCAACTGTCCTACAGGGCTGGCCCTTTTTCATACCAGATGCAACTGTCCTCTTCCACAAACCGAGCAAGCCATCTGGTGGGTCCATCCTAGGAGATCGATTACGTTGCACACCACAACTACCTGCGTTAACTCACCGCTCGTCCATATCCTCTCGTAGTCTAGTAGACTCAATTACGTCACATGACCCGTGACTACCTGCTACCTCATCCGAGTTCATCACTCCCTCTTGATCTGGACCACTCCAAGCTTGTCCCTGAAGTACTCACATAAGATATTACCACCCCCAAAATGTATCCTAAATAATAAATGGATTAAAAATTAATTAAAAGTTAATTAACATCACTAATCAAGTATTTATTCAAACCCCTATTTCCCCCTAAATTTTTTTTCCGGTTGCATAAGAAACACTGTGGAGTTTGGCACACGATACGATGTGGGGTTAATTCAAAATTTTTGAAACTGAGTATCAATGGAAAAATCCCTCCAATTTCAAAGTTTTCGATTTTCCCCAAAATATTCGGTTTACCTAGACCCAAAATATGTTTTGAAACCAAATCTGTGTCTGTATTGAATCTACCCTGCTTGAACAAAATCTATGCGCCTTTCAACACACTCGGTCTGTGATCAAACCAAACCAGATCGTGTTGAAATCTTCTAAAGAAAATTGATGCTATCGTGATCGATTGGTAAGAATATGTGTTTTCTAGTTTTCTGTGCCCTAAGTTGTATATTTTCGAAGATGTTTTTTTTTCAAAGTTGATTGTAAGTAAAGATGAACATTCTATTGCTTACAAAATATGCATTGTAGAGGAACCCTCTATTGCTTACAAAAATTACATATTTTGTTTTATATCTTACCCTGAACAAAATATTCGAACTTGCGTCTTGTTTTAGATCTAACCCTACTCAAACTGTCAACGCACCAGCTCTCTAATCAAACCAAATCGTACCGCGTTGATATCCTCTAAGCAAAATCGATGGTGTGGTGATACGACCGGTAAGTATTTTTTTTCCAGTTATTTTGTGCTTAAATTTTTTTACATTCTTACCTTGCTTGAACAAAATATACGAACCCATCAACAGGTCTATGATCAAACCAAAAAATTGATCGCATTGAAATCTGATGAAAAAATTGATGGTTTAGTGACCCACCGACAATAATTTTTTTTACTTTTTTTGTTGATCGACTGGTTGCTTACAAAAATTACATATTTTGTTTTATATATTACCCTGAACAAAATATTCGAACTCATGTCTTGTTTTAGATCCAACCCTACTCGAACTGTCAACGCACTAGCTCTCTGATCAAACCAAATTGTACCGCATTGATATCCTCTGAGCAAAATCGATGGTGTGGTGATACGACTGGTAAGTATTTTTTTTTATCAGTTTTTTTGTGTTTAATTTTTTTTACATTCTTACCCTACTTGAACAAAATATATGAACCCATCAATAGGTATGTGATCAAACCAAAATTGATCGCATTGAAATCTGATGAAAAAAATGATGGTTTAGTGACCGACTGCCAATTATTTTTTTTACTTTTTTTGTTGATCGATTGGTGTAGTGATGGACTATTTATTGGCCAATCAATTCAACCCATCAACTCTCTAATCAAACCAAATCGGACTGCATTGAAATACTCTGAACAAAATCGATGGTGTAGTGATACGACTGGTTGGGAGGAATGTTGTTATCCTCCCCAGAGGAATGTTGTTATCCTCCCCACTCGAGTTTAAATCTTGCTTTGTGACACTTGCTCCTTGGGAACCGATTTTCTATGTAATGATTGTAAATCAAGCCATACCTTGATTCTTTCATAATATCATAATAACAAATGTTGGCATTTTGCGCGGAAAAGAAAAAGGGAATAATATTTAAAGGTAAAGTAACATGAAAACCGAGTGGTGTCTAGATTTTTGTGTTGGCAATGTACTTAAAGTTTATATAATGGACATAAAGAATCTCATGTTTAAAGTGAAAGTAATTTGAAAATCCAGTGGTATTGAAAATATGAATTTTGAAGGTAGTTGTTTTGGTAAACCCTTCAATGCAAGTCTTTACGGAACTTCCTACGCAAGCCATCTCTAAAACCCATTCCATTGAAAGCCACAACTATTCCTGGCTCCTGCAATCTCTCCACTCTATTCCGCTCTCTGCCCACGCATCATCTTATTCTCATCTCTATCCATCCAAATCCCCATTCCAATTTCGATGACAGACGATGCTGTTGCTTCGTCCTCCTCTGCGACTTGTTCTGTGTCAAATTCTTATCCAGACTACGATGTGTTTATAAACCATCGTGGTCCTGACGTTAAGCACACATTAGCCAGCACTATCTACCGTCGCCTTATTTCTAGTGGTTTGCGAGTCTTTCTGGACATGCCAGAACTGCAGGCTGGGTACACCATCATTTCTCAAATAGAGGCCGCTATTCGAAGCGCCTCTGTTCATGTTGCCATTTTCTCACAGACTTATGCTGAATCTGAATGGTGTCTGAATGAACTCGTCCTCATGGTGGATTCCGGGGATTTCATTCTTCCAGTCTTTTACCAAGTCGAGCCTTCTGAGCTCAGGCGGACGGGCAAAGAAAAAACTGGGACGTACGCAAAAGCTCTGCGCAACCACGAAAAGGAGCAGCGATGCGCTTTGGGGACTATTCAGAAATGGAGAAAAGCGCTTTCTCATGTTGCGGGTATAAGCGGCATCGAGCTAAAGGCATGCAATGGGTGAGGAGGATCTTCCAATCTTGTTAGATCTTGATTCTTTGTATTGGCTAATTGCTACAACATAGTTAGGCTTTTCTCATTTGTCTTTCATTGAATATCCAGGGATGAAGAGGAGTTAGTGAACAAGGTCGTGCAAACCGTGTTGAAAAAGAAAACACCAAAATGTCCAAATGGATTGCTGGAAAAGTTAGAAGAATTTGAAAGGATAGTGCTCTTAGAGGAGCAGCAGCAGCGCGTGGAGGCCAAGGTTTTGGGGATTGTCGGCAGCGGCGGAGTTGGTAAGACAACGCTGGCCCAAGAATTCTTCAACCGAAAAAAATCAGATTACACTAGATCGTCCTTTTTATTCGATGTGAGGGAAAATGCAGGTGATCTAAATTCTTTGCAGCGTAAGCTAATTATGGACCTGAAACATATAGATGTCAAAATTGAGAGTTGTGAAGAAGGTGTAGAGATACTAAAAAGTAATCTTTCAAATTGTGAGGCACTCATAATATTAGATGATGTAGATCATGCGAATCAACTTGATGCCTTCTTGCCAATTAAGCATGTTCTTCACCCTAAGAGTTTGATTTTGGTTACGTGCCGTGACAAGCATATCTTTAGAAGTGCAAGAATTGTAGAGTCATCAAAATATCACTTAACTGGCCTAAGTAGACAACATTCCCAAGAGCTTTTCTGCTCGCATGCTTTCTTTCAGGCACATCCACCACGAGAGTATGAAAACCTTGTAGATCAGTTTATAACAGCTTGCAATGGATTGCCATTATCGTTGAAAGTGCTTGGGGCTTTTCTCTATGGAAAAGATGACTTATGTGTCTGGGAAAACCTATTGAACGGACTTGGCCAAGTACTTCCCTCTGAAATAGAGCACACTCTTAGAATTAGTTATGACTACCTCAATTTAGAAGAACAACAAATATTCTTAGATATTGCCTGTTTTTCCATAGGTGAAGACAGGAACACATGGTTAAGAATATGGAGGGGATCACGCTGGAAAAGTTTTGCAGGGTTTCGAAATTTAGAGAACAAGTGTATCGTGGAAGTGGATTCAAAAAATATGATACGAATGCATGACCACTTCAGAGATTTGGGGAGAAAAATTGCTCAAGCGTCAATGCCGCGTCGTCTTTGGGGCGCAACAATAAAGAACTTTAAAGATATGTTGGAGCAACCATCATATGTAAGTCAACAACTTTCAAAAAAGAAATGTGTGGTTGATTTTAGTTTAAAGATTTAATTTAAATGATTAAAAATACCATCTCTGATTGCCCAAAAAGTTTTAGCTTTAAAAAACTATGTTCATGGTTTCTAAATTAACACAGGTGCGTGGAATCAAGATGGCTAGTTGCCCTACCCTTGAAGATACTTGCAACGAGGGACTGTTCCGCTCAAAATCTAAAATGCCATTGAACCAAAGTTCAAGTCATGAGGTGTTGGCAATCAGTAAACTTCAACTTCTTGAAGGTGAGGGCGATTTTATTAAATGCATATTGACTCAGGTGCAGTCACCAAATCTCATATGGCTCAGCTGGAACGAGTGTTCATGTTCCTCGCTGCCTTCCTGGATTCCAATGGACGATTTAATAGTGTTACGAGTGACCAGTAGTGAATTGAAAAGATTGTGGCAACGTATATCTCAGGTGCGTAGTTATAGATGCAGTAATTTGCAAATAGAAGTTGTTGTGTATTTTACTTATCTTATGTCAATTGAAACGTGAACATTGCAGGCACCTCTGCAGTTGCGGGAGTTAAATATTGATGCTCCACTTTTAATGTTTCCAAGGTCATTAGGGCAGTTGAAAAACCTTGAAAAGATTGTAGTGGGGGCGACAGATCTACCAACAGAAATAGGTCTGGCAACGTTACCAGACGAATTCTGTGATCTGTGCTCTTTGAAATATCTAGAGCTAAAACGGTGCTCCAAATTGCAGTGTCTTCCAAATTCCTTCGGAGATTTATCAAATCTCCGACAGATCGATCTGTTTCTGTGCAAAAGTTTGAAGAAGCTTCCAAATTCCTTCGGGAATTTAACAAATCTCAAAGTCATAAACTTGGCTGGGTGTGAAAGTTTGCAGATGCTCCCAACTTCCTTCGTGAAGCTAACAAATCTTCAAGACCTAAATATGTCTGGGTGTGAAGGCTTGAAAACGCTCCCAGAGGAATTTGGGAATTTGACATATCTCCAACGCATCAATCTATCTCATTGCAAAAGTCTGAAGATGCTTCCAACTTCTTTCGTGGAGTTAACATATCTTCGAGATATAAATTTGAGTTGGTGTCAAGGATTGAAAGTGCTCCCAAGGTATTTTGGAGATTTGATAGTTCTCCAACGCATCAATCTGTCTCATTGCAAAAGTTTGGAGATACTTCCAAAATCCTTTGGGAATTTAAGTAGTCTGGAACACATTGCTCTACATCGTTGTGAAAGTTTGAAGATGCTCCCAAAATATTTAGGAAATCTGAAAAATCTCCGAAGCATTGATCTTTCTTGTTGTATAAGTTTGAAGATGCTTCCAGATTCTTTGGGAAATTTAACAAATCTCCGACACATTGGTCTGTCTTCCTGTGAAAGTCTGGAAATGCTACCAAATTCATTTGACAATTTAACAAATCTTCAGCATATAGATCTGTCTTGGTGCGAAAGTTTGAAGGTGCTTCCAACTTCCTTTGGAAATTTGAGAAATCTCCAATATATTAGTCTATCTGGATGCGAAAGTTTGAAGATGACCCCAAAGTCCTTGGGGAAATTAAAAAATCTCCAACACATCGATGTCTCTTGGTGTGATCAATCTTCCTGTGAAAGTTTGGAGGTGCTTCCAGTTGGATCTGTGTCTGTACAAAATTTTGTTTGACACGACATTTTAATATGTAATGTTCCAAATAGAATTCTCCAAGATGGACGCTAGTAGTTTCTAGTTGTTGGGTTTTTTGTGTTGGATTATTTTTTAACTATTTAGTTTTGTGTCTCAAGTTTAAAAAGTAATGGTTTAAATTGTAATTTTTTATTTTTAAATTACATGACAAATTGATTGATAATTACCACCGAAGGATTCCACAGTGGATATTGAAATTTAAAATGATTTAATTCTCAATGGTCGATCAGTTTTGTGATGCTACATGTATGGATGCTTGTGAATCAGAGTGTTGTTTTCTGGAAAATGGTGTTACGAGGAAACATTAATTCAAATTGGCCAATTATTTCTTTTTGAGTTAGATGCACTTAATATTTGCATTTTGAAGCCAGACAGTTATTTAACAAAGGATTGGCTGTGGAAAAAGGTCTTGGATTTTGAAGCCAAACAGTTATTTAACAAAGGATTGGCTGTGGAAAAAGGTTGAAAACAATATAGGGAGTTGATGTTATAGATGGCTTTCCTTAGGTGGGTGGGAAATTAATTCTAGTGAAAGTTGTTTTGGAGAATATTATGGTATATTGGTTATCCTTGGTAAAGATTTTAAAATTTTTATTTTGGACAAGATCATGAAAAGAGTTTTTAGTTTTTTGGGGATTGGAAATAAACAAATGGAAGGAGTACACTTGAGTTGGGAAAGGCTAGCCATGCTTAAGAAACTTGGTGAATGGCGAATAAAAAAATATCTTCATTTTTGGACAAGCATTAGTTGTCAAAAGTTTATGGAGGAGCTTGTTCTCTACAAGTTTGTGGAGTAGGGTGATCAATAAAAAAGTATTTGAAACATAGGTCCTTTATTGAATGGATACGATCAAAAGATAAAAAAGCAAAAGGGGCATCAAATATTTGGAACCGTTTGGTTAGTTCTTATCATATTTTAGGGGATTGGTTGGCTTGGAAACCAGGGAGTGGTTGTTCTATTAGATTTGGGGAGGACCCGTTCATTGGTGGAATCGGGTTCCATAAATTATCCTCTGCTCTGGTAATTTCTCCATAATCCAAAGGTATCCAATATTTAGCACAGGTGGAAGTAACTGAAGATGGGATTAGGTGTTGTCAGAGATGGAAACTGGTAAATGAATTGGAGTTGCAAGGGGATTTTAAAGATGAATGGAATAGTTATTTATCTGGTCAAGAGAGGTGGTATTCATCTCTCAGGTGATGATGATACTATAGCTTGGTATTGGAATGAGAGAAAGTTAACTACTAAGCTATCCTATGAAGCAATTTTATTTTTTGCCCTAGAAGTAGAACAAAATTGGTGGTTTACTTCACTTTGGAATTGACATGTTCCATTAAAAATAAAACTTTATAGTTGGATTGCTCTAGAAAATAGGATATTAACCTAGGATAATTATGTAAAGAGGGGGGGGTAGCAGTCCTAATATTTGTGTCATGTGCAATAATGAAGCAAAGTCTGCAAATCACTTGATGATTCATTGTACTTTTGCAAAGATGGTATGGAAGGAGGTAAAGAAAGCACTTAAGATAACTCTTGAAATTGGTTTTTTCAAACAGTGAAACTTAGTTTTCATACTAGATTTCAGAAGCAAACATATGGAGAGAGCTGGCTTGTTTCATTTGTTGGGAAATATGGGAACCGTATAGAAATGGTGTACTATTTGAGGGTAAGCAAAATAATGTTTTGAGAGTTGATCTTAATGTAGTTGGAGCTTATGGGGAAATTTATAAAGAGAAGGAACATATAAAAGAGAGAGTAGAAATTGCTCGTTCTTTCAATAACAATTGGCCAACAAGATACTTTGATGGTGATTCTCAGGATAATGGTACAAGATGTGGAGCTGGTGTTTACTTGAAATTAAGTGATTCATATGTGTTTAAACTTAAATTAAATTGTGGCAGGGGTACCAATACTCTCTGTGAACTACTTGCTCTTTGGGGTCTTTTATACTTTGCTCGATCTAAAAAAATTGTACACTTGTAGGTAGCTGGAGATTCCAAAGTGATTATTGACTGGGCTCTCCAAGAATGTCAGTTACAGGTGTTTGAAATTGAAGGTTGGAAGAAAAAAATTAGAAGATTCCAGACGTAGTTTTTAGGGATAAATTTTTAGCATATATTTAGAGAATACAATGGGGAAGCAGATATACTATCCAAGCAAGCTTTGTATATGAATGAAGGCATTATTCATTATACAAAGTTGTGTGATTCAAATGTAATATCAGAAGGCACAATTCCTATATTTTGAAATGGAAGTTGATGTTCAGGTGGTTCTTTTATAGTATATAGCTCTAGAAAGGCTGGTTATCATAACTTACACTTTCTTGGAAGACTATACTTAATCATTTTAGACTTTTTGGTTTTCACAGTATTGATAAGTGGAATTTTGTAATAGCATTCAAGGCTATTGTCACAACTAGATATAGAACCAGAATGTAATGTTTTCCTTCTTTAAGCAAGAGGTTTGGCTGGTATATAGGAATGCCACTAGACTTGTATATGGAAAGTGAAGGAAAATATATGATTGTTGATTGTTGTTATGAGATGGCAAGCTTTTTATAATTTGAATATAAAAGTATAATTTTTTTTTTCTATGAAAAAAATGTCGAAGACAATATGTTATACAAAGAAAGGAAAAATATTTTTTGTGGATGGTATCAAAGATAATTGAAGCAGGGAATGGAAGGGTGGATAACTTATAGAGATATCGCTAGAGAATTAGATAAATAAATGACATGTAATAATGCAGGTTGAGTATGAACATTAAGCATCTAACCAAGCATATTTTTTGTTGATACTACACATTATAAGAAAAGTAAATGAAATGAGAGCCATGAAGAAATTAGGTATAGTGGTAAAAATTCGAGGTGGGGAAACATACTTTCTAAACAATGTCTTCATTCATTACAAAAACCTCATTACAATATCCTAGAAGAGATCTATCAAGTATGGAGTTGTGATGGAATCCATAAATTCATAAAAATACGTGGATGATCTAGCTTAATGACCTATATGGCCCGAGCTAACAATCAAGACCATAAGCCACCATCCACCTTAAGATTGAAGACTGAGATGGATTGAATTTATAGTAACCAAGAGAAACTTGGATCGTTGATCATAGTGCACAATCAAGGGTGGAGATTGACCAATCCATAAAGGTGGATGGTCAACTCATAAGAGATAAGGGAGAAGCGGGGGATAAGAATGACCTAAGAGTGTAGGTCACCATAACCCAAGAAACACACATTTCATTAAAATTGGAAAGATTTTATTACATGGACAACCCTATAATTGTGTTTTTTGGTTATTTTGTAATTCTATATCTACTATTTAATTCTAATTTTAATGAAATATGACAGATCATCACCAAATAACTCCAAAACTATCTTTATATGCAATGTTACAAAACTGCAATGAAACCTAATAACATATGTAAGTGCCCCACAAATGATGTTATAGTAATCATCATTATGACAACAATTACAAGATAATATATAAATCCACTAGTCAAAATTAAAATACATTACAATATTCCCCCTTAATGTTGACTAGAGGAATGAGGCGCACCTAAGCAGAGGAGGGAGATAAGAAAAACGACTTCACCTTAACATTCTCCTTAATGAAAACTCCAAACACTTTGGAAACATTGCACATATGGATGAACTTTTCTTCTGCTAAGGATAGACACATGCTACAAATAGGAATCAATGCAAAAATGACTAGCAATGACTACTTCAATCTTCTCATGATGAAGTACTAAACAAATCAAGATAGTGTAATAATCGACAAAACAATTATGTCACCAAACCCTTCACACGCATCACTTCAAAATAGTTGAAGCAAACAAAGAGTTTCCTACAAGCAATAATATCCAAGAGAAAAGATATGAAACATCATGGTAAGTCCATAACGTGTCAAATAAAAATCTCCCCAACAATACATAAAAGATGGCAAAATATGACATTGAATGTGACCTAGAAAGATGAGAATATCAATGATCTACTAGAATGTTTCAATCAAGAACTTGGACATGTTATCACAATGATAATAAAGTTCAACAAGATCAAATATGAACCACATGCAACATGAGGATCGTGCCAAAGCAAAGGACCAAATAACTATGCCATTGAGAAACTAACAAATTTGTGTCATTGCACCGAGTGAAACGAGGTGCTCTACAGCCCAGTATGGGGGAGATGTTGTAACGTGTGTGATGCAACGTTTGTTACTAACAAAATAATTAAAAAAATTCATGTCGGCTCATAAAATAAAAATTAAATTATGGAAAGTATTTTAAAAAAATCCATGTTGGTTCATAAAATAAAATATTATGAAAAGTAATTAAAAAATAGACGTTCGTTTATAAAATAAAATCTTAAAACTTAAACCCGGATCTATCAATCAAGAGAGATCAAATTTCTTGAGTTCAAATTTAAAAAAATAAATACACCTCAAGAAATTGGATCCCTCTTGGTGCTTGATAGATACGGGTTTAAGATGGATCTATGCTGGTTTTCAAACAAAGGAGAAACATGGATATTGTTATCTCCAATAATCATATGGCCAAATCAACAAAAAATAATATCACCATTGCATAGAGTACAAAATCTTATGTACCTTCAACAAGTTGTGACCATTTTAATTTCTAAAAACAATCTCATGCCTTGGGGTTTTGGGGAACAAATGAAACATACTAGCATCAAATAAAACAATTGACTAAAACCTAATATCTCACACTCTTAAAAAAACATCAAAAAAGGATTTTATATGGAAAAGTTAGAATGGTTTTAAAAATTGGCTTCAAAAACAAATTACAATCCTTATAAGCCAATTTGAAAAACTAAGATCTTGAGGAAATCAACGTTAATTTTGATGAACAAGATGCAATCTTGGTTGATTGGACCACTCTGGATACAATGGTAGCATCCAAACATTTGAAAAAATGTGTAAGATATAGAGATTTGCAACCAATACCACCAAAAACAATTTAGGCATATTGAAAGGTCTAGAGCATATAATAGTTGAATTGCATGAAATAAAAGTCGAAATAAACTAAATTGAGTGCTCTAGACACAATGGAACCATCAAATTTTCATAATAGTGATTAGGATTCATAGAAAGAGAACATGCATTTAGAATTTATTGTTGTAAATTTATATAAAAAGACTCAAATTTGAAGTTCTAAACACAAAATTAGTAGATATATTGAAGGAGAGTAAGGCTATGAAGTTTGATAATGTATATGTAGCTTGAAAAATCCCTTGCAACCAAATCAAGGTAAGGAAGAAATAACAATGAAGGTAGGTTAATCTTCCAATATGTAGAAATTGATGCTAAAACAATGTTTAAAGAGCATTGTTAAGTCTTATGAGATATGTCAGCTCCATAGAAAATAGAAAACCAAATCTCCACTGTAAGAAAACAAGAACAATGAATATTAGATCAAGGAGTTAGAAAATTAGATCTAGTACCATTCTAGAGAACTAGATAGATAAATAGCCTGCAATCACAAAGGTTGAATGTGAACATTAAGGATGTAACCAAGCATAACTACCATGGATAACAGAAGCGTCATAAGGAAATCAAGAAAGATGAAATCAAAGACATGAAGGCAATATGTAAAATGGGAAAACCCAAGGTAGAGAAACATCCATTCTGAGAAACTTATTCATTCATTGTAGAAAACCTCACTATATCATCCTCCAAGATATTTCAAGTATGGAGTCAAAATGCGACCCATACACTCACAAAACTACATGGGTGATTTAGGATAAGGACCCATAGGGTACAAGGAAACAATCAAGACCATAAACCACCTTCCACCTCAATATTCAAGACCAAGGAGAAGTAAATTTACAATGACTAAGAGAAACCTCTTAACCATTGATTATAGAGCACAATCAAGGGTGGAGATTGACTAATTCATAAAGGTGGATGATGAGGTAAGAAAGGTGTTGATGTATATGCAACTTCGGAATGTATTTCTTATATATATTTATTGTACTCCTATAGAGATGTGTTATACTTCTATACGGAAGTGTCGTCATTTGTATTCACAAGTGTCGCAAGTGGTTTAACTTGCCGATGGGTTATTAGACTACCTGATGTGGGCGTCGACCCGGATTTAATGTAACTGGGGTTATTAGGCTGATTTAGACAAGTTAGCCCCATAAGTATTTTAGGCATATCAGACAAGTATAAATAGAGATCGGGAAATATCTATTTAGATCATCTCATTACTCACTCATCCTTCACTCGGAAAGTGGCGCACATGTGAGGAGGAGAATTGTTAATTTTTCAGAATTTACTTCAATCTGATCTAGGATCTTAACTGAGAGAACAACATGTACATCATATCTACAACATATCAATCATGGACAAAATAATGCAAGCACACAAGAGACACAGAGTTTACTTGGGGAAAACCATAAAGGTGAAAAACCCCAATAACTTCCTCAAAGATAGATAGAGCAATGATACAACCAAAGTACAAGAGATAGTCTTCTCCTAGAAGCAGCTTCTCCTCCTCCACAAGTGCGCCACTCTCCAAAGAGTGTGTGAGAGAATAGAATGATGAAATAGAGTGCCTCCCGCACTCTATTTATACTTGACTTGACTTGCCTAATAACCTTTACTAGGTGGGCCTTAACTTAACCACATAACATAATGCTGACTGGGTCGAAACCCAATAGGGTGGTCTAATAACCCTTTGACCCACATGACTTATACAGGGCCGACCCCAACAAGGTGGTCTAATAACCCATCAAGTATAAGTTACGACACTTACAATATAAATGACGACACTTCCGTATAGAGGAATAATAACATCTCTATAGGAATACAAACACTTCCGTATAGAGGAATAATACCATCTCTATAGGAGTACAATATACATATATGAAATACATTCCGAATTTACATATACATCAACACTCCCTCTTAACTAGGAAGGTATTTCTCGACACAGGTCTTCTAGCACAAGTCTTCTTCTCTGGATCATCGTCACTGGATAATCGTCATTGTCACTGCTGCTGCTATCTCAATCAATATCTGAATCTACTAATCATAGGAAGTTCTACAGAGCCAGTCCTTTTTCATACTGGATGTAGGCCCACCACCTGCAGGTCTTCATCATCACTGGCCATACTGTGGAATCCTCAAGACTTATTATGTGCGTCACAAAACCTGGCTGCAGTATCCCAGGCTGTTACCTGTCGGATCTCCCAGGAGCACATTACATGTGACCCATCACAAAACCTGGCTGAAGCATCCCAGGCTGTTACGAGCACACAGCTCTACCTGTCGGATCTCCCAGGAGCACATTACATGTGATCTCACCACAAAAACTGGATGAATCATCTGAGGCATTTTTCATCCTGTCCAGATCTCCCAGGAGCAAATTACATGTGGTCCACCACAAAACCTGGCTGAAGCATCTGAGGCCTTTTTCATCCTATCCAGATCTCCCAGGAGCAAATTACATGTGGTCATGGAAAAACCTGGCTGAAGCATCTGAGGCCTTTTTCATCCTGTCAAGATCTCCCAGGATCAAATTACATGCCATTGGACAAAACCTCGAAAGAGAATCCCAGGATGTTACGGGTACACAACTCCGACCTGAAGGATCTCCCAGGATGCTATTATATGTCCTCCCAGAGCAATGTCTCAAAAGAGCATCCCAGGCTGTTACGGGTACACAACTCCAACCTATAGGATCTCCCAGACATGCTCATATGCACAACCTGTTCCACGGCCATAGAGTATCATCCTGATACTCACCATACATCATCCCGATGTACACATGATCGTCCCGATCATCATCTCTAAATCGTCCTGATGCATGTCATCTGGAGAAGCTCGTCATCCACGATCATCCTGATCATACAATGCATCTACCTGATGCATACCAAGTATCTACCTGATACATAACACCATACACAGTGTATCCACCTGATACATACATAGATACATGATCCACACAATGTATCTACCTAATACATATCAACATACATGATCTACCTGATCATACAATGTATCCACCTGATACATATACAAATACATGATCCAAGCATCCAGCATGATGCATACATACATGAATGATCCAACTGATCATATAGAGCAGAAACTAGAACATCATCCTAATGCTCATCATCTAGCGCTTACATCCACAGCCATGTGAAGGATCCCCCTTCCACCATGCTAGGAATGGCTACAACAAATGTCTCCATCACTTCTTCCTCGAAGTTTCGTCGATCCGAAGAACACCAAGCCTCTCTCTGAAGTACTCGAACTTCACTCTGGCTAGTGGCTTCGTCAACACATCTGCAATCTGCTCATCTGTCGCAACATACAGGAGCTTCACTACTCCCCTTTGCACCATATCCCTGATATAGTGATATTTGATCTCTATGTGTTTTGACCTATCGTGGAACACCGGGTTCTTAGACATCTTCACACAACTCTGGTTGTCACAGAAGATACCAGTAGCCTCCAAAGGTAGATCAAATAACTCAGACAGTAGCTTCCTCAGCCATACTGCCTCACAACTAGCCGAACAAGCTGCAACATACTCTACCTCGGCTATACTCAGTGCTATGCAGGACTGCTTCCTGCTAAACCAAGAGATCATACCTGATCCCATACTGAAGCAACACCCATAAGTGCTCTTCCTATCTGCAGCACTGCCTGCCCAATCTAAATCAACATAACCCTGTAGGTTAAACTTTTGATTTGCATCATACTTGAGCCCATAGTCAACTGTACCCTTCAGGTACCTCAGAATATGCTATACAGCAACCAAGTGAACACTCCTCGGATCCGTTAGGAACTGGATCAATGTGTTCACCGCAAAGCAAATATCTGGTCTCGTGTTCATCAGGTACATCAAGGACCTAATCATCTGACGATACATAGTGATATCAACCGGATCAGATGAAGCATCACACAGAAGCTTCAGGTTTGATGCCATAGGTGTGGCCATGGCCTTGTAGTCCATCATCCTGAACCTCTTCAGGATCTCCACTGCATACTTCCCTTGTCCAAGGAAGATTCCATCTGTACTCTGCCACACCTCCATGCCTAGAGAATAGTGCATCATCTCCAAGTTCTTCATATCAAACTCGGAAGCAAGCTTCCGCTGCGTGTCATAAATCAATCTATCTTCACCTGTAATAAACAGGTCATCCATATACAAAAGTAGTATCACTGGATTTCCTTCCTCAACCTTGCAGTAAAGGTTGGAATCCTCTTTACTCTTGGTAAAGCCCAAATTGTATAGAAAGCTGTCTATCCTACCATACCAAGTTATGCACATATATGACTCCCTGTTATGTGTCCCAGAACCAAGTGGCTGCTCCACATACACTTCTTCTTCAATTACACCATTCAAGAAAGCTGTCTTGAAATCCATCTGGTGTATCTTCCATTTCATCACTGCAGCCAAAGCAAGTACGGATCTAATAGAAGTGTATCTGGCTATAGGAGCAAAAGTCTTTATGCTACCACCTGGAGCATGCTTGATCTTGTAGATCCTCTTGGAATTCACTACAGACTCCCCTTCAAGTCTTGGGACTGCATCCCAAACATCTTCATTATCGACTGGTACTCCTTGATCATGGCATTCTTCCCAGATCCTGGGAACTTCAATATCTTCAATATTTTCAATAGATAACTTTCTTGCTGAACAAATGTTGTAGTCCTTCTTTTGTAGGTGAAGGTATACGATATTTCCTACAAAACAAGTTATATTGCATGATTAGAAACATCTCATAATTTTCAGAACAAATTCTCTCACATAAAGAAATATGTCATACAGTTATGCAATTATTTAAGCCACTGCGTCAATACAACATTTATCTATATCCTGTAACTTTCTAGATGCCTTCCAATCTCTACCAGAACATTGTTAAGAGTGTGCACAACTCCCAACATGTCAGCAAAGAGGTTTCATTCTAGATAAGTAGCAATGGAATGTTGTACAGTGCCATAGGCCACTTACCCATGTATATTAGTAGTATACTGTTCATCAATGCAACTATTTTAATATGCATAGTACACAACCTAATTTTAGGAACATGAGTATATACATTATTGAACAATATTATTTAAACAATAAAATATGCAAGGAATGATAATTCAAATACTTATCTTTGTTTGTTTGTTGATTTGACTCCCTCTCAGTCTTTGCTTCTTTTCTGCAACTCCATTCTGATGTGGATTGTGAGAAGTGGTCAACTCCCTTTGAATATCTGCATCCTTGCAGAAACTACTGAAGTGTGCTCCTTCTTGATCTTTACTTCCTTTGCAGGAACAACTGGAGTGTGCTCCCTCTTGATCTTTGCTTCCTTGATTACCTGTCCTTGAACTTATATCCATCACTATGCATGCTTATTAGTATCATCATTGTGTTATCCTCGAGGTCTCATACATAATCACACATTCACTAGTATAATCTTAATACCATCAAAACACGATAATCTTAAACATGTATAGTCATGATCATTTCAAACACAGATAATAAACATTAGTATTCAAGGTTTCAAGGAAGTCTTCTTTTACTCATGCATATTCTTATTTGATCACATGACTCTTCTGGTTAGTTAAATCATTAATCAAGATAAGAGACATAAACTGCATAAACCCTTGATTACTTACATTTCTAACTTTATGAATAAACATAACCAATCATACCATGTATACTTATATAAGGGATCCTAACACAAGGTAATATTCTAACTTGATATAGGAAAAACATACCTGGATTAGTATGTTAGCTAGTTATGTCTAACATACCCACATGATGTCTTCTTGTTCTCTTCAATGACTTGTGCTAGTAACTTGCATATCTCATAAGTTAACCATTATAGGACCAAGTTATACATACCTCGTAAACAGATCTTCTAAGTGATCCATGACAATGGATGAATCTTTGTCTTCATGTCACCATGATCATATGTTCTTGAACTAGAATATGATTTGTCTTTCTTGGTGTACCTTTCATGTTAGCGGACAACATAAACCTCATACAACACCATAAAGTATTAGTACAATCATAAGTGTCAACACCCTAATCAATGAATATCTTCTATCATGCATTCATAATTTTATTAAGGTGATACGACAAGTCTAAATTTAATCAATATTGTACTAACTATAATAATATGAAGACAAACATACCATAAACTTAATCATGAACAAATCTCGAAACATACCTGGATAAGTCATACCTGTCGATATTGCTTGTAATATTCTTATGAAATGCCTTAGCCTCATCTCCCTCTGAAACATGAACTTCTTCACTTATGCAGGTGACCAATCCATTCTCTTCTAGGATTAACCTAGTCCACTTGATTTGTAGGAACTGGATTTGGAGCTGGATTAGGGTTTGTTAGAGAAACCCTAAAAATTCAAACTTTGAATTTCAAACTTTCGAAAGGATAGGAATATGCGCCTTGATGAGATGATCAAGCCGGTATACTCAGAATTTGAAAACTGCAAAGTTTCACCCCTCAAATTTGCCTTTGAAGCTTCCAGATTCACTGGACATGACCCCGAACTAGGGTTTGATAAATCCCACCATTCTGCTCAATCAAAAGGTTTGATCCAAAGCTCTAAGCTTTTATTTTTCTGAGGAGCTTCCAGCCGTGGTAACAGATTTAAAAAATTCCCATTTTTGCAGAAGCCCTAATTTTCACTTTTCTGATCAAAGTCCCGAACTAGGGTCTGATCAAGCCCGACCTTCTGCCCAACCAAAAATTCTGATCTTGGTATCTAAATTTCGATTTTGATGAGTAGCATTCAGCCGTAGTCTCCGATTACAAAAATTCCAACTTTCTCCGAAACCCTAAATTCCGAAAGCCATGAATGAAGGTGCTAAAAAATAATTCTGTTTTGACAGAAACATGTACCTGATTGTTTCTGGTGTAACTCTGAAATTTTCGATCCACAGGGTCTGAATTTTTTTTGTGATAGCATGACCTGTCATGTTTCCAACCCCATAGGTCTGACCTCAAATGGATTCTCTGAGAGAGAGTTATGCCTAGTGTCGCAACCTGACCTGTTTATGGGATAAAACAAGAGAGCAAACTTGTACGGTGTGCCACGTGTCACTGGTTCAGTTTCGGCCTCTGAAAAAGTTACCTAAGAAAGTACAGTCCATTCACTACCTGTCACTTTTTACGAAATTTCGTTTGGAGCTTCCTAGCCCATGTTATGACATTTTTTCCAAAGTCACCTTTTTATGACTGAAATCTGGAAGAGGCAGAAACCCTATATTGTATAGATAATAAAAAAAAAAGTACAATGAATTAGAGGTTGTCCTTTGGATACAAGGTACATGGGGATCTTAGCTTCTCCTTGTACGATTTTCGGACCTTTAAACCTCTCCAAAATGTATTTATAGCAAAAGTGCTACGATGACTGGTTTTTGCTATAGCAAGCCCTAGCATCGCAAGTGCAACAAGTGTCATATATGCCATACCATGCCTTCTTTCAGGCTAGCTCTAATACCATGTTAATCTTTCAGAATTTACTTCAATCTGATCTAGGATCTTAACTGAGAGAACAACATGTACATCATATCTATAGAATATCAATCATGGACACGATAATGCAAGCACACGAGACACAGAGTTTACTTGGGGAAAACCATAAAGGTGAAAAACCCCAATAACTTCCTCAAAGATAGATAGAGCAATGATACAACGAAAGTACAAGAGATAGTCTTCTCCTAGCAGCAGCTTCTCCTCCTCCACAAGTGTGCCACTCTCCAAAGAGTGCGTGAGAGAATAGAATGATGAAATAGAGTGCCTCCCACACTCTATTTATACTTGACTTGACTTGCCTAATAACCTTTACTAGGTGGGCCTTAACTTAACCACATAACATAATGCTGACTGGGCCGACACCCAATAGGGTGGTCTAATAACCCTTTGACCCACATGGCCAACCCCCAATAGGGTGGTCTAATAACCCTTTGACCCACATGACTTATACAGGGCCGACCCCAACAAGGTGGTCTAATAACCCATCAAGTATAAGTTACGACACTTACAATATAAATGTCGACACTTCCGTATAGAGGAATAATAACATCTCTATAGGAATACAAACACTTATGTATAGAGGAATAATACCATCTCTATAGGAGTACAATATACATATATGAAATACATTCCGAAGTTACATATACATCAACAAGAATCAACACATAGAAGAAGTCTATCTCTTGTACTTGGGTTGTACTTTGGTTGTACTATTGCTCTATCTATCTCTGAGGAAGTTGTGGGGTTTTTCACGTCAGGGTTTTCCCCACGAAAACTCTGTGTGTCTATTGTCTCTTATGCTTTTGCTTCTTGTGATGATTGACATGCTTTATATGATTGATATGCATTGATATACTACACATGTTATTCTCTCAGTAAAGATCCTATAGCATATTGAATTAATGCTTAAAATCTAACATGGTATCAGAGCTAACCTGAGAAGAAGACACTGTGCAGTGACGAAAACCAAAGTTTCTTGTTTATTGGGTTTCTCTCTACAGATTTTGGAAAAGCAGTATAGTAGATTGAGTCTACTCATCAAGGAGAATCTATCTGTCCAATCATAATTCAATTCCGAGCTGTTTCAGTTTTGGCCCTAAAATTTAGGGTTTCCACACAAATAGGAATTTCTGAAATTTGAAGACATAGCTGGAAGCTCCTTGGAAAAATCGAAGTTTAGAGCTTTGGATCGATATTTTTGGCCAGGTAGATCTCCGAGAAACTCAAGCCCTAATTCAGGGTTCTCCGAAGTGAATGCGGAAAGACTAAAAGACATTTCTAAAGGGTGAAACTTTGCAGATCTGAATTTTTGAATATACCAAGCTAATCAATTCATCAAGGTGCATCTTTCTATCCTTTCCGAAAGTTGAAATTCAAAGTTTGAAATTTGAGGGTTTCTCTGACAAACCCTAATCCGACACCAGATCCAGTTTTCAGCAAATCAAGTGGTAAGACCTAAATCTTTTCTATTTCCATTTGAAGTACTCTTTAAGATGTCTCACCACACCAAGCTTGAGGATAATCTTGAAGGGGCTAACAACTTCCGAGCATGGAAGTATAGGATTGGGTTAATCTTGAAGAGAATGAGTTGGATACTTATATGAGTGAAGAGGTCCCTGTCCTAGAGGGAGAAGAGGCTAAGGCTCTTCACAAGAGGAATTTGGTTAAGGCAAAGAGGATCATTGCTGATTCTATTAAAGATCATCTCATCCCCCATGTGTCATCCCTAAAGACACCAAAATAGATGTTTGATTCCTTGACCAAACTATTTGAAGGAAAGAACATAAATCAGAAGATGACCCCGAGGAATCAATTGAAGAATATCAAGATCCAGAATGCAGAGACTATGCAGTCATATTTCTCAAGGGTCTCCTAGATAAAAGAACAACTTGAAGCTGTGGGTGAAGATATAGAAAATGGAGAAGTGTTAATGAACACTCTTAATGGCCTTCCTAGGTCATGGGATTCCTTCATCCAAGGGATTTGTGCTAGGAAGAAAATTATCTCTTTCAGTAGACTATGGGAAGAATGCTCACAGGAAGAAGCTTGAATTGTAGCTAGAGAAGAGAAGATGGGGAGTGAAGACCAAGCACTCACAGCTCACTCCAAAAGACATGGTGACAAGAAATCTCACCATCATGGCAGGAAAGAAAAACATCACCATTAGAATCAAAGAGGTAGTCCTAGACATCGAAGGAACATGTCCTATGTCCGTTGCTTTACATGTGATGAAAAGGGACACTATGCCAGAGATTGTCCTAGATATAAGAAAGAGGATCCTCACAAGAAGAAGAACCTCAAAAGAAAACATCATGCTCATGCTGCAGAGGATGATGAACCTCCCAGGAAGAGGGCTAGGGAAGACAGTGAAGATTCTTCAAGTGATGAAGAATATGTTTGATTTCTGCTCTCACTGGAACCATTACTCATGGAAGTAATGATTGGCTAATAGATAGTGGGGCTTCCAAACATATGACAGGATTCAAAGAATCCTTTGTGAATCTATCTGAACATGATTCACCCCACAAGGTGAAACTTGGGGATGACTACCAGTATCCTATAAAAGGGAGTGGTGAAGACTCCTATAAACTAGACTTTGGAAAGTCTATGAAGATTAAAGATGTACTCTATGTTCCAGGTCTCAAGAAGAATCTACTCTCCATATCTACATTGGATGCAAGAGGCGTGAGGGTTGCATTTATAGATGGCCAAGTCCTAATGTGACCAAAGGGTAAGACTTTAGATGATGCAGTTGTGATTGGAGAGCAAGAGGGAGGATTATACAAATTGAAGGGTCATCCAGAAAAAGCCATGGTCCATGAATCAGTAGAGCCAAGTGAACTTTGGCACAGAAGGCTTGCACACATGCATTATAGGGCATTACCAATTGCAAGCAAAGCGATAGAAGGTCTTCCTGAAATCCAGACAAAGCATGAAGGCCATTTCAAAGGTTGTGCAAAGGGAAAGAATACAAAGAAGAAATTTCCAAGCAGTGAAATCAAGGCGAAAAGAATCTTGGAGATTATCCACTCTGATGTATGCGGTCCTATGTCATCCAGTTCTCTGAGTGGGTATGTATACTATGTCTCTTTTATTGATGATTTCTCTAGGAAGACTTGGGTCTACTTCTTGAAGAACAAAGATGAAGTGTTTAACAATTTCAAGGAATTCAAAGCCTTGATAGAAAACCAAACTGACATGAACATCAAGATCTTCAGATCTGACAATGGCGGAGAATTTACTTCAGGAGACCTCAATAAGTTATGCAGTGATTCAGGGATTAAGAGGGAGTTGACTACTCCTTACAATCCATAGCAGAATGGGGTTGCCGAGAGGAAGAATATAACAATCATGGAAGCAGCAAGGGAAATGCTTCATGACCAAGACTTACCTATGCACTTATGGGCTAAAGCAGCAAGGACAACTGTATATGTGTAGAACAGAACACCCCATAAGATACTTGACATCAAAACACCAGAATAAGTGTTTACTGGTAAGAAACCAGAAGTGAGCCATCTCAGAATATTTGGCTGTCCAGTATACACTCACATCCCAAAAGAGAAAAGGTCAAAGTTGGATCCTTCATGAAAGAAGGGTATATTCATGGGTTACAGTGAAAGCTTGAAAGCTTACAGAATCTACTTCCCTGGATTCAAGAAGATCGACATCAGTAGAGATGTAACATTTGATGAAAGTTCAGCTTACCACAAATCGAGAAAGACACCTGTTGAAGACAATGAAGAACCCAGAATATCCAGAACACAAGACACCACTATGAATGAAGCAGTTCCTGAAGAAGATTGAGAAATGGAAGATCCACAAGAACCTGTGGATCCACCTCGTGAGAAGAATCCTCACAAGAGGAAACCAACATGGGCTAGAGAGCTCATCCAAGATGCAGAAAGATTTGGCATTCCAAAAGAAGAACACAAAGAAAGAAAAAGGACAAGGTCACATACTAGTTATGTTGCTTTGCTTTGTGACATTATGGATAAAGAACCTTCCAGTTATGAAGAAGCTGCAGAAAAGAAAGAATGGAAGGATGCTATGATCGAAGAATACCAGTCAATTATGAAGAATGATGTTTGGGATGTGGTCCCAAGACCAGATGGGAAGTTTGTGGTGACTTCCAAATGGATCTATAAGATCAAGAATGCTGCAGATGGTAGCATAGAGAAATACAAAGCTAGGTTTGTAGCTCGTGGCTTCTCCCAGAAAGAAGGGATTGATTATGAAGAGACCTTTGCTCCTGTGGCTAGATACACTTCCATTAGATCAGTACTTGCTCTGGCTGCAGTGATGAAATGGAAGGTACACTAGATGGATGTCAAGACAGCCTTCTTGAATGGTGTAGTTGAAGAGGAAGTATATGTAGAGCAACCACTCGGGTTTGAGACACATGACAGAGCAACACATGTGTGTAAACTGAAGAAAGCCCTATATGGTTTGAAACAGGCACCCAGGACCTGGTATGGCAGGATAGATGGCTTCTGATCCAGTTTCGGCTTTACCAAGAGTAAAGCGGATTCCAACCTTTACTACAAAGTTGAGGAGGGCAATCCAGTGATACTACTATTGTATGTGGATGACCTATTTCTGACAGGTGAGGATAGAATGATTGCCGACATGAAGGGGAAGCTAGCTGCTAAGTTCGAGATGAAGGACTTGGGTATGATGCACTACTTTCTTGGTGTGGAGGTGTGGCAGAGTGCAGATGGAATCTTCCTCGGACAAGGGAAGTATGCAGTAGAGATCCTGAAGAGGTTCGGGATGATGGACTGCAAGGCCATGGCCACACCTATGGCATCGAACTTGAAGCTTTTGTGTGATGCTTCATCTGAGCCGGTTGATGCTACGATGTATCGTCAGATGATTGGGTCCGTGATGTACCTGATGAATACGAGGCCATACATTTGCTTTGTGGTGAACACCTTGATCCAGTATCTGACAGATCCGAGACATGTTCACCTGATAGCTGCAAAGCATGTTCTGAGGTACCTGAAGGGTACATTGGATTATGGGCTCAAGTATGAGGCGAATCAAAAGTTTAACCTGGAGGGTTATGTTGATTCGGATTGGGCAGGAAGTGCCATTGATTGGAAGAGCACTTCGGGGTGTTGCTTCAGTATGGGATCAGGTGTGATCTCTTGGTTTAGCAGGAAGCAGTCCTGTGTGATACTGAGTACAGCTGAAGCAGAGTATGTTGCAGCTTGTTCAGCTAGTTGTGAGGCAGTATGGATTAGGAAGCTACTGTATGATTTGTTTGATCTCCAGTTGAGTGCTACTTGTATATATTGTGACAACTAGAGTTGTGTGAAGTTGTCAGAGAACCCAGTGTTCCATGACAAGTCGAAGCACATTGAGATCAAGTTCCACTATATCAGGGATATGGTGCAGAGAGGAGCAGTGAAGCTCTTGTATGTTGCGACAGATGAGCAGATAGCCGATGTGTTGACCAAGCCACTTGCCAAAGTGAAGTTTGAATACTTCAAAGGGAGACTTGGTGTACTTCAGATCGAGATGCCTTCCAGAGGGAAGTGATGAGTCTGGAGACACAGATGCACACTGAGATATTCTTACATGGTGGTAGGTTGGTCCTCCCTTGATAATATGTAAGGGATGAGCCATTCTCACATAGTGGTAGGTTAGTCCTCCTATGGTGAGATGTAAGGGCTGAGCCATTCTCACATAGTGGTAGGTTGGTCCTCCTATGGTGAGATGTATGGGCTGAGCCATTCTCACATGGTGGTAGGTTGGTCCTCCCATGGTGAGTTGTAAGGGATGAAGGTATTTTTCGACATGGTAGTAGGTTGGTCCTCCCATGGTCGTTGATGTAATTGATGTGCCATTCCGACATGGTGGTAAGTTGGTCCTCCGATGGTCATTGATGGAAGTGTTGTGCCATTCCGACATGGTGGTAGGTTGGTCCTCCCATGGTTGTTGATGTAAGTGATATGACCCTTTCCCAGATGGTAGTAGGTTGGTCCTCCCATGCTGGTGAGTGTAAGTGCTATGTGTGTGTGCATCTGGGTTGTGCTCTGTGGACTATGTGGTGATATGAAGACATTGATGTGACAGTTTGGTACACAGGTTTTGCAGAGGCATTTGATTAGCCCTGAGATGCTCTTGTAGGTTTTGCAGTGGCAGTGTAATCAATCCTGAGAGATCTTGCAGGTTTTGCAGAGGCAGTGTAATCAGTCCTGAGGTGTACCTACTGGTTGGCTAGCTCGTAGAGATGATGATGATTAGGATGATCATGTGATGATATACATCAGGTAGATGTATGGTGAGTATCAGGTTGATACTCTGTGGTCGTGGACAGGTTGTGCAGTGGCATGTAAAAGATCCTGGGAGATTCGATAGGTTGAGCTGTGTGCTCGTAAAAGGCCTGGGATGATCTTATGAGGTTTTGCAAATGCATGTGATGAGTCCTGAGGATTCCACAGTATGACCAATGATGATGAAGACCTACAGGTGGTGGGCCTACAACCAGTATGAAAAAGGACTGTCTCTGTAAAACTTCCTATGATGAGTAGATTCAGAGATTGGACGAGATAGCTGCAGCTGTGATGATGACGATGATTCGATGATTCGATGATGATGCATTGATGACGATGATCCAGAGAAGAAGACTTGTGCCAGATGATCTGTGTCGAGAAATACCTTCCTAGATAAGAGGGAGTGTTGATGTATATGTAACTTCGGAATGTATTTCTTATATATATTTATTGTACTCCTATAGATATGTGTTATACCTCTATATGGAAGTGTCGTCATTTGTATTGACAAGTGTCGCAAGTGGTTTAACTTGCCGATGGGTTATTAGACTACTTGATGTGGGTGTCGGCCCGGATTTAATGTAACTGGGGTTATTAGGCTGAGTTAGACAAGTCGGCCCCATAAGTATTTTAGGCATGTCGGACAAGTATAAATAGAGATCGAGAAATCTCTATTTAGATCATCTCATTACTCACTCATCCTTCACTCGGAAAGTGGCGCACATGATAGGAGGAGAATCAGCATATAGAAGAAGTCTATCTCTTGTACTTGGGTTGTACTATTGCTCTATCTATCTCTGAGGAAGTTGTGGGGTTTTTCACCTTAGGGTTTTCCCCACGAAAACTTTGTGTGTCTATTGTCTCTTATGCTTTTGCTTCTTGTGATGATTGACATGCTTGATATGCATTGATATACTACACATGTTATTCTCTCAGTAAAGATCCTATAACATATTGAATTAATGCTTAAAATCTAACAAAATGAACCCACAAAAATATGAAGGAGAAATGGTGGATAAAATTGAACTAGAGTATAGGTCACCAATACTTGAGAGAGATATCACCACCAAATAACTCAAAAAATATCTCCATATGCAATGTTACAAAATTCTGGTGAATTCTAATTACATATATAAGCACCCCACAAATGATGTTATAGTGATCATCATTATAACGCTAAGAGAAAGACTACATCAAGATGCTAGACAACATTAAAATACATTTTAACATTCCACTTCATATTAACTAGATAAATGAAGCCACGAATATAGGAAGGAGCTAAGAAAATGACATTACATATCAAAAGGCTATTTTTGTTGTTGTTGTGGATAGTGAGCCCCTTAACGATTCAATTAGAACTTATTCTCTGTTTTTATATAGTTGAGGGTGTATTGTAAAACTCCTTTCCTCACCAATTGAGTTCGTCCATAACTAACTAATGCAGGCCATTTTTTGTAATGTCCCCAATTTGAAATTTTACCCAATGTGGCCAATTTTCGAACCTTGGACTAGTGAAACCCCAAACTGTCCCAAATGATCCCAAGTAGTTTCAAATTATGTATAGAGTGGATTGAGGTGTATTAGGACACATTAATGCATCTATTATATATTCTTGGACACTTCCTAAATACTTCAGCAACTTTTATTTACAATTTGAGAATGAAAGGCATAATTACTAGGAAAATCGATGTTGAAACCCCCAAGGGTAGATGGCCCCAAAAGACTCCTAATAATTTCGAATTGGGTCTAAGAGTGTTTGAAGGGTATTAGGAAATAAAAATGAACCTAATGGGTTCTTATACACTATCAAAATACTTCTGCAACATTCATTTAAGTTCAGGATAAGATAGGGAAATTTGTTAGTAAATTCGAGGTTCAAATCCCCAAGGGTAGAGGTCACTAATGGCTTCCCATATGCAGTAAGAACCTCCCAAATTTGAGAACAGAGACATGCATTATCTATATGAATTCATTTGTCACCCAAATGCATCATTAACCAGTTCCTAAAGGCTGATTCAACTCCCATAAATCAGATATTTGTAGACATGCTTTCACACAGGGGGAAATGATAGAAAAACTCCACAACTTGCTATGAATTTTGAGATAATTGTTCCAATGAATTGTATAATTTTTATGAAAATTATTCAGTACATTAATGTCTCTCCATACAGAAATAAAATCATAGATATTGACTGAAACAAATCGAAACCAAGAAACTTCAAGTTCTCACAACAAGATATAGGGGAAAATGGCATCATTCATACATAGTTTGGCATTTTTACATAGTTTCACTTGGAGTTTCGACCTGAGGTTATTATGAGCATCAAGTACAGATTAAATACATCATATTACAAATAAATGGGTCCCCTTATACTCCCCCGAATATATCATCATCTCACCATGTGTGCCCTTCCTCCAAGAGCCAAAATATGAAGAGAAAAGTGAGAGATGTGTGGAAGCAAGTTAAATAAAAGATCACGAGAATCCCTGTAGATTCAACCTGCAACAAATGAATCCATTGTATCTCCAAATGAAATGTCTGAATGGCCTCTCCAATTTCCAATTAGGATGAGAATCTTTCATCCTCGAAATTGGTACTAAGACAAGTAGAGTAAACACTCCACTAGCATGGACAAGCTAGGATCTCCAATTTGCAAAATGAGAAATGATCAAAATATGCTCTCTTTCTTTCCTCTTGTCTTTTATTAACCTCCCAAGGCATCTTTTTCTCGAATTCCATCCATGAGACTCATACCAACTCAAGTTAGGGAGAGATTCCCATGAATGCCACTTGTCCAATTTTTCCTAGCTCTCCTCTTCCATCAATTTGAATGGGGGACTCTTGGCTGCCCTAAATACCCTTGTGTGCCCTATTTGAGGCTATTTTTATCCATAACATGTCATACATGTCAGATGTCAGCAATAATGTCTGAAATTTGTCATAAGTGTCATATAATCTTCATCATTGTTGTCATATGAGTTCGGGAATCTAGATCCAAGTGTCACAATTCTTCTAAGATGCCTCTTCCTCTTCCATGGGAGTTTCTCTTACACTCCAATTCGAAATTACATGATTCATGCCATGAATAATACCTCTTCAACTCCCCCAAGTATGTTACCCTTCATCTTGAACTCAAATTGGTGGGACAATAATGCCAAGTGTAGTGGGGAATCTTGCCACATGTGGGTCCCACAACCTCTTATGTTCCCTCATGATCCAATGCCACCTTATTTTTGTATTATTATTATTTATTTGACCCATTTATTGTGAATGTGTAAGTATAATTTCATTTTGGGTCTTGTAGCTCCCTTATTCCAACTTTTAATGCTTCCACCCCCAACCTAGGGAACTAGTAATTTTCCTCCATGATAGTTCATTTGGATGGGTATATTACAAACTTTGAAATGGAAATTTTCTCTTAATGTGACCCACTTTATCCATTTGGATATAATTTTACATTATTACTAACTTGGACATCATTCTTGGCAATTATTTGACCCTTAGCACCAATTTGACAAACTATCATGAGTATGGCCAAGTGGCTTAGGCCATTGTGACCCAATGCAAAATTTGGGGACATGACAAATCCTCCCCTCTCAATATTGCTTGTCCTCAAGCAATTTCAAACCTGGATGTTGAAGACCTGCTTTCTTTCCAAAACTTTGCTTCCAAAACTTTCTTTCCAAAACTCTGAGTAGTGGCACTCATGTACTACAATTGTGTTTCCAAAAGCAAGGAGATGTGGGTTTTCTTTTTTCATATTAATATCCCCTGTAACATCGCCACTAAACACCAAAACATTAATTAAATCCATCAAATCAATTTTTCAAAATCACTCTTTACCTCTTTCATTTTTTGGAAACCCTTTCTGATACCACTGTATAATTCTTTGAAGTTTCCACTGAGTTTCCCAACTTTGATTCTTCAAGATGCCATGAAAATTTTAGAGAGGAACCACCATGCTTGTTGCTGCAATAATTTGATTAAAATAACCTTATTAAGTGGGGACTCAATCTCCCATACTACTTGTTCCCCCCCCAAAAAAATAATTGAAACTAATGAGACTAAAAATTATCCCAGGGTCCCATTGCTTGTATTGCACTCCATCAATTAGGAGTGCTCTCCAACCCATACCATCATGAAAGAGAATTACTGGATCCCATTTATTTGTATGCATTCTTCCAATCATAATAAGTACAAAAGATAGATCATCAAAGTACATAAAAACATATTAAAAATGTACATCAAGGAGGTGCCTCATTAAAGAATCATGAAAGTGCTTGCAGCTTCTCTTGAAGTTGCTCAATATGTACCATAGAATTTTTGAGTGTATTTTGGGTGGATTCCAAATCATTTGAGAGATTTTCATTCTCTTCTGCATCCTTCAAGTTTATTCCATGATACAAACCAACAAGCTCAATTAAATAATCTCTATCAGAAAGAAAATTCAAAAAATTACCTTTGGTGTCCAACATTGCCTTCTGAATTTTCTCCATGTCTTCAAGGGAATATTTATCCTCCACACACCAACAAAATTTTGAAACCAATGTATGTGTATCATGGAGAGTTTTTAAGGCCTATTGAATCTTCTTTCCATCTTCAAGGATCCTTCAAGAAAACGAGGCTCTTGCAAATGAACTTCCTCATCTTCTTCCTTCTTGCTTGGGCCAACTTCATGAAGCTCAAGTGGTTATGGGGAAGTTGATCTTGGTTCTTATTCAACTGCTACAAGGTCTTCATTTTCATGCTTAATGGAAGTTTTGCTTGCAACAACACTTTCAAAAGTGATCTCTATGTCACCAACATAGAGGTGTGAGCACCCATCAGTAGGTACTCCTTCATAGTTCAAGCATCCATCAATAGATGCTCTTTGATTCATGTACAATGTAGAATGTGTCTCGAAATGATCTTCAATATTTTCAATAGAGTCTTCTTCATGCTCATGTGATGTCTCTTCATATTTTTTAGAGTCACTTGGGAGTGACTTTCGATCCTCTTCATGTAATGCTTCTTCTACTTCACCACCTTCAAAACTAGGTGGATCATGGGTCTCCTCGTTTCTCTCCTTCAATCAAGATGATGCATCTTGCCCCTTGGTTTCCTTAGGATCAAGATATTTGGAGCCTATTTTTGAAGAAGACCCAAAAATTCCCTTCAAATAAGAAACACATGCATTCCATGAAGCTTTAGATATTTCACTGCTCTTTTCACAAGTAGGCTAATTTTTAATCCTTTCATGCTCCCCCAAAAACTGATCTTTGATTGTGGAACATATATCTTCTCCATACACATGGCTATAAGCATAACTATCATTTCTTCTTCCAAATGTGATCTGATGGGATATACTTGTAGAAGGTACCTCCTAGACATTATCTTCCTCATACTGTCTGCAATACTCCTCATATTGCTCATCACAATCATCATCATACTGCTCATAGAAATCATTTTCCTTTGAGGCATAAAAAGAATACTCCTCCTCATACTGCTCATAATCTAAATATGAATAATACATGGCTGAAACTTATTCTTCAATGTATTATATTAATGAAAAGGTGCAAGGACCATGCTCTGATACCATTGTAATGTCCCAATTTGAAAGTTTACCCAATTTGGCCAATTTCCGAACCTTGGACTAGTGAAACCCAAAACTGTCCCAAATGATCCCAAGTGGTTTCGAATTATGTATAGAGTGGATTGAGGTGTATTAGGACACATTAATTCATATATCATATGCTTGTAAACTTCCTAAATAATTCAGGAACTTGCATTTACAATTCGAGAATGAAGAAGAATTACTAGGAAAATCGATGTTGAAACCCCCAAGGGTTGATTGCTCCAAAAGACTCCTAAGGATTTTGAATTTGGTATGAGAGTGTTTGAAGGGTATTAGGACATAAAAATTAACCTAATGGGTTATTATACACTATCAAAATACTTCTGCAACATTCATTTAATTTCAAGAGAAAGTAGGGAAATTCGCTAGTAAATTCGAGGTTCAAATCCCCAAGGATAGAGGTCACTAATGGCTTCCCAAATGCAGTAAGAAACTCCCAAATTTAAGAACATAGACATGGATTAGTTATATGACTTAAATGGGCACCAAAATGCATCATTAATCAGTTCCTAAAGGCTGATTCAAATCCCATAAATCAGATATTTGTAGACATGATTTCACATAGGGGGAAATGATAGAAAAACTCCACAACTTGCTATGAATTTTGAGATAATTGTTCCAATGACTTGAATAATGTTTATGAAACTTATTCAGTACATTAATGGCTCTCCATACAGAAATAAAATCACAAATATTTACTGAAACAAATTGAAACCAAGTAACTTCAAGTTCTCACAATAAGATATAGGGGAAAATGACACCATTCATACATAGTTTGGAATTTTTACATAGTTTCACTTGGATTTTTGACCTGAGGTTCTTCTAAGAATCAAATATATATTAAATAAATCAGATTACAAATAAATGGGGCCCCTTGGACTCCCCCAAAGAGATCATCATATCACCATGTGTGCCCTTCCTCCAAGAGCCAAAATTTGAAGAGAAATGTGAGAGAGGTGTGGAAGAAAGTTGAAGAAGAAAATATCACGAGCAGACCTGTAGCTTAAACCTGGAACAAATGAATCCATTGTATCTCCAAATTAAAGGTTTGAATGGACTCTCCAATTTCCAATTAGGATGGGAATATTTCACCCTCAAAATTGGTACTAAGGCAAGTAGAGTAAACACTCCCCTAGCATGGACAAGCTAGGCTCTCCAATTTGCAAAATGAGAAATGATCAAAAGCTGCTCTATTTATTTCCTTGTCTTTTATTAACCTCCCAAGGCCTCCTTAGCTCTAATTCCATCCAAGAGACTCATCCCAACTCAAGTTAGGGAGAGATTCCCATGAATGCCACTTGTCCAATTTTTCCTAGCTCTCCTCTTCCATCAATTCAAATGGGGGACTCTTGGCTTCCCTAACTCCATTTGTGCGCCCCCTTGGAGGATATTTTTAGCCCTAACATGTCATATATGTTAGATGTCAACAATCAGGTCTGAACTTTGTCATAAGTGTCATAGAATCTTCATCATTGTTGTCACATGAGTTAGGGAATCTAGCTCCAAGTGTCACAATTCTTCTATGATGCCTCTTCCTCTTCCATGGGAGTTTCTCTTCGACTCCAATTCAACCTTACATGATTCATTCCATGAATAATACCTCTTCAAATCCCCCAAGTATGTTACCCTTCATCTTGAACTCGAAGTGGTGGGAGAATAATGCCAAGTGTAGTGGGGAATCTTGCCACATGTGGGTCCCACAACCTATTATGTGCCCTCATGATCCAATGCCACCTTATTTTATTTTTGTTATTATTTATTTGACCCATTTAATGTGAATTTGTAAGTCTAATGTCATTTTGGGTCTTGTAGCTCCCTAAATTTTAATGCTTCCACCCCTAACCTAGGGAACTAGTAATTTTCCTCCATGATAGTTCATTTGGATGGGTATATTACAAACTTTGAATTGGGAATTTTCACTTAATGTGACCCACCTTGTCCATTTGGATATAATTTTACATTATTACTAACTTGGATTGTTTATCGGACAATCCACTTGAGCGGATGGGAGCCGAATCTCCCTAGCTCAATGCGAGTCTAGAACAAATAAGACAGGCTACGAATGCATTTCCTAGATCTACTTAAGGATCGAGTACTAGATGTATTACCTTTCACTTTGCTATCCTTTCTCCTGAATGCTACTCCACGTCTCACAGTCGTCAGATCCAAGCTGCAAGACCTGTCAAGATAAGAAACAAGAGAATCAAGTAAAGGGCATCTATACAATAAGAGATCTAGGTGAACAGTTAAGCATGTAAAATACTCAATATCATTACACACATGGACAATATTGGTGGAAAGCATTTGTATTACTGTAAAAATAGGGAAGTACATAGTAGAGATATAGAACTACAACCGAGGCTTAATGCTGCAGCCCTTCTCCAACAAAGCCATTTGCCATTTCCTTCTAAGGAAGCTTGAGTCTCTCAAGGATGAGTAGAGATCTCTCAAGAGTGATTTTACCAGCATGTAGACACCATAGACTTCCTCCCTTTGGAGAGGGGTAGAGCTTCTCTTATATAGGACTAAGTGGATAGGGTATGGATAGGATAGGTTGAGATATGGTAGGAGAGAGATAGAGAATACTCCCAAGGTGTTAGGAATCGAGTACCAACTCCCCTAGAGGTTAGGGATAAGGCCCCAAGTCAACAAGTTTCGAGAAGAACCTCGAAGAAGCTATTTTTGCCCATTAAATGACTTCGTCGCACCTTGCAATGAAGCAAGCTACGACGTCGCATGTTGCATGAGTGCAACCTGCGACGACCTCTCAAAACTTGGTACAACTGGGTACAAATACTCCCAGTTTAATTACTCAGTCAAGATATCTTCAGGGGTGTATACACTGAATCTCATGATGGGTAGATTTTAGGTGTAACAGAATGCCCCCCAAAGCATGAAGCTGTTGAAGATAGACAGGTGAAGTGCTTTGATAGAAGAAATGGCAATAGACTCGTCGGACGAAGGACACTGCTGCAGTACAACTGACTCTGAACTGACAATCTCATATGAAGTACAACATGGTTGTCGACCAATACAATGCAGATCCATGGTAGTAATGACCGACTGAACACAATCATGGCTACTAGATACAAGCGTAGATCCATGATGAGATGATAACATAGCCACAACCAATACAAATGTGGATCCGTGTGATATAACTCAATACAAACTCCATCACAACCTAGGTAAAACATGACTTCCTAGGGTCTTCAAGCTAAACCCGTAATGATACGAATCTATCCATGTGATTACAAATGTCTTGATGTCGAACATGGTAGAAACCATTTGATTATCGGCCATTGATGTAAACCGTTAACAAGTGCGAGGGAGATCACCATTGATGTCAATGATTCCCAAGGTATCACAGTACATTTCATCAAGCGCGAATAAATGAGTTGAAGTCGAACGCAAGACGCAATCTTTCAATCAAGAGTCAATTATGTAAACTCATATTGAAAGCGAGGTAACCTACCATTGAGGCATGTAGGGCCAAGGTACTTGATTGGTTTCTAGATTCAATCCTTGGATGATGAGTTGAATTCGACAAGGACGAATCTGTCGAAGGAGGGTCATGATGAATCCCCCATCAATCGACACGAAACATAACAAAAATGTATAGAGTAGATCGAATGGTATAGTAACATGCAAGACTGACTTAGAGGAGACCGACATGATGGCGGGTGTACTGACTACAAATGATAAATGATGGACATATTCTTGAACATGGGCATGGCATGACTTGGCAGTATTGACATGACGAGTGCGACACAATTTCCTAAGGCGACTGATGATGGAAGCTTTCTTTGAATGATTCAAAGGAGTAACAAGACTCATGAAATAAGTGGAACTCGGGGACAAACGGATGATCCAAGTGTTGTATGAAAATGTAGATGAGTGCCATGTTCAAGAACGACTACATATTGCCACTAACAAGGTATGTAACACAAAAGCTTTCCTTTTTCCCCATCATGAACGATGAGTGCCTCATGTGTTTTTTACGAGCTTGATGAGGGTAACCAGATGCTCGGTATAGCTCAGCTCATAGATGAGTCCAATCCCAAATATTTTTCAAACCTGGGATAGGAGGGGTTCGTCTCATGGTGGGCCCTTCAATGTAAGAGTTTAACAAGTCCATAGAAGGTAAACTTGGTCGTCATTTCATGTTTAGAGAGTCTGAAAATATCTAAAGAAGACTCCAACGATCCTTTTTCGTAAAGTTAGCCTCATCGCCCGAAAAAGGGTAAAACGATGCGGGAGAGGACTCTTCCAGTCATGATTCGCTGGAGTATACCTTTTTCGTAACTAGTGCCTCCTGGTCAGAAAAAGGGGTAAACTATCACCAAGAAGACGACCATTCAAATTCTTTTACAAGCGTGAACGCGACAAGTTCGCTTGGCAATCTTTTCGTATTTTGAGAGCCTGAAAAGAGCTTAAAGATAGACTCTGGGGGTTCCTTTTTCGTAGGAGTTTAACGAGCCCAGAAAAGTGATAAATCATAACTCGGTAACGTATTCTCATAGTTTCAAGAGCATGAGAAAGAACAAAGAGTAAGCTCATTAATTGCAATCTATGAAAAAATGGGTAAACGACAAAAAACTGACAAGGGGTGTTCATACTTGAGATGACCGTTCCAATATGAAAATGGCGTAGAAAGGCATTTCACAACTCCTGCACACTCGGAAACTAGGTCAAATAGTCAACCGAACGTTCAAATATAATAAAACTGATCCAAACTATAGCAAATAGCATAACGACATCAAATATTTGAAAAATGAATATTCCATTTGTTCTATAAATAGAAATAAAAACCAAATATAGTCACCATTGTTCTATTTGCCAAATTTGGGAGGAATAGTGCCATTTGCTGCCAGATCTTCACTTGTCGATTTCGGGATCTATGATCAGCCATTTCACCTGCCATCAGGAACAGGTAACCCTAAAATTAAGCCAGCAACATCGTAGTGGTTTACAATTTTGATTTTCAGTCATTTTTTTTGGGTTTTGGCTTGATTTGGAAAGGGCCATTGTGCCCTCAGCTCGTCGCAGTTGGCCCTTTTGGGAACTGCGATGAGCACAAGTCGTCGCAAATGGAATATACATGGATTGCGATGACGTCTCCCTGTTTGCAAAAACGGGGTGCGACGACAGCGATGTCCATCCCCAAACTCAAACAACACTCAAAAGAAGGACTTCCAGTGGGTGAAGCAAGTCCTAACATTGTTAAAAACATCCTGTTGACAGGTTCCAAGCATCCAAAATGGTTTTGGAATGGCGGGAAAGGGAACATGAATTAGATGATGAACAAGTTGCAAACGATCCAAATTGTGTGGAAGCTTTGATAAACTTTGGGCTTCTCAAGTTCTTCCGTATTCAGGGGATGAGATCCCAACTTCCACTGCTGAACCCCATGCTCCAATGTTGGGATGCGGCCCAGCAGTACTTTCTGATTGGTGAGCATGAGCTTCACATAGATGTCGAGGACATCTATTTTCTAACTGGGTTGTCCCGAAGAGGGGACAATGTGACACTCACTGGATCACGTGGGAGTGATCGGACTGTGGAATATTTGATCGGACAGCATTGTTGTCCCAACACCCGTGCATCTAGCAGGAAGATTTGCATTAAAGATGTACGGGAGAGCCCATTGCGGGCCATTTTATTCACCATTACGAGGATGGAGGGGAGCCAAGATCCTCACCTAGCCACCAAAGCACAGATGCTTTATGCGGAGGACTGTTTGTCTCCAAATATCTTAAACTGGTGCGAGGGGGTCCTTGCAAATGTGCGAGGTCAGATGACAAAGTGTTGGCGAGGAGAGCTCAAGCAGTTCGGCTATGGTTATATAGTGATCTTGTTCTTGCTAGAACGGGTTCCCCTTTTGCATCCTCAGGTACCACTAGAGGATAGGGACCTCAGAGATCCACACATGGCTAGGTGGATCGATGTGATGGCTTGGCATGGCGGAGGTCCTATCATTGGGTTCCCTCCTGAGTTCTTCACTTAGATGGAGGGCCAGTTATTGATGGTGGAGGACTTTCCATATAGTGGCATCGACTTCACAGATGACCCAGACTTGCCGCTCCCCGAGGGAGCAACATGGGGAGACCTTGGTAAGAGAAAACGACCCTTGAACTTTTTAAGTTTTGTGTATTTATGATTTTTTTTGATATAGTGCTGATAGGTGAACAACATGTGTGTGCAGATGTGGGGCGTATACGACTAGTGGGGACCTCTCTTCTGGCTAGGAGAGAGTGAGGAGAGGGAGCGATGGTGGACCCAGCTGTGCATGCTGCCATTGTAGAGATGGACAGAGTCTACACCAACCTGAGTGGGTTGACACTGGCTGTTCCTGAGCCGATGATAGATGAGGTGCCACATCCCATGCAGGTGCACACGGTTGGAGCGACTGCGCGCTTCAATGCACTGCTTCGCAAGGTTGCGAGAGCAGTGGACTGTTTCTAGACTCAGCTGCCTAGGGATGCTATACCACCTAGGGTTGTATGGGCCAGGAGATAGGCCACATGTTGTCATTGTGTGTGTACTGAGAGCTTAGAGGCCTCAGATTTTGTACTGCTGAAAGCTGCGAAGCTTCAGATTTTGTAGAGACTTACTGAAAGCTATCGGGCTTCATATTTTTGTACCAGCACTACCTTTTTGATATTTATATATATATACAGACAGTCCAACAATTTATACATTATGTGTTTCAAAAATTAATTATGTGATGTTGTTTATATGCTTGCTTCTATATAGTGCATTATTTACATGTTGTGAATGCTTTTACATGTTATGAGTATCATATGTGTGCGATGTACCAATCTAGAATGAAGTTGGCCATCGAGTCAACAATTGTGTTTAACTCTCGTGGAATGTGCAGGTATTGAATGGTTTCAAATGACCTTTCCAAGAGACGAACCCATCTAAAGAGACGGAGTAGGGTAGGATCATGGATAGCATAAACCCGGTTAAAATGGGAAACCACCAATTGAGAATCCATGTGGATGAAAATGTGGTTCATACCTTAGGAAATTGCATCGGGTAAGGTTCCAACTACCGACAGATACTCTGTGGCATTATTGGTTGTGAATCCAAGGAAACTTCCTCCTGAGCTGATGAGCTCACTTGTTGGGGAATACAATACCCAGGTTGCTGAGGCAAGGTTACAGGTATGCCGGCTGGCACCGTCTGCAAATCCATAGCACGTTTCCATCTACACACGCAGACAGAACATGGTATGAGAAGCGAAAACAAGATCTAAAGACACTAAAAAACAAGTGTGTCACACCACACAAAAACACACAAGCACGCCGTGTACAGTATATACAAGGAAATCTATGCATAAGAGGGTCAGGCATAGTACCTCTTCAGGTAAATCCCATTACGGGGTTCACCCAAATATATTGTGTCATAATATTCAAGCTTGTAAGCTCCCTTTTCCAAAACACGTTTGATGATGTAAGGTTCGTGCCGCGTGGACTCAAATTTTCCTGCTCCTAGTTTGTCATGCTTCTGGTCATATGTGAGGACCAGGTCACCCTCGTTGAATATGCGGGGTTCGACTAACTTGTCGTATTGAGCTTTGATGCGTTTCTTGTGTGCTTCATTAGAAAGAGCAGCATCTCGGCGAGACTCGTCAAGTTTTTCTAAGTACAGGAAACGTTCTTCCTCGACCGTAGTGTTAGGAAGAAGTTCGACAGCGAGTTGCAGAGACGGAATTTCACACTCTATAGGCAGGACAGCTTCCAATCCATACACCATTTGGAAAGGAGTGAAACCTGTGGTGGTTTTAACGGAGGTTCTGTAGGCCCATAATGCTGAAAAGAGCATATTATGCCAGTTGGACTTGTGAGTACCTACCATCCGTTGGACCATAGTTTTCAAGACCTTGTTAATGGCCTCGACCTGTCCATTGGATTGCGGGTAGTAAGGTGTTGATTTTTCATGTCAAAAACCCAATCTATCACTCAGTTCATCAACCATATGGTTCTGAAAGTGAGAACCGTGATCGGTAACTATAACCTGAGGAAATCCAAACCGCGCTATTACATGATTGAACATGAAGAGTGCGGCGGTTCTGCCGTCGTTTTGGTATGTAGGCATTTCCTCGGCCCACTTTGTGAAGTAATCCACAGCTACAATGATGTAACTATGCCCCCCGGTCGAGGTAGTATTACAATGCATAAATTCGATGCCCCATTTTGCAAAGGGGCCCACGACAATAACCAAGTGTAACGAAGCGGGATGGGTGCGCTTCTTCGTATGGAAGTGTTGGCATGGAGGACATCTTTTCACGACCTCAATACGATCTTTGAAGATAGTAGGCCAATAATATTTTGCGCGCAAAATATTTTGGGCTGTAGCCATCCCAGAAAGGTGACCTCCACAGGCCCCAACGTGACAGTCATTTAGAACGCGCTCAGCCTCATCGTGAGTTAGACAACATCGAAGAATGGAATTGATGCCACGGCGGTACAAAGTATCATTGATGATCAGATAATATTTTGCATGGTGATGAATTCGACGACGGTCATCGCGAGAGAGTTGAGGGTTGAAGCATTAGGTTTGAAGATATAAAGAAATATATCCATACCAAGGATCGGTTGTACTGATGAGAAACAATGACTCATCTGGAAAGGAGTCATAGTGCTCAACTTCTACATCGGCACGGGGAAAGTCACAGATTAGCTCAGCAAACACCAAGGACTTTTTGGACTTGGCTTTCTCAAAAAGAAGATCGAATTCTTGTAGTATCACGATACAACGTGAATATTTGCCCCCAAGCACCTGACGTGTTAGTACGTGGTACATGGGGTTCGAGTCTGCGATGATGGTGGTGGTGTGGAGCAGGATATAGTGTCGAAACTTTTGGACGGCGATGACCACCGCGAAAGCAAGTTTTTCGACATGTGAATATCTAGTTTCAGTGTTAGTGAGACCCTTACTTGCATAGTATATTACATGTTCCTAGGCGTTTTGGTCCTCCTGTACCAAAACCATGGCAATAGTGGTAGCAGAAGCGGCAAGATATAATATGTAATCTCGGAAATAATTCGGCGGTTGGATTACAGGGGCATGCGTGATGGCATGTTTGATGCTGTCGAAGGATTTTTGAGCTTGATCGTCCCAAATGAACAGGATGTCCTTCTTAAGCAACCTCATGTACCCTTTAGTCTTTTCCGTGAAATTACAAACAAAACGTCTTAAATAAGTCGCCTTCCCTTGGAGACTTTGAAGTTCTGTCAGAGTGGTGGGAGGTGGGAGGTTGACAATGGCCTCCACCTTTAAGGGATCAATGCGGATCCCATCCTTCGAGACTATAAATCCTAAGAGGCATCTGGATTCAACGCAAAAGATACACTTGTGAGGATTCATACGGATGTTGTACCGCTTGCATCTGAGGAAAAAGGCCGTCCGATGATCCATGTGGAACTCACGCTGCTTTGAATGAGCAGGGAGATTGTCCAGGTACGATTCCACAAAGTCCTTAATATCATGGAAGGCATACAACATGGCTCGCTGGAACGTGGCACTAGCGTTTTTAAGTCCAAATAGGAGTTTGCGATATGCAAACGTCCTCCAAGGACAGATGAAAGCCGTCTTATGTTGGTCGGCTGGGTTGATCTCAATCTGGTTGTAACCAGAAAAGCCATCCATGAATGAAAAGATGACGCTTCCGGCACAATTGTCGATAATCTGGTCAATGAATGGGGTCAGGTAGTTGTCCTTCGGACAAGCCTTGTTAAGGTCCCAATAATCAACACATACACGAATGGTGCCCTGCCTTTTGTTCACAAGGATGACTTTTGAGACCCAATCCGTCAATGGGACAGGATAAATGAAACCGACCTTTAAGAGTTTTTCAATCTCTGCCTTGATCGCTGCAGTCTTCCAGGGGTGCACTGGTCGCAACTTTTGACGTACAGGTTTGATGTTGGGATAGGTTTTTATTTCGTGAGAAAGAATCGCGGGGTCTATCCCAGGCATCTCCTCATAGGACCAAGCGAATACGTCTCAAAATTGCTTGAATAAGGCTGTGCCCATAGCTATTTCTTTAGGGGAACACTTCTGGCCTATGCGAATGTGTTCCACTACACTAGGTTTTACCGAGATATCTACCGGGGTGGTAGGATCAATGTTGGCCAAGTTACCCTCAGTGTCTGAAAGACATGTAATTATGGGAGAATAAGGGAACGAGTAGATATCCGGGAAAAAGATGGTGTGAATGTTGTTCTCTATGTACTCCAATGGTGGAAGAAAAGAGGACCTATGGTGAAGGTCGTCCCACGGGCCATCATCAACATTCATAACTTCCATGATGGACTCATCTGAATGAAAAGTCCGAAGTAAGAGGTCAGGAAGGGATGATTCCCGTTGTAGAGAACAAGATAGGGAGGCCATAGTTAGATGGTCCTCCGGTGCTGATTGGATAGCCTCGTAAATACGTTCAGCGGGTGAAAAAGGCATTGCGTCTGCAATCAGGTGTGTTGTGGCTTCGTCCGGTACAAGGCAAGTATCAGTAGAGCGAGATGAAATCTCCGCGGAGATCATGTTCACCAAGGCAACATGATTAGGGGGGTCCGAAATGGGAAAAACGCCTATGAGAGATGAATCTTTCAAAAGGACAACCCTTTACTCTCATACTGTTTTGACATTTATCCAATGGAAGGAACATGGTCACCAAGATGAGTAGTAGTGTCTGGCATGCAAAAATATAATTGGTTGATGGAAACAATTCGTCCTTGGTGGGGGAATTGCACCATGCGGAAGACTGAAGAAGCTATCGCCTACATGGCGTAAAACCAATTGCGACCAAGCAAGAGATTATAGTCTACTGGGGCGGAGACCACTTCCACATTGATGGTTACGGTATTTCTGCCTAGCTCGACTGCGAGAGCTTGTAAGATCCCATGAGGTTGAAAGCCATGCCCGTCGAATGCATTCAACATGGTGGGAGAGCGATTCAATTTGGGAGAGCTAATGGCTCTCCAACAGGAGATCAACATGACAGATGTAGAGGTGCCTTCATCCAGAAGGGTATGATGGACAATTTTCCCAGCGAGGTATGATGGGAAAGCCTTGGATTGATATGGTCAAGTCAGAACATGATGGTATTCGAAGAATCAGGGTCAACTGCACCGATTGTCGTGAGGATAGTTTTGCGTTGATTGGGACAATTCTGCAAAACTTCCAGCGTGGACATGGCGCAAGGGGCTTGTGCCAATTCTTCTACGATATTGTAATTCTGTGCCGCCTGAGAATTAAGATTAAAACCAGCTTTTCTAATCGTGCCCTTGGGCGGTCGCAATACCGAATCGAAGGATGGCTTCTCAATGGTGAGAGAAGTCGATGGTACAGTGACATCAGGTAAGGAGTTGGAAGCTTTTTCAGCATTACTCCCAACAGGTTCTTTCGAAGGGACCGTGTCGTACGATCATGAGTGAGTGTTCAAATTGATCATCTCATTTCACACCATGAGAACATGCGCGGTATTGGATGATTCCCCCTGGGCTAGGGGAGGTTGAGAAATCGTCTGTTGGTTTTGAGCGGGAAATGGGTCGTTGAGGACTGCGGGAGTGGGTTTACCCCTAAGAAACTTTTGGACTTTGTCTCTATGGGGACACTCCTTAGAGAAGTGATCATATACACACAGTAAACAAGGGTATTTTAGCTTCCGTTTCTGTTTGGCGTCATCAGGAGTGCTCTTTTGTTCCTGTTGGGCAGAAGATTTCTTAGGTTTTCCCTTGTTTTTCTTCTTACTGCCAGACTTCTGAGGTGAAGCTGATGAGACCGAATTCACTTCTTCAGTAGCAGCAGGAGTGGATGACTTGGTGGTGCTGAGACCATCCTGTGTTGGTAATGGGGATGAACCTTGGGGGTTCGAAGAACCAATAGTTTGATGAGGAGGCTGGGTGTGAAGGGATTTGATGCTGCCATCGGCTTGGGGTCCCTTAAGTGGTTTCGCAGGATCGTTAGCATCATGGGGTGCGTTAGGAAGACTATCAAACAAAGTGCCAGATTAAGTGTAGACTAAGTCTAGTACATGGGCACTCACAATGGCTTGTTCTTCGGTGATAGCACCTCGCACGGCAACATCTCTTGCGATGATAGGGATGAGTGACTTCATAAACCAGTCTGCTAGGAGTTGATCTGGAATGGGAGCTTTAATGAGACGACGTCTCCTTCGCCACTCATGGATATGATCAGAAATATGAGTAGTGGTATTCTGACGGAGCGAGGTTAAAATCTCGGTACAAGTTTCATACCATATAGGTAGCTGAAAATGAGTCAAAAAGTTCATGGCAAGAGAGCCAAAATCAGGAAAAGAGTGGGGTGGCAACTCAATGTACCACTTGGCAGCCGAACCAGTGAGAGTCCTTTGAAACAATCTAAGATGAATCGAGTCGTCCATTAAGGAATTAGATGAACACCATAAATGGTAAGTCATCACGTGGTTTTTAGGATCTTCACCTGGCTTGCTGTCAAATTTCGGGATATCAGACGGAAGTTTCACCGGAATAGGTGGCCAATTAGTTCTGTGGTAAATGGGGTCATTAGTTAAACGACATAGGTTAGGTAGGTCCAAGGTATCCAAAAAGGGTAGCTGTGGATTAGGCTGTGCATATTGATAATACAGATAAGGCGTGTAAGGTCCAGTATGACCGTAAGGTGTACCAGGAGGAACCTGGCGGTAGGGGGGTGTGTCGCCCAGATCGTAAGGGGGTCCACCACCATAAGGTGGTCCATTCCAATAAGGTGGGGGTCCACCTCCACCACCGGGAGGAGGTGGAGGTCCTCCGCCACCAACAGGAGCAGGTGGGGGTCCATAACCATAGTAAGGCGGCCCACCACCACCTCCGCCTGGAGGGGGTGGTGGACCACCTCCACCGCCAGAAGGATGGGGGCCCCCACCACCTCCGCCACCGAAAGGATGAGGGTCTCCACCACCACCACCGCCACCATAGTAATTAGGTCCTCCACTGCCTCCGCCTAGAGGGGGGTGGTGGACCACCTCCACCACCCGAAGGGAAATGTCCTCCTCCACCATAATAGGGTGGTCCCCCACTGCCTCCGCTTGGAGGGGGTGGTGGACCTTTCCCACCACTACCGAAAGAGTGAGGGATATTGTTGGTAAAATTAGGTGGACCTCCACCAAAGTTAGGTGGGGGCCCGTTGCCTCAAGCAGGAGGTGGGGGAGGACCGATCGGGGGTGGTGGTGCTTGAGGGACAGTTGGTTGGGGTTCATGTTGCAACACAGGCTATTGCCCCCATAGAGTGTATGGATTCTCGAGATAAGGTATCCTGTATGGTCCATTTTTGGGATTAGATTGGTCCGGATCAGGGTTAACAGAGCCTGGATACACTTGACTCCATGAGGGTAGGGTTACATTGGATAGTCCCCCAACATGAGATAATCCCATGGTGGATGGTCTAGTGGGTTGAGGAGGTCCAACGGGAGGTCCGTTGGGGATTCCTGTTGATGTATATGTAACTTCGGAATGTATTTCACATATATGTATATTGTATTCCTATAGAGATGTTATTATTCCTCTATACAGAAGTGTGGTCATTTATATTGTAAGTGTCCTAACTTATACTTGATGGGTTATTAGACCACCTTGTTGGGGTCGGCCCTGTATAAGTCATGTGGGTCAAAGGGTTATTAGACCACCCTATTGGGGGTCAGCCATGTGGGTCAAAGGGTTATTAGACCACCCTATTGGGGGTCGGCCCAGTCAGCATTATGTAATGTGGTTAAGTTAAGGCCGACCTAGTAAAGGTTATTAGGCAATTCAAGTCAAGTATAAATAGAGTGCGGGAGGCACTCTATTTGATCATTCTATTCTCTCTCACACTCTTTGGAGAGTGGCGCACTTGTGGAGGAGGAGAAGCTGCTACTAGGAGATGTCTATCTCTTATGCTCGGGTTGTATCATTTCTCTATCTATCTCTTAGGAAGTTATTGGGGTTGTTCACCTTTATGGTTTTCCCCAAGTAAACTCTGTGTCTCTTGTGTGTTTGCATTATTGTCCACGATTGATATGCTGTACATGTTGTTCTCTCAGTTAAGTTCCTAGATCAGATTGAAATTTCTGAAAAACTAACATGGTATCAGAGCTATCCTGAAAGAAGGCATGGTATGGCATGCATGACACTTGTTGCACTTGTGATGCTAGGGCTTGATATAGCAAAAGCCAGTCATCGTAGCACTTTTGCTATAAATATTTTTTGGAAAAGTTTTCGGATTTGAAAATTTTACAGGTCGAATATCAGATCCCCATGTACCTTCTGTCCAAAGGAAAACTTCTAATTCATTGAAATTTGTGTTTTATGATCTGTACAATCTAGGGTTTCTGCCTCTTCCAGATCTGAGTCATAAACAGGTGACCTAGGAAAAAAGGTCATAACTTGGGATAGGAAGCTCCAAATGAAATTTCGTAAAATGGGACAGGTAGGGAACAGACTGTACTTTCACAAGCTGAAGGTTCAGAGGCCGAAAATGAACTAGTGACACGTGGCACTCCGTACAAGTTTGCTCTCCTGTTTTATCCCATAAACAGGTCACGTTGCGAAACTTGTTATAACTCTCTCTCAGAGAAACGAATTGAGGTCAGACCTATGGGGTTAGAAATATGATAGGCCGGGATACCACAGGTAGAAGTTTCAAACCCCGTGGATTCATAATTTCGGAGTTACACCAGAAACAATTAGGTGCATATTTCTGTCAAAACAGAATTGGATTTTGAGCACCTTCATTCATGGTTCCGGGAATTAGGGTTTCGGAGAAAGTTGGTATTTTTGTAATCAGAGACCACGTCTGAATGATACTCATCAAAATCAAAATTTAGAGACCAAGATCAAATCTTTTGGTCGAGCAGAAGGGTGGGCTTTATCAAACCCTAGTTCGGGATCCTGTCCAGAAGATCCGAAAGTTTTTTAAAGGCAATTTTGAGGGGTGAAACTTTGCAGTTTTCAAATTCTGAGTATACCAGCTTGATCAGCTCATCAAGGCGCATCCTTCTATCCTTTCAAAAGTTTGAAATTCAAAGTTTGAATTTTTAGGGTTTCTCTAACAAACCCTAATCCAGCTCCAGATCTAGTTTCTGCAAATCAAGTGGATTGGGTTAATCCTAGAAGAGAATCGTTTGGTCACTTGCATAAGTGAAGAAGTTCTTGTTTCAGAGGGAGATGAGGCTAAGGCCTTACATAAGAATATCACAAGCAATCTCGACAGGTATGACTTATACAGGTATGTTTCGAGATTTGTTCATGATTAAGTTAAATGGTATGTTTGTCTTCATATTATTACGGTTAGTACAATCTTGATTAAATTTAGACTTGTCGTATCACCTTAATAAAATTATGAATGCACGATAGAAGATATTCATTAGGGTTTCGACACTTATGATTGTACTAATGCATTATGGTGCTGTATGAGGTTTATGTTGTCCGCTAACATGAAAGGTACATGAAGAAAGACAAATCATGTTCTAGTTCAAGAACATATGATCAGGATGACATGAAGACAAAGATTCATCCATTGTCATGGATCACATAGAAGATCTATTTACGAGGTATGTATAACTTGGTTCTATAATGGTTAACTTATGAGATATGCAGGATACTAGCACAAGTCATTGAAGAGAACAAGAAGACATCATATGGGTATGTTAGACATAGCTAGCTAACATGCTAATCCAGGTATGTTTTTCCTATATCAAGTTAGAATCCTATCTTGTGTTAGGATCTCTTATATAAGTATACTTGGCATGATTGATTATGTTTATTCATAAAGTTAGAAATGTAAGTAATCAAGGGTTTAGGCATATTATGCTTCTTACTTTTATTGATGATATGACTAACCAGAAGAATTCTATGGTCACATATGAATATGTATGAGTAAGAGAAGTCTTCCCTGAAACCTTGAATAATAATGCTCATTATATGTGTTTGAAATGATCATGACTATACATGTAAAAGATTATTGTGTTTTATTAGTATTATGCTAATGTATGTATGTATGAGACTTCAAGGATAACACAATGATGATACTAGTAAATATGCATAGTAATCGAGGATGGACATAAGTTCAAGGACAGGTAATCCAGGAAGAAAATATCAAGAGGGAGCACACTCCAGTAGTTTCTACAAGGATGAAGATATTCAGAGGGAGTTGATCACTTATCACAATCCACATCAGAATGGAGTTGCAGAAAGGAAGCAAAGACTGAGAGGGAGTCGACCCAACAAACAAACAAAGATAAGTGTTTGAATTGTCATTTATTACATATTTGTTTGTTTAAATAATGTTGTTCAATGATGTATATGCTTATGTTCCTAGACTTAGGTTGTGTATTATGCATATTAGAATAATTGCATTAATGAACAGTATACTACTAATATGCATGTGATGGGTAAGTGGCCTATGGCACTATGCAACATTCCATTGCTACTTATCTAGAATGAAAACTCTTTGCTGACATGTTGGGAGTAGTGCAAACTCTTAACAATGTTCTGGTAGAGATTGGAAGGTATCTAGAAAGTTACAAGATATGGATGAATGTTGTATTGAAGCATTGGCTAAAATAATTGCATGACTGTATGTCATATTTCTTTATGTGTAAGAATTTGTTCTGAAAACTATGAGATGTTTCTAATCATGCAATTTAACTTGTTTTGTAGGAAAGATCGTATACTTTCACCTACAAAAGAAGGACTACAACATTTGTTCCAGCAACAAAGATATCTATTGAAGATATTGCAGTTCCCAGGATCTAGGATGAAGTAATGGAAGAATGCCATGATCAGTCGATCATGAAGAATGATGTTTGGGATGCAGTCCCAAGACCTAAAGGGAAGTCTGTTGTGACTTCCAAATGGATCTATAAGATCAAGCATGCTGCAGATGGTAGCATGGAGAAATACAAAATGAGGTTTGTAGCTCGTGGCTTCTCCCAGAAAAAAGGATTGAGTATGAAGAGACTTCTACACCTATAGCCAGGCACACTTCCATTAGATCAGTACTTGCTTTGGCTACAGTGATGAAATGGAAGATACACCAGATGGATGTCAAGACAACTTTCTTGAATGGTGTAGTCGAAAAGGAAGTGTATGTGGAGCAGCCACTCGGTTTTGAGACATATGACAGAGAGTCACATGTGTGCAAACTAAAGAAAGCCTTGTATGGTTTGAAATAGGCACCCAGGACCTGGTATGGTAGGGTAGATGGCTTCCTATCTAGTTTGGGCTTTACCAAGAGTAAAGCAGATTCCAACCTTTACTACAAGGTTGAGGAAGGCAATCCAATGACACTACTTTTGTATGCGGATAACCTATTTGTTACAGGTGAGGATAGATTGATTGCCGACACGCAGTGGAAGCTTGCTGCTGAATTTGAGATGAAGGACTTGGGGATGATGCACTATTTTCTAGGCATGGAGGTGTGGCAGAGTACAGATGGAATATTCCTTGGACAAGGGAAGTATGTAGTGGAGATCCTGAAGATGTTTGGGATGATGGACTTCAAGGCCATGGCCACACCTATGGCATCGAACCTGAAGCTTCTGTGTGATGCTTCATCTGATCCAGTTGATGTCACAGTATTTTGTTAGATGATTAGGTCCTTGATGTACCTGACGAACACAAGACCAGATATTTTCTTTGCAGTGAACACATTGAGCCAGTTCTTGACGGATCCCAGAGGTGTTCACCTGGTTGCTATAAAGCATATTCTGAGGTACCTGAAGGGTACAGTTGATTATGGGCTCAACTATGATGCGAATCAAAAGTTTAACCTGCAGGGTTATGTTGATTCATATTGAGCAGTGCTGCAGATAGGAAGAGCACATTTGGGTGCTGCTTCAGAATGGGATCAGGTGTGATCTCTTGGTTTAGCAGGAAGCAGTCCTGCGTATCACTGAGTACAGTCGAAGCAGAGTATGTTGTAGCTTGTTCGGCTAGTTGCGAGGAAGTATGGCTCCAGAAGCTACTGTCTGAGTTATTTGATATCCCGCTGGAGGCTACTGGTATCTTTTGTGATAACCAAAGTTGTGTGAAGCTGTCTGAGAACCCGGTGTTCCATGACAGGTCGAAGCACATTGAGATCAAATATCACTATATCATTGATATGGTGCAGAGAGGAGCAGTGAAGCTCCTGTATGTTGCGATGGATGAGCAGATTGCATATGTGTTCACGAAACCACTAGCCAGAGTGAAGTTTGAATACTTCAGAGGAGGCTTGGTGTTCTACATATTGCTGAAACTTCAAGGAAGAAGTGATGGAGACATTTGCTGAAGCCATTCAAGCATGGTGGAAGGAGGATCCTTCACATGGCTATAGGTGTAAGCGATGGATGATGAGCATCAGGACGATGCTCCAGTTACTTCTCTGTATATGCATCATGTTGGATGCTGGATATGATCAGTTGGATCATTTATATGTATGTATGCATCATGTTGGATGCTGGATATGATCAGTTGGATCATTTATATGTATGTATGCATCATGTTGGATGTTGGATATGATCAATTGGATCATTTATATGTATGTACGCATCATGTTGGATGCTAGATATGATCAGTTGGATCATGTGTATGTATCTGTAGATGTATCAGGTGGATACATTGTATGATCAGGTAGATCATGTATGATGATATGTATTAGGCAGATATTGTGTATGCATCAGGTGGATGCATTGTATGATCAGGATGATCATGGATGATGAGCTTCAGGATGTTGCTCCAGATGACATGCGTCAGGACGATGCAGTGATGATGATCAGGATGATCATGTGTACATCATGATGATGTATGGTGAGTATCAGGTTGATACTTTGTGGCCATGGACAGGTTGTGCAGATAAGCATATAATAGCGCCCTGGGAGGTTTGCAGATTCTCTTGCTAGGTTTTGCCACTGGAATATAATAGCTCCCTTGGAGATCTGGAAAATGCTCTTTCGAGGTTTTACTTTGGGAGGACATATAATAGCGCCCTGGGAGGTTTGCAGATTCTATTGCTAGGTTTTTCCACTGGCATATAATAGCTCCCTAGGAGATTTGGAAAACGCTCTTTCGAGGTTTTGTCCTATGGCATATAATAGCGCCCTGGGAGATCCGATAGGTTGGGATGTGTTTCCGTAATAAGTCCTGGGATGCTCTTTCGAGGTTTTGACATGACCACATGTAATATCGCCCTGGGATATACGATAGGTTAGGATGTGTTCCTGTAATAAGTCCTGGGATGCTCTTGCGAGGTTTTGTGGTGACCACATATAATAGTGCCCTGGGAGATCCGATAGGTTGAGCTGTGTGCTCATAATCAGTCCTGGGATTCTCTTTTGAGGTTTTGTGGTGGGGTCACATGTAATAGCTCCCTGGGAGATCCGATAGGTTGGGCTGTGTGCCCGTAATAAGTCCTGGGATGCTCTTACAAGGTTTTGTGACGCACGTAATAAGTCCCGAGGATTCCACAGTATGGTCAGTGATGATGAAGACCTGCAGGTGGTGGGCCTACATCCAGTATGAAAAAGGACTGGCTCTGTAGAACTTCCTATGATGAGTAGATTCAGAGATTGATTGAGATAGTAGTAGCAGTGATGATGATGATGATTCGATGACGATGATCTAGAGAATAAGACTTGTGCTAGAAGACATGTGTCGAGAAATACCTTCCTAGTTAAGAGGGAGTGTTGATGTATATGTAAATTTGGAATGTATTTCACACATATTTATATTGTATTCCTATAGAGATGTTATTATTCCTCTATACGGAAGTGTCGTCATTTATATTGTAAGTGTTGTAACTTATACTTGATGGGTTATTAGACCACCTTGTTGGGGTCGGCTCTGTATAAGTCATGTGGGTCAAAGGGTTATTAGACCACCCTATTGGGGGTCGGCCATGTGGGTCAAAGGGTTATTAGACCACCGTATTGGGGTCGGCCCAGTCAACATTATATTATGTGGTTAAGTTAAGGCCGACCTAGTAAAGGTTATTAGGAAAGTCAAGTCAAGTATAAGTAGAGTGCGGGAGGCACTCTATTTGATCATTCTATTCTCTCTCACACTCTTTGGAGAGTGGCGCACTTGTGGAGGAGGATAATTTGCTGCTAGGGGATGTCTATCTCTTATGCTTGGGTTGTATCATTGCTCTATCTATCTCTGAGGAAGTTATTGAGGTTTTTCACCTTTATGGTTTTCCCCAAGTAAACTCTGTGTCTCTTGTGTGCTTGCATTATTGTCCATGATTGATATGCTATAGATATGTTGTACATGTTGTTCTCTCAGTTAAGATCCTAGATCAGATTGAAATTTCTGAAAAACTAACAATTCCACCGCCTATGTTCTGGTTAGGAAATGGGGGTTTCCCCCCAGTCACAACAGGATGATCACTATTCAAAGATTGAACCAACGTAGGTTGTTGGTTATCTACCGTAGTAATAACGTTACCAATGAGATAATCTGTGGGAATGGAATATCCTCCCCTTGAATTTTGAGGTGGGGGAGGAGCTGGTAAAGTAACTGTGGTAGCAACAGGTGTGTTGGACTGTTTTCCTTCCACTGGTTGGTTCACTTGAGGTGCAGGACTGGATTCTTGTGAGGGTTGACCAGTCTCATTAATGGTCTGGTTGTGGGAAGATTGTTCCGGTGATCCAAAGTATATCAGATGATCTGGGATGGGTTGGTAAGGGGGGTAACAACGGGTCTTCAACCCTTCATTGGAGACTTGAATGCCAGAACTCCTCAGCCATAGAATGGAAGTGAGATAATTGGCCACGATAGTAGGCGAAGGGGTCGTCCGGAGTAGTCTCGCTGGGTGGTGACGCGATGGAAAAATGAGCCAATGGGTGACCAGTAGAAGATGTCCAGTAAGCTGCTGAAGGACCGACAACTGCTGTAGGGTCGTCCTGGGGTCAGTTTATCCATTCCAATGATCCATGTTCTCCCGGGATGACGGGAGAAAGGTCTTGTGAAGTGGGGATTTGTGCTCCTTCATCCTACGGGGGATCAGAGGCAGGTGAATCTGGAGGAGTTTTTGGAAACAAAAATCCTCCAACATTCAGAGTGGGGTTTTCCACTTCAGTAACTACGATCGTGTTACGCTGATCCATTCTTACCCTCGAAATAACCTCCAGATTAAGGGGATATTTGGGTGATAATTTTCATATCCTATGGGATCTTCTCCAGGGAAAATCCTCCAGAGCATCAGGAAAGTCAGCCAGAGTGGATGAAACAACGTTTCTCCTAAGGGTAAGCTAAAAAGAAAAGCAGTCCAGAAAAACCTACTCAAACTAAGGCAACAAGCAGACTTGTGTGATAGAGTGCATTCAAAAGTCTGGAACCTCACGGGATTATCAAGGCATATAAAACTGCGATATACTGTAGGGTCCAACAATATGACGCGACAAGGAGGATTGGGACCGTACCCTTGCCTTCATACCTGATTACCTAGATAGTACGTGTGTGCTAATATCCTCGAGTGTTGTTCTCGGTGTATTGCTTTGCCAAGACGACCAAATGGTTAACTCAGTTGGTTTCAGGAATCCTAGTGGTGTCTCCTGATACACATAAGGTACATGGGAGCTCAAATCCATAGTGGTGATGTCTAATGCACAACCGTTCGGAAAGAGACATTCCGATATGCTACCGAGTACGTGATACACCCTTCGATATGCGCCAAGTACATATTATGGTACTTGGTGGGTATGTGAAGGAGCTCGATATACCGATAAGTACGTGGAAGACTACAATACCCTTGGGATACAGTGCTGGAAAATAATGACAGCTGCCACGCTTAACGATGCCGGAACACATCTCTAACTTACACACAAGTTGCTAAAATTTTTAGCTAGTTCTACCTTTAATTTGATCTTGGATGGTTAGGTGAATGCATGAGGTGAGTACATAATTGGAAGCATAATGCAAGTCCTAGCTACATGCACGAAATATTCTTTTCTTTCAATGAATTCTAGCTATGGGAAGGAGAAAACTTTTTCTTTCCGACGAGATTGCCAAAACAACACAATCCCAATTCAAACAAACTTGACTATGAAAGTATTCTTTTCCTTTTTCAACGAAACACAAAAAATGACAACACTACTATCCAAATCACAACATTTTTCCTTTTCTTTTTCTTTTCAAAGCAAAACGACACTAGGTAATGAAAAGAGAGAATTCTAAGATGGAGTATGCAAGTTTTTCAATTTCACTTTCAATGGCCTAAAAGCAATGAAAAATAAAAAATGCACTTATCTTTCCCTAGCATGGAAATACTTTTGCAAAATTGGAAGTGTAGCTTGAATCTTTCAAGAAGATGAGTGATTCATATTTCAAGAAAAACGCAAATGATAATACATTCATTCAATTTTCCAAAAGATTGATAAACGAAACATTCCAATGCAAGAATGTTTTTATTTCAAAAACACTCAAGAAATGATGGGAAAGAACCATTTTTTAACTTTTTGATAGATGCATCAAAGAATAAACTTGATAACAATTGATCTTTTAGACTTAAACGAACGAAAAGAAAACACTACTCACAACACTCGGTGTACTCAAAAAACTCAAGAAAAGACAAGCACTCAATCAAGTTGAAAGGCACACTTAACTCAAAATCAAGCAATAGCAAGCAAACCAAGCAATCAAAGCTCAAAAAATAATGTAAACGAGGTCTGGAAGCTGATCTAATGCAATGATCAGATCAGGAACGGAAGGAAGGGAATGCAAGGGTGAGCAGATGAAGGTGGAGGAGACAATAGTATCCACCACTACCGGTCTTCAAACTTGTCCAAGACAGAACCCAAAATCAATCCAAACAAGCCAAACACTCGACACACAAATCAAAGGTGGGATCTCTGGTTGGATCTTACAACATAGAGGGAGTTCATACAACAAACCAAAGTTCAAAATTGGAAAATGGAGAGGGGATGCCTGCATGGCAAATTTTGACAAATCGACGCACTTTGTGCTTGTACACAGTGCGACGTCGCAGTTCACCAATGTGGGAAGTGTGACGACGTCGCAGTTTACTAATGAAAAGGATGTCACGAGTGACTAACAGGTAAAGAACAGAGGCCAGAAATGACACAGTGTCGCTCTGTTTCCACTAACCAGGTGCGACGGGCGAGATCTAAGTCCAAAAATGAATCAGATCTGCAAGCAATGAACCATGGAATGGTTTGAAAATGAGTTGTATAAACTCAGAGGAAGCAGATCAGAGTCTTCAATACAAATATCTGATAATGAAATCAACTCACAAAGCAAATTCCAAATAGAAGGCTTGTGTCAAGCAATTAAATGAAAATGACTCTCAGGCAATTACAGAATCAAACATGTAAGTCCCCAGTATGGTTTCCAGATTTGTTTATCGGACAATCCACTCGAGCGGACGCGAGCCAGATCTCCCTAGCTCAATGCGATTCTAGAACAAATAAGACAGGCTATGAATGCATTTCCTAGATCTACTTAAGGATCGAGTACTAGATGTCTTACCTTTCACCAATGCAAAATTTGGGGACATGATATTTATTGAGTTAGATTTTTATAGTACCAAGAGAAGTGATAATCCCACATTAATTATAAGCACTCCTAAAATTTCATGTCCAACCACATGGAAGAATAAAATCTATGTAAGATTAACATGAGAATGCAATGGATTTCATCTTAAAATTCATAATTTTTTTTTACTTAATTTTTATTAGGTATTGTAGCTCCTTAGATTTAATAATTGATATAGAAATAAGGTTATTGGATTCAAGGGGATACGTTTGTGGCTAAGTCGAGAAAACTCAATTTTTGAGATTTTCAATTGTTAGAGGCCTTGTGTTTGAAGTCTTGATTAAGTAGTGGGAGGATTTCAAGTTGTTGCTAGTTATGTGAGGAGTTTTTATCTTGGCATGGTGTAGAGATGAATACACTTCTAGAGGAAGAGTTTTCCTTTTCTAGTTATGGGTGCATGCAGGTTGAGTATCGTTGGATATGCATTTACTCAATTCAAGGAAAGTTTCCACTCTCTATGTGAGAAGTTTTAATCACGGTAGAGTGCAAAGTTGAATACATCTATGGAGGAAGAGTTTTTTTTGTTTAGTTGTGGATGCATGTAGGTTGAGTATCAATAGACATACATTTCATTGACTAGGGATAAATTTTTACCATCACCACCATAGAAAAAACTAAGTTCAATAATGAAGCATGAAATTAGACCTGTAAACACAAAACAACATTTGTTGTCTAGTAGATTGCATTTCAATATAACATTCATTAAGTGCACTATAACTTTGTGACAATTCTACACATTGAAAATATATTAGATAAGAAGGCCCAACAAGACAACATAACATATGCAATGTAAGGTTCAAACCATTTCCTTTAATTGACATCAACACCAAACATAGGCATAAAAATGTTATACATGGTTCAACATTGTCAGTAGATCAAGCATGGGATATCATTAGGAAAGAAATGATAAATCTCAACCATATCAACCACAACTATTTTATGATCCACACCTATTTAGTTTCATAACAACCCTAAGCCACCATGAATCATGTGTTTCCATATAGGTTACCCTTCCAAAAACACATCCCAACCAAAGTACTCATTGACAACAAATAGTGATGAACCCAATGTTCTATACTAGGTGAGTAGGACAATAATTGGCTTATGAAGGGAAGTTCATAGGGTGACAAATTATTGAGAAATGCTTGTGTATACCCTTGTTGTGATCTTGATTATGTAGAGAATCAAAATGAAGGAAACAATATGAAAATAGAAACACAAACACAAATATTTTGCAGAGCACACAATTTCACAATAAAACCCAAATTCTATTAATGAATGGAATGGAAAATCATTGTAAACTGCAAGCAATACAAACTAGCTCAAATGGTGGTAGCTTATCTCTAAAGAGAGATGTGTTGGCTATGCTCATTCGCAAGATTTGATTACAAAGAGACCGAAAATGGCCTTTTTATCATAAGCATAAATGAAAAAACACTAAACATACGAAAAACTTAACCTTAGGAGATGAAGCACCAAAAGGATTTTTGGGCCCCGAGGTGTCTAGCTAACTTCCCGGGGGCACAATTTTTTCATATGATCTCTCTATTTAGGGTGCATGATGGCTCATTGGAAAGAACTATTTGTTTAGGGCCTCAAAATGCCCCAAAATTTTGGGACCTGAAAAACTGCATAAAATTTCCAAGAAGATGGAGAACCATTGTAACTCAGTGGAACAGGTGGGTGGCCACCAGTATCCACCTGGATCATGCAGGTAGTGACCCAATTTAATGCAATTGACCAAATTTTAGTTCAAGAATAGTAATGCTTATAATTCTAACATATTTTTTCTTTTAGTGAGCAATAAAGAGATATCTATTAATATTTTCCATGTGTGTATAATTTAGACATTTTAACAACTAATTTTTGACATGAAACATGAAATACGTAGATTTTTTTTCTTGTTCTCATACAAAATGATCGTCACTAAAATGCATGGAATTTAATGCTCAAACCTTCATTTGGAGAGCCTCAAGGTGCATTCCAAACTAGAATGATAGGGATGTCTATTAGTGTTTAATGGACATGCATAATTTTAACATTTAAACACCTAATTTTGACATATAAATTAAACTATGCAATATGAATATTTTCTGCTCATTCTCATACTGAACGACCCTAACTAAAATGCATGTCATTTTACTCTCAAGCATGTGTTTGGGTTTATTTAAGGTGTGTTGAAAACTAAGTTGAGATACATATGTATGTCTCCTTAATGTGCATGCATAATTTTAACATTATAGTCAATACACCTTGTGAAAATGTATGCTTGGACTGAAATCCACGAATACTATTTTATTGATATTCTGCAAATCTACTGAAAGAGATTGAAAGTGTCAAAAGAGTCCTAATTTGTCACGTCCCCTCCCATCGATCCAACATAAGAAAGGGAACATGACTACAGATTTGGGGCGTTTTACCAAAAACTTAGCACGATTCATTAGCTTCATATAAATAAAACACATATGTGCAGATGCCAAAAACATGCACAACGGAATTAAACCATCCACACATAATTCACATGCATCCAACATATCAATAGCAATCATCAATTAATTAAAACAGTGCGGAAGTAAAATACGCATAGAGATAATACTTATCTCGATGTAATGTTGTCCCAAGAAACTAGCTATGTCTCTGCAACGTTCCACCCAGCCATATGCCAACTATGCTCATCAACCTCTTAACATAGTTTCCACCCCCGAGTTGGGAATGATTTCTACAAGGAAAAGGGGACTCTCAAGCTCAACACAACACAAGCAAACATCACATCTAAGACAAGTCGGTCCACGGTTGGGTTTATCAGGTCAATGTGAACCCTTCTATTTTTGGATGCTTAAACTCAAGCTCAAGCCAAAACAATGGATACCCAACCCATACACAGCAAGATCATTTATTGAGCATGGATACCCATTTTTGACAATGGGATTTACGAAACAGGATGTCCATGGGTTTTCCCCAATCGTGGCACAACTAAACGACTTATGGGGAGGGAAAAATGGACCACAGGGGAACAACTCGAAATTCCCACAAATATAGGGGCATTTAAATGGCGAAAACGACCTCCCAGGATGCCCAAATCGGATTTATTTTCTTCCTCACAGATCTGCAACAAAAAAAACGCCCTCTTCCCAGCTATAAATCAGGGAAACACTGGAAAACAATGTGGAGTAAAATGCCCAGGAAACTTAGACCGCGTGAGGGAGCCAAGACAATGGTTAATAATAGCTTGGGGAGAAAATTCGTGGCTCCGTTCTTGCCCAGGAAGCCAAACACATTTTTTCAAAACTAATGGCTTGCCGATACTCGAATTTGGACAACCATACCTCTCCATTCCCCAATGCACTAACTACCTCAACCAACTCTTGGAAGAAATGAATGATTGGGTACAAAATTCAAAATGGGTAGTTGAGGGTTTATGGGTTCTCTCATTGACACTTGGCTTGACTTGATTGGTTCAAGGGTTTGAATATTTTCCTCCCAATTCCTTGTAAAAATCATGCCCCCATCTCTTGTTGCAATCCATTGCATAGCTAGTTGTGGGTATTTTATTAAAATGCATATTTACATGATATTTGCAATTCCATTGTGCCTGGATAGCACGCAAACCATATGCATCACTAAATCGATGGTGGGGCCTTGGCCTTGAGCTCCTCACCACGATTTTATAACGATATTACATCATTTACATTTTTAATGCAATGGGTCAAAATCGGGATATTACAATCCCTTCCCCATTGGAATAACACCGTCCTTGGTGTTCCAACACTTAGGAATACATACCCACTTTACACATGTCCAAAATTCACAAAATGTGGCAGGTATGTCCTGCATTTCATCTTTTTACTTTGAACTTTCAAGACCAAGTCCTTTGGCTTCCACAAGCTACTCCTGCTGGCTATGATCTTCTAGCTCTGCTGGGGGGCATTGCTCTACATCAATCCCTTCCTTTTATTTACCTTCTAGTTGATCTAAAAGTCTGGAATTTCATGGCTGCCATCTAATTTCTTGTTGTCCTGGCAACTATTTGAGGAATATTTTCAGCCAAACCGCATAGCCTTTGGTCTGCTACCATGGCCAATGTGCACAACTGGCTCTCACTTTGATCACTAGCAACACTTGGATGGTAGCAACTGCAATCAATTGATTTCAATTTCTCACATGTGAAATTCATCATGGTAATTCTTGTTAGGCCAGGAATAACATAAACATTAAAATCCGTCAATTATTTTCCCAATTGACATGGAGAGTCCATGCTTTATTCATGAGACTTACACACTTTTTTATGTTTGCCCAGTCATACACATGAAATCATTCATATTCATCCTTTCACAGGGAATTTACTATCTCAACATTCACAATTTATTTCAAGCAATTAAACACAATCAATTTTCAGCCATATCATGCATTCAACAATTTTTTGTTTTCTGAAATGCATCAATTAAAAAGGAAAGAGGAGAGTAAGAGTTTCCCCCTGTTAGTCTTGTTCCAATTCAGAGCCACACCACCACTGTGGTTCCATGCTCCTTAGCTTCTTTCACTTCAATGTGAATGCTTGAATAGCCCTTACTTGGCTATGACACTTAGTGTATAAGGTCTGTCCCAGGCCTCTCATCCAGGGAACCCTTCCCCCATGATTGTCTCCAAAACCTTTAGCTGTTAGGACCCACACAAGTCCACTAGCACGATCTTTCATTTTTGCTCATACTGAGACCTCCAAGACAATCACATGTCCACATGCATCCTTAGGATTCCTTCAGGGTTCTTGCTTCCTGCAATCTACAGGGTTCCCAACAGAGAAACAACAGTGTATCAGCTTGGTTGTCATAAGAGTTGTTCATGAAATTTTCATTATTCAAAAAAAATGAATGAAAATTAAATACTTATCTGTATTGGATGTCTTCACTTTATTCCATAGGCTCCTTCTTTTCTTTACAAGCCTTGGATCACCTGTGGATACAATAGCGAAGTTGGGCTAGCATGTAGGCTGCTCCATTATCATTCGAATAGGAAATGCCAAACCAATACGCCGAATGGGTTTATTAGGAATCCCATTTATCAATATGATAAGCCAGTACACCAATTGGGTTTATCAAGCATTTAAGGAATGTTTGGCCAGCACATCGGCTGCTCCACAACATTCAAATAACCAATGCCAAGCTAGTATGCCGACTGCGTTTATCAGGCATCCCATTTATTAATATGCTAAGCCAGTACAACGACTAGGTTTATCAATTATTTAAGGAATGTTTGTCCAGCACGTCGGCTGCTCCAAAACATTCAAATAACCAATGCCAAGCCAATACGTCGACTAGGTTTATCAGTCATCCCATTTATCAATATGCTAAGCCAATACACCGACTAGGTTTATCAAGAATTTAAGGAATGTTTGGCCAGCACGACGACTGCTCCAAAACATTTAAATAACCAATGCCAGTACGTCGACTGGGTTTATCAGGAATTCCAATAACTAGTATGCTAAGCAAGTTCTCTGAATGGGTTTATCAAGCATACAAAAACCATTATCTAGTATGCTAAGCCAGTTCTCTGAATGGGTTTATCAAGAATACAAAAACCATTATCCAGTATGCTAATCCAGTTCTCCGACTGGGTTCATCAAGCATACAAAAACCATTTCCAATCCAGCGTATCTACTGGGTTTATCGGTCAATAAAACAAAAGAATACAATTACATGGCTTCTTCTCCTATCCAAACCAGTGGTTCATTCCAGGAACTCCATAAGTGACTCACTTGACTACAAGATAGCATGGCCCCACAATACCCACTCACACTACACAAGGATGATACCCCTTTTCTATTACACAACTCCTTGGGCCTATCCATCCCTTCTATTTTTCTTTAGTGTGAGCATAGAAAGGTTACCAATTCCCGTACAGTCCTCCTGAGTACCCTTTCTTCACTTTTCCCCTTAACTTGCAGCACCAAATTGCATCTGTGTAAGCTGACAACACAAGAAGGATAAGAAAACTCATCAGTATTGCTTCTCTAAAATTGTAACCATATTTCATAACATTCACTATCAAATATTGAAACACTAGGAATGCGTCCATTCCCTTAGGGTGTAGTCAATATTGAAAACCCTATCATAACCCAACACCAGAAAGGTGTGCACTCCTCTCTGATGTGATCCATGTAGGCCCTAATCACACTTAAAGCAATATGAAATGATAATGAAAATAATAAACATGTTCTACATATTAACTCTAGTAACCAAACATGCATATTCTTAGCTGGGGTTACATAACACTTATCCATTTTGTAGATGTATCTCCTTTTCCTTTGCGAGGAATGGGGCTCCCTTCTCTGAGTCAAAATTTCTTCGATTTTCCACCTCAATATTTTCACGTTCCATAACCCACATATGCCTTCTTGGCATAATTTTACCATCTCACTCACATGGTTTTCCAACATGCAGTGCATCTGAGATGATATAAACATTTACAATGGCGTTTCACCCGAAACCCATTTCCAAAGCATGGGATCCTTCCCATGGAGTTTGGATTCTGCAGGCCATCACACATGGTATTTCTGCAAGGTGTCTTCCTGACACACTCCTCAAATAGACAAACAGTCAGTAGCATTTAACAATCAAATTCAAATATGATTTCCCTAATCAGTTAGTGGCATTAATAATTAAATTCAAACATGAATTTACAATTCTGTCTCCTACAGAAATTGATTGGTTTAATCATGAGGCCATCCTCATATCGTTTGGATCCTGTAAGTGGCATCACTCTGTCCATTGTGGATTTATGCTTGCTACCATAAATGAACATCCACTTACAACATGTCCTCCTGACACAATTCATATAAACCAAACAATCATTAGTAATTTATTACCAAAATTCCAAATCTGAGATTTGCAAATCTATTTTCTAACAACAATTTATTTCCAACCATGAGATCATTCTCATAATATTTGGCCTTTGCACATTACTTCATAGACATATCATTTTATGCAACTCTGTCCTTCCAGCAGAGCATCCTGGTATCCCTTCAAACATGACTACCTTTATGCAATCTTTCTCCTGCATTCATAGCAGCTCATGAAATGATCTCAGAATTATCATTAATTCATCATTTCTTCTATTGTTTAATTTGCCATGAACATACACCACAACCATGCCTTCATACAATGCATCACAACATGTGCACCCATACTCATGCATGCACCCTTACAACATTTGCACAAAATTTTCATGTGCATTCACTCAATGCAACCACAAGATTTATAAAATATCTTAATGCATATCCACTCAATGCCACCTTGCATTGATTCGCGAATACTATATTGTTATTTGATTCATTCTATCATAATAGGACCATAAGTACTTACTTCCTTTGGTTATTAAACTCATAACCAACATACACAAATGGCATGATATAATTTCATATGAATGCATTCTAGCATTTAAACAGTCACATGGTAGAAGTTTCCCCGCCCTTACTACCCCATACCTCACCATACCATGGTAGTATGGCATTCACATAAATTCATTCAGCCTTACATACATACCATTCTATGATTACAAAATATGGTTCAAGGGATTCTTACCCAATCCTCCCTTTTGTATTAATGCAATCAACATAAATAAACCATTACCTACATGGCTGCCATCAACATCTTTGATGTTACCTGATCAATTGATATCTTACAAAGGATTACACCATCCTTCCACCAACCTCTTGATCATAGATTTGTTGCCCCAACCTTTTTCTTTCACAAGGTTGTTGGTCGCATGCAACAACATCTTTAGCCATGCTTCGGTTGTTTTTGGTCCTACAACCAATGCGAACACCACTAATTATTAACAACCACAATAATTATCATAAGTGGCTCATTGCATATGTAAAAATTCACTATTTTACCAATATGCAATATCATATACATGCACAAACACCTTCATATGCACCATGCAATATCTATTAATGTGCCAACTAGTGCATATTCACTTCATCTATCTAATCTCTTGCATTTTCAGCATTGCTATGCTATAATTTTCTGTATATAAAGCTCATAAAATATAAATACAATATCAAGCAAGGAATTAAGGAATTATCCCTTTCCAATCCCTCGTAATAGCCTGGAATTTCCTCTTCCACATCATAGCTGATCCAATTTCATGGCCTTTCTACCAAGCACAAAAGGAATCATTAGCTCTGATTTTCTCACCAAGTAGCAATTCAATGCCTATATTTAGGTATAACATTCCTACTTGCTACTTTCCAAGCATGCAATTCTTATTCTATAAACAAAAATAGTTTAAGGTCGGAAATTGCCCTCTTTATCAACATTGCCTTACTGCTCCAATTGCTTTCAGAATTTATGGCCAAGTCCATCTTGACCTTTCTTGGACTTCCTAGCACTAATCAGCACTGCAATTGATTCAATATCAACTCCATAAGGAGTCTTTTCAAGGTCCATTACGTGACCTTGCACCCTATTCAACCATGATACTTCATTTCCTTCAAATGGAAATATTTGCCATAATTTTGAACCACCTACTTGATTCACACATGGGAATGCCTCATTCCCCAATTAGCATTCTTTGCATGGCCACCATGCCACTATCATGAACCACATGCCAATTCCACATATTGGAATGTCTTATTCCTATGAGTGACAACTTTCAGGAGAATGGAATTGCCTCACCCATTCTCATTACTTACTCATTTCTAGCATTCCTGCACAATCATGTAAGGCATTTCCAAAACTTTTGGCTACTTTGGAGGTCACCCATAATGAGAGTTTCTTGCTCAATCAAGCCTAGAGGATTTCCTCTACCTGCTATTTGAAACATCTGGAAACCTGTTTCAAAATAAGAACCTTATGTATTTAGCCTCATTACACTCTTAAAAATACCAAAATAATTTTCCATTTCACCCCACAGAATTCTCTCATAATCAACGTCTGTCTCAAGAAGACGACGGGGGTCAAGGGGGATTTCCCCCTTGTGGTGGGTCAAGGGGATCACCCTCATTTTTTTTTTGTAAATCTTTCGATTTCGCGCAATCTGGCGCATAAGTTCCATGAAATTTTCGAATTTCTGGCACCTGGAATCTTCCTAGAAAAATGCTGAAATTCTATGTTTCGGCGGACTTCTCGGTTTTCCTCCGACCTATTTCGACGGACTTAGCCATTTTCCTCCGACCCATTTCGGTGGATTTGTCCATTTGTCTCTGATCAACACACTTACCATTTTGACGGCGACCTGTTTCGGTGGACTTATTAATTCTTCGTCGATCGACACACTTTCCATTTCTCATTGATCCATTTCGGTGCATTTTCACTTTGTCGTCGATTGGTGCGATTTCCATTTCTCGCAAATCCGCTTCAGCGACCTTTCCGGTTTCTCTCCGATCCATTTCAAAGCAATTTTCAATTTTACGCTGACCTATTTCGGTGCACTTTCCGCTTTGTCACCGATAGGTAGAATTTTTACTTTTCGGCCGACCGTTTCGGTGATTTTCCAACTTCTCGTTGATCGGTGGGATTTTGACTTCTGCACCAACCGTTTCGGCGAACCTTCTTCTTTGTCTCTAATCGGTGGACTTTCGCTTTTCCACCGACCGTTTCGACGACTTTCCAGTTTCTCGCCAATCGATGAAATTTTCAATTTTCAGCCGATCGACGCACTTCATGTTTCTCGCCGACCCATTTCAGCGACTTATGACTTTTGCTCTGACCGTTTCGGCGCAACTTTGTGAAAATCCCCAAAACGTGTCAGATCAACTTTCATTTTTGCGTGGACCATTTAGATATGCCTTTGAATTTTACTCCGATCAACGGAATTATGAATTTTCTACCAACCGTTTCGGTGAGTTCTCCATTTTATGTCGAAACGCCCTTTTTTGGCCACTTTTGATTTCTCTCTGAAACGTATCGATGAATTCCAATTTCTCGCCAACAGTTTCAGCGTTCTTGCCGATTTTGCGCCAACACAGAATTAGCAGAAACTCAAAAAACACATAGAATTTTTTCCAAATTTTCCAAATTTTTCTTAATGATCAGTGTTGAGCAAGAAGCAAGCTTACCTCTACAAGTTGTTATATGTATCCCATGTAATCCCAATGTTGCAACCTCGTGCTTTGATACCATTCTGTCACATCCCCTCCCATCGATCCAACGCAAGGAAGGGAACATGACTACAGATCTTGAACTTTTTACCAAAAACTCAGCCCGATTCATTAGCTTCATATAAATAAAACACATATGTGCAGATGCCAAAAACATGCACAACGGAATTAAACCATCCACACATAATTCACATGCATCCAACATATAAATTAAAGTCATCAATTAATTAAAACAGTGCAGAAGTAAAATATGCATAGAGAGAATACTTATCTCAACCTAATGTTGTCCCAGGCAACTAGCTATGTCACTGCAACATTCCACCTAGTCATAGGCCAACTATGCTCATCAATCTCTCAGCACAATTTCCACCCCCGAGATGGGCTTGATTTCTACAAGGAAAAGGGGACTCTCAAGCTCAGCACATCCCAAGCAAACATCACATCTAAGCCAAGTCAGTCCATAGCTGGGTTTATTAGGCCAATGTGAACCCTTCTATTTTTGTATGCTTGCACTCAAGCTCAAGCCAAAACAATGGGCACCCAACCCATACACAACAAGCTCATTTATTGGGCATGGATACCCATTTTTGACAATGGGATTTACGAAACAGGATGTCCATGGGTTTCCCCCCATCGTGGCACAACAAAACGACTTATGGGGAGGGAAAAATGGACCACAGGGGAACAACTCGAAATTCCCACAGATATAGGGGCATTTAAATGGCGAAAATGACCTCCCAGGATGCCCAAATCGGATTTATTTTCTTCCCCACAGCTCTGCAACACAAAAACACCCTCTTACTAGCTAGAAACCAGGGCAACACTAGAAAACAACATGGAGGAAAATGCCCAAGAATATTAGACCGCGTGAGGGAGCCAAGACAATGGTGAATAATAGCTTGGGGAGCAAATTCGTGGCTCCTTTCTTGCCCAGGAATCCAAACATGTTTTTCCAAAATTGATGGTTTTGCCATACCCGAATTTGGAGAGCCATACCTCTCCATTCCCCAATGCATTAACTACTTCAACCAACTCTTGGAAGAAATGAATGATTGGGTACAAAAGTCAACATGGGTAGTTGAGGGTTTATGGTTTCTCTCATTGACACTTGGCTTGAATTGATTGGTTCAAGGATTTGAATATTTCCCTCCCAATTCCTTGTAAAAATCATGCCCCCATCTCTTGTTGCATTCCATTGCATAGCTAGTTGTGGGTATTTTATTAAAATGCATATTTACATGATATTTGCAATTCCATTGTGCTTGGATAGCACCTAAAACATATGCATCACTAAATTGATGGCGGGGCCTTGGCCTTGAGCTCCTCACCACAATTTTATAATGATATTACATCATTTACATTTTTAATGCAATGGGGTCAAAATCGGGATATTACATAAATAATTATGAATTAGTATGTAGTAGGTAATGTTAAAATGCTAAGTTGTGGTGAGAAAACCCATTGTAAAATCAAGTTGATGAAATATTTGTTAAGTGGGGCTTTCACTTTCCATGCCCCCCCACCCCCAACTATGTTTCAATATTCACATGTGAAATTGTTATCTAGACAATCTACCAAGAGCGGACTCAAGGCGTGATCTCCCTAGCTTAATGCAAGACTAGAACAAATGAGACAGAATATGAAAGAACTTTCCTAGATCTAATTAGAGATCGAGTGACTAGATGCTTTACCTTTTAGATCACGAATCCTTTATCCTTGATGTTGTTCCAAGATTTATGGTCTTCATATCTCAGCTGCAAAACCTGTCAAGACATACAAAACAACACAAGTAGTAAAATGCATCTAAACATAATAGATATAAGTAAGCAATTAAGCAGGAAAACCTCACAAACATCATCAATGCAACAACATTTGGTGAAGAGCATTTATATTACTGTATAAAAAGGGAAAGTACATAGAAGGAAGTGATTACAACCAAGGCTTAACGTAGCAATCCTTCTCCAACAAGCCAATGCCAAAGCCTCCAAAGGAAGTATAGATCTCCCAAAAGATGAAGAGAGATATCCTAAGCTAATTTCACCAGCATGTAGGTACGATAGGCTTCCTCCCTTTGGAATAGAGAGGAGATTCACTTATATAGGGCTAAAGAGATAGGGTAGGTTGAGTATTAGGGGGAGATGGTTAAGGGATCCTCCCTTTAGGTTAGGAATCGAAATGCCACCTCACCTAGAGTCTAGGGATAGGTCTCCACCTCAACAAACTTCTAGAAAGACCTCGAGACTCCCCAAAATAGCCTTTAACCAACCTCGTTGCACCCTGGTAGAGGACACAGAGTGATAGAGGTGGTCTGTCGCACTTTGCCTGAGGACAAACCGTGATAGTGTCTCACCCTAGCTGACCAAGAAATGCAACAGAGGGGGTCTGTCTCACCCTGTAGGAAGACAAAGTGCGACAACCTACTCAAAGAGGTCAACTAGGCAGGTACATCTCTAAGTTGGATGTGTTTTATCCCAGAATGAGTTTAGGGTTCAGAGCAAAGAGTTTACACAATGGTCAAGATGACGACATTATCACAACGATCATGATGACGACACTTGCAACGGTCATGGTGACGACACTAGATCATGATGATGACGCTTGCAACACTTGCGACACTTGCACAAGGGTGACGACATTTTGGTGTAACAAAATGCCCCCCAAAGTATGAAGCTGACGTAATGAGATAGATGAAATGTTGTGTAGTAAGAAAAATGGCAAGGACTTGCTGGTTGGAAGGAGCTGCTGCAGAAATGAGTTGAGATCTACAAGTCTCACAAAACATGGCTGCCGACCAATACATTGCAGATCCATGATAGTAAAGAATCGACTGAATACAATCATGGCTACTAGATACAAGCGTAGATCCATGATGAGATGATAACACAGCCACAATCAATACAAATGTGGATCCGTGTGGTATGACTCAAAAAAATCTCCATCGCAACCTGGGTAAAACATGGCTCCCCAGGGTCTTCAAGCCAAACGCACAATGATACGAATCTATCCATGTGATTACAAATGTCTTGACGTCGAACATGGTAGAAACCACTTGATTACCAGTCATTGATGTATACCATTAACAAGCGTGAGAGAAATCACCATTAATGTCAATGATCCCCAAGGTATCATAATACATATCATCAAGTGCGAATAAATGAGTTGAAGTCGAATACTTGAAAAAATATTTCAATCAAGAGTCAATGATGTAAACTCATGTCGAAAGCGAGTTAACCTGCCATTGAGGCATGCAGGCCCAAGGTACTTGATTGGTTTCTAATTTCAACCCCTAGATGATGATTTGAAGTCGAAGAGGATGAACCCGTCGAAGGAGGGCCATGATGAATCCCCCATCATCGACACGAAACTCAATAACAGATGTTTGGAGTAGTTCGGATGGTACAGTAACATGCAAGACAAACTCAGAGTAGACCGACATGGTGGAAGGTGTATTGATTGCAAATGATGAGTGGTGAATGTGTTCTTGAACATGGGCATGACTTGGTAGTATTCACATCATGAGTATGACACCAACTCCTAATGCAACTGATGCTGGAAGTATTCTTTGGATGACCCAAAGGAGTAACAAGACTCAGGAAGTAGGAAAACTCGAGGACAAACGGATGGCCCAAGTATTATATGCAAATGCAAATGAGTGCCATGTTCAAGAATGACTAAGTACTGCCACTGGTAAGGATGTAATATAAAACTTTCCTTTTTCCACTGATGTAATATAAGTACTGCCACTGGTAAGGATGTAATATAAAAACTTTCCTTTTTCCCCATCATGATTGATGAGTGCCTCATGTGTTTTTGACGAGCGTGATGAGGGTAACTACATGCTCGGTATAGCTCATCTCATAGATGAGTCCAATCCCAAATATTTTTCGAACCTGGGAAAGGAGGGGTTCGCTCCATAGTGGGCCCTTCAATGTTAAATTTTAACGAGTCCATAGAAGGTAAACTCTGCGTCATTTCATGTTTAGAGAGTCTAAAAAGAACTAAAGAAGACTCCAAAGGTCCTTTTTCGTAAGGTTAGCCTCTTCACTCGGAAAAGGGTAAAACAATGCGAGAGAGGACTCTTCCAGTCATGATTGGCTGGAGTATTCCTTTTTCATAAGTAGTGCCTCATAGTCTGAAAAAGGGGTAAACTATCACCGGGGAGACGATCATTCAAATACTTTTACAAGCGTGAACGAATCAATTTCGCTTGGCCATCTTTTCCTAGTTTAGGAGTCTGAAAAGAGCTTAAAGAGGACCCCATGAACAACTTTTTCATGGTTGATAACCGAGTATGACAAAGGAAAAAGTAAACTCGGCATAGTTCCTTTTCTGTAAATAGTCTAGTGAGGTCAGATAAAGTGATAAACCTATACTTGTTAGACACACCTTTTTAATCAAATTTTTAACGAGCATGATAATGGTATCAAAAGCACTCAGAATCTTTTTCATATTTTAACCAGAGCACGAAAAAGTAAAAACTAAGATCAAACCACTTTTCATGTTTCAACCAGAGCACAAAAAGAGTGAAAAGTAAGCTCAAACACCATCTTACTGTTTTTAACAAGCTCGAAGACAGGTTGGGAAGAATGCTCATGATGTCTGCTTCATTTTTTAACAAGTTTGTAACAAAAAAAGAACTATGCTCGGGATTATTTTCATGGTTTAGCGAGCTCGAAACCCAAAAGAAAGTATGCTCGAAAAGTATTCCCATTGGAGAAAATTTTCCCATCATGAAATCCGAAGGTTGGTACATGCCCCTAGCATGATTACTAGAAGTAAGTGAATTAACTCCAACATGGTGTGGAGAGGCAATTGAGAATAAGTGACCTAACTCCAACATGGTGTGGAGAGGCAATTGAGTTGACTTCAACATGACGCCCAGAGGTTGGAGACATGCCCCCCAAGCTTCATTTCATTCGCCTAAGGCATAGGTGGATGAAAAGAAGGTTCAGGTACTAAGTCTACGAGAAGACTCGACTCAAAGGGAAAGGATCTGTTTCATTTTTTAACGAGCTTGACACAGGAATAGAACTCTGCTCGTATGACCTATTTAATTTTTTAGCGAGCTTGAAACAGAAAGGGAACCATGCTCATTGGGTACTGTTTCATTTTTTAACGAGCTTGACACAGGAAAAGAACTATGCTCATGAATGGTTTCATTTTTACACAATCTCGGAACCAAAGGGAAACTATGCTTGTTGGGGTCTATTCCATTTGTTAACGAGCTTGGAGACAAAGACCAATTTGTGCTCAGGGGGTACTCTTTCATTTTTTAACGAGCTTGACATAGGAAAAGAACCATGCTCGTTGTCATCTATTTCTTTTTTTAACGAGCTTGACACAGGAAAAGAACCATGCTCGTTTTCATATGTTTCATTTTTTAACGAGCTTGACACAGGAAAAGAACCATGCTTGTTGTCATCTGTTTCATTTTTTAATGAGTTTGACACAGGAATAGAACCATGTTCGTGGTTAAGGCCCATTGACGGGTTCCTTCCCAACATGATATTCAGAGGTTGGTAAATGCCCCCAACATGATTGATAGCGGCTTAACATGCCCCCCAAGATTCGTTTCATCTGACTACTCTTCTTCCTTACCTAACTAAGAACCTGGCTACTAATATGAAAATGTTCACCAGGGGGAAAATGAGAATTAGATGAGATGAAGGTTCCAGTTCTAACTCTAGCGAGAGACTCGAACCAATGGGAGGGAGATCTATTTCATTTTTACACAAACTTGAAATAGGAAATAACTATGCTTCAAAGGACCCATTTTATTTTTTAACGAGCTTAAAATAGAAAGAAACTATGCTCACAAAGCCTGTTTCATTTTTTAACGAGCTTGAAAGAGAATAAAACTATGCTCCAAAAAAGGGCCATTTCATTTTTTAACGAGCTTGAAAAGGAATAAAACTATGCTCACAAATGGACCATTTCATTTTTTAACGAGTTTGAAAGGGAATAAAACTATGCTCAAGACGGAATGATTTCATTTTTAGACAAGCTTGAAACCAAAAGGGAAACTTTGCTTGAATATCGGCCCTACCCAACATGATGTCCATAGGTTGGTAGGGTTCCCCCCAACATAAGAAGCTAGGGGAACACCTCTAGCATGATGCCCAGAGGCTGGAGACCCGCCCCCATCACGAGGGAGAGGAAACCATTAAAATATGCAGAACATTTAGGGAAGTCAGATGACTAGGAGTCATACGATGAGTGGGTGTTATGAAGGAAAGCTGATCGATGGTCACAATTCTCCCATCATGGGGAAAATACATCACTCGAAAGAGTGAGGACACTACAACTTTCATTACATAAACATAATCACGTCCAAGGAGTAGATTAAAATCTAAGGGACCTTGGACTACCATAACATCAATACGGACAGTTTTCCCTCCTAAAGTGATAGGTAATTGAGGAAGGATCCCTAAAGGTCCAATAGGCATTCTATTGAAAGCCAAAACCCGGTCAGTGACTGGTACAAGATGAGGGGAACCTATAGCTTTCCAAGCAGTTGAGGATAAAATACTAACAGAGGCTCCCTCATCAACTATCGTACGAAATATTTCCTTATCAGAAACTCCTACAGATACTTGAAAAGGGACACTCGAAGGAAGACAAGGCTCTGTTATCCCATTCCAATCGAAATGACCTTAATACTTGGAGGGGTTCATGTGGGAATGGACAGGATCTCCTCTGAATCGACTAGGAACACATTGGTGGTTTTCAATTCACTCTCATTTGGAAGATAAGAATGAGACGGAGACTGTGTCATGGTGACTGCTTCAGTTTGGACTTTCTCCAATGAAAGAGCGGGATTGAGTGGAGGTGAGGCCGACTCGACCACCTCATGTTCACTCTATGAAGAAAGAGTGGGATGAACTACTGGTTCTTCACTCTTTGAAGAAAGAGTGGGATGAACTATTGGTTCTTCACTCTTTAAAGAAATAGTGGGATCGACTGCTTCATCAACTAATGGGGGGTCAAGGGACAAGTTACAATATCTAGTTGGAAGGTGGTTTTGAGATACAGTAATTCCTTCCAACAATTGCGAAGCTTCATCCATGCGTGGAAAAAGGTAAGTAAGGTGCATACCCTTGCATAGCCAACAAGGATTTTTGACTTTACCTTTTCAACTCTTAACTATGGATTCACTGGTTGACGAGGCATCATCAGTATGATGTCTAGAGTCTGATGATACAGGTGGTTTGGAGGCTTTAGACCACTCTTCTGACACTTTGGAAAGACCGGGACAATCCTTGAGAAGGTGGTCACCCTTGCAAATCTTGCAACGGAACTTGGGTCTACGAGGTGTTTTCATAGAATGAGTGCCATTAGAGGAAAATGGTTGATGCTTGGTCTCTTTCTTATCCTTCTTCTTCTTTATATTCCTTTTCTTCTTCTTCTTATCCTCTCGATTACTAACATTACCTCTTTGGTCAGGCGAGGAAGAAGAAACAGAAGAAGATGCATCCGATGAAGAAGGGGAAGGATCAGTTTGGGATTGACACTCTCGTGGTGGAGAGTTAACATTTGAAACATTGGGTACAACCAAAATCACTGGATTGAATAACTATATTGGTAATCCTATGGTTAATCCAGGAAGATTTAAAGTGGCAATAAATGGAGGACCAATATCTCCAACTGTAGGAAAGGAAAAAGGCACCCCTTGAAAAGGGGCCTCTTGATTGGTAGTCCCAGAAGAGGTTTCCATATCTAAACTCTCTAAGTCCTTCTAATTATCATGCACAAGAAACGCTACTCAAACTAAAAGCAACAAGAAAACTTGTGAACATGAATGGATTCAAAAGTCTGGAACCTCATGGGATTGTCAAGGCTTCGCAAATCGCTATATACCACAGGTTCCAATAGTAAAACGCGACAAGGAGGATTGGGACCGTACCCTTTCCTGAATACCCGACTACCTGGATAGTACGTGCATGGTAATCTCCCCGAGTGCTGTTCTTGGTGTATTTCTCTACAAAGACGGCCAAATGGTTAACTCAGTTGGTTTCAGGAATCCTAATGGTGTCTCCCGATATACCCAAGGTACATGGAAGCTCAAATCCATAGTGTTGTTGTCTAATGCACAACCGTACCGCATGAGACTTTCCTATATACTACCGAGTACGTGAAACACCTTTCTATATACGCCAAGTACGTGAAACACCTTTCGATATACGCCAAGTATGCGAAGTACTTGGTGGGTACGTGAAAGAGCTTCGATATACCTGGTTGGTACATGAAAGAGATTCGATATACCGGTTGTTACATGGAAAACTAGAATACCCTCGGGTTGCAATGCAGGCAAATAACGACAACTGCCACGCTTAAGACGTCGGAACACGTCTCTAACCTAACACACAAGTTGCTAAAAGTTTTAACTTAAACTAGCGCTTGATTTTATCTTGTACGGTTAGGTGAATGTATGAGGTGAGTACATAAATGTAAACATTATGCACCCTAGCTATATGAAAATGCACTCTTTCTTTTCTATGAAGCCCTACTTAAGAAGGAGAGAGAGATATATTTTCTTCCCAAATGCACAACCCATTGCAAATGCAATTTTATTTCTTTTCAAAATGATAGAAAGAAGTAAAATATGCACCCAAAACTAACCCGAAGCAATAAAAGAGATCTTTTATGAACACCAAATGCAATAATTCTAATCCATTTCCTATCTTTTTACACTTGAAAAAGACACATCTAAGCTATGGAAAGAAAGATTCCACCAACGTTTCCAATTAAATGCAAGACAAAGAAAAGAACTCAACAATCTTATCTAACTCAAATGCATACAAATCTGAAATGAACCTTTCTTCTTCTTATGAGTGTGAGACTTGTTAGAAAAATAGGATCGCAGAGCAATAACAATTAACATAAATGCAAATATAATCACACACACATTACAAGAGAGACACAGATATATCGTGGTTCACCCAACTTGGGCTACATCCACACTGAAGTTGCCAGTCCTTATTATTCCATCCAGCAAAGTGAAGGGATACAACCTGCAGCACAACCGCTACGCTTCCTCTTCACTGTCTCACAGTCTCTCAGTCTCTCTCCTGATCTTAGAGATCTTTACAATGCATAAAACCTAATACATCTTACCCTAGCCGTATTACAAAGTCTTTATTTTATAGGGGAAATACAATGGGAAAATACCACGGGTTACCCAAAACCACGGGCTCGCAAAACAACTGGCGAAAACAACCCCGAACCCCTAAAAATGCAGAATGGGTGTACAGTCCTCCGTGGTGCACGGCTAAGACAATATCATCTATGAGACTGGAAGATTTGGCTCCACAACCAACAATCTCCCACTTGGAGACTGATCACAACAACTCCACCGCTGCTGCACTTGCTGGACTTGGATTTGGAAAATTTCTCCTCTTCACCTTCATGCTAGAAGGCCAACTGAAATCGAGCAGGAACTCAGTTTCTCTCTGGTCACTACCTTTGTGAACATGTCTCTAGGATTCTGGCTAGTGTGTATCTTTTCCAGCTTCAACAGTTCATCTTCCAGAACAAAGCATATGAAATGGTACTTGAGCTGTATATGTTTAGTCCTGGAATGGAATGCTGAGTTCTTTGCAAGATGAATGGCACTATGGATGTCACTGTACAACCTACTATCCTTTTGCTTCTTACCCAATTCCTCCATAAACCTTTGCAACCAAATCATCTCTTTACTAGCCTCTATAACAACAACATACTCTGCTTCTGTTGTTGAAAGTGCATCAACCTTCTGCAGTTTCAAAATCCAACTTACTGCTGTTCCACCTATAGTAAACACATACCCTGTAGTGCTCCTCCTGCTATCCTTATCACCTACCATATATGCATCAACATATCCCTATAGAACAGTGTCTGAACCTCCAAAACATAATGCCTGAGTGGTAGTACCTCTCAAATACCTGAGAATCTACTGTACTGCCTTCCAATGTTCTTTACCTGGATTGTTCATATATCTGCTCACAACTCCCACTGCTAGTGCAATATCTGGTTTTGTGCACACCATGGAATCAAGCTTCCAACTGTTGATTGATAGGGAATCTTGGACATGTAATCTGTCTCTTCCTGTGTCTTGGGACACATTTCCTTACTTAGATTGAAATGGCTGGCCAAAGGTGTACTTACTGGTTTTGCATTCTTCATTTTGAACCTCTCCAACACCTTTTGTATGTACTCACTCTGAGACAATGTCAATTTGCGATTTTTCCTGTCTCTCGTTATTCCCATACCAAGGGTTTGCTTTGCAGCACCCAAATCCTTCATCACAAATGAATTAGCTAGCTTCCTTTTGAGTACATTTATATCCTGCATGTTAGACCCTGCAACAAGCATGTCATCCACATACAATAACAAGATAATAAATCTTTCATTATCTAGCTTCTTGAAATAAACACAGTAGTCAGAATGACATCTACTATAACCTTGTTCTGTCATAAACCTATCAAATTTTAAATACCACTGCCTTGGAGCTTGCTTCAAGCCATATAAACTCTTTTTCAACCTGCATACCAAGTTCTCCTTACCTTTGACATCATACCCTTGTGGCTGCTGCATATATATCTCTTCCTCCAAATCCCCATGGAGAAAGGATGTTTTTACATCTAACTGTTCAAGATGCAAATATTCTACCACCACTAGACTTAAGATAGTCCTAATTGAAGTCATCTTAACAATAGGGGAAAATATTTCATCAAAAACTATACCTTTGTTCTGTGCAAACCCCTTTACAACAAGTCTGGCCTTGTATCGCTTCTTGCCTCCTTCTTCTTCCTTCAACCTGTAAATCCATTTGTTCTGCAATGCTCTTTTACCAGCAGGCAACTAAACCAAATCCCAAGTCTGGTTTCCTACCAATGAGTCCATCTCCTCATTCATGCCTTGCTCCCACTTCTTTCTAGTTTCCACCTACATTGCTTCTTCATAACATTCTGGTTCACCAACATCAGTCATCAACAAATAATACATTGAAGGAGAGTATCGTTCAGGGAGTCTACTTAACCTGGTAGATCTTCTTGCAGTTGCAGGAGTTTCTAGCACTTGCTGTTGTTCTTGATTTTCTGGCACCTTTGGAACTTCATTTTCTGTAATTTCATTAAGTACTGTGTACTCTGTGTTTTCCTTTTCCTGTTTCTTTCCATGCAACTAATCTTTATACATGACCTTTTCATTGAATATGACATCTCTACTTCTAATGATTTTGTGATTTTCATAATCCCATAAATGATAACCGAAATCATCAACCCCATATCCAATAAAAGTACATTTCTTGGATTTAGCTTCAAGCTTTGTTCTATTTTCTTTATCAATATGGACAAATGCTTCACAACCAAATGTTCTCAGAAATGAGTAGTTTACCTTTTTATCTGTCCATGCCTCCTCCGGAATACCACCATCCAAAGCACTTGAAGGTCCTATGTTTATTAAATAAACAACAGTATTACAGCATCCACCCAAAACTATAAGGGAAACACTGCATGCTCATACACCTTGCACGCTCCATGATCGTTCTGTTCATCCTTTCTGACACACCATTTTCTTGTGGTGTTCCTGGGACTCTCTTCTCTCTACGAATCCCATGGTATGAATAGTAACTATCAAACTCCTTGCTGCAGTATTCACCTCCATTATCAGATCTGAGACACTTCAACCTTTTTATTGTCTCATTCTCAACCAAAGATTTCCACTTCTTAAAAGTAGCAAACACATCCTATTTCTGTCTAATGCAATAAACCCAAGTTTCCTAGTTGCATCATCAATAAATGTAACATAATAATGAGTGCCACCAAGAGATTGTACCTGAGCCAGTCCCCATACATCTGTATGACTAGCTCTAACTTTTCATTCTTCTTCTACTGCCCAACCCTGAGAAATCTGACTCTCTTCTATTTTCCATAAACACAGTTCTTACAGAATTCCAAACTTACCTGCTTCAAATCTGGCAGCAACTTCCTTGAGTGGAGAATCTGCATCACCTTCTCACTCATGTGGCCAAGCCTATGATGCCACAATGTTGTATCTGTTCCTGTGGAAGCTAAAGAGATAGAATGGTCAGTATTATGAGGACATAAATACAACGTACCTACCCTGTCTCATTTTGCTATCACCATTGATCCTTTAGTGATCTTCCACCACTTTTCTCCAAATGTAGATAGACAGCCGCCATCTCCCAACCGCCCTGTTGAGATCAAATTTCTTTTCATAGCAGGAATATGCCTAACATCTTTTAACAGCCAGTTAGTTCCATTCTGAACTTTTATCCATACCTTACCCATTCCAACAATTTTACATGGCTCATCATCACCCAATAAAATATGTCCAAAATCGCCTGGAACATAATCATGAAAGTATTTCCTATGGGGTGTAGCATGACATGAAGCCCCTGAATCTACTACCCAGTAATCACTAGTATTATCTAATGCAAGAATCAAATCATCTTGTAGCACATCACCTGCTACATTTGCTTCCTGGATAGTTTCCTTCTGTGCATCTCCTTTCTTCTTTAGAGATCTGCAGTCTTTCTTCAGATGTCCTTTCTTTCCACAATTCCAGCAGTCTATCTTTCCCAGTCTGGACGTGGATATGCCCGTTTTAGACTTCCCATGATTACCTTGGCTCTTTCCTCTCTCCTTTTGTCTTCCCCTGGTCTCCATGGTCAACACATTACCTAATGTCTCACCTGTGCTTTTTCTTCGCATTTCCTCGCTAAGAATAACACCAATAACATTATCAAATTTCAAGGTGTTTGAACCAGAGACAGAGTTACTTACAGCCATGACCAAGCTATTCCAGCTTTCTGGAAATGAACACAAGATTAGAAGAGCCCTAACCTCATCATCAAAGTTCACACTTACATAACTTAGTTGATTTGTAACCGTATTAAACTCATTTAAATGATTAGTAACAGATCCACCTTCAGACATCTTCATATTAAATAAACGCTTCATTATAAATACCTTATTGGAGGCCGAGGGTTTTTCATACAGCTTACCTAATGCGCTCATCAAACCCTCCGTTGTTGTTTGTTTTGAGATATTGAAAGCCACCGACGAAGCCAGGCTCAGCCGTATTGTTCCCAGAGTTTTTCTGTCAAGAACCTTCCATTCTTTGTCCTTCATAGCCGCCGACTGCTTTGATCTTCCTCCCAACGATAGGAATAGATCCTTCTGGTACAGATAGTCCTCCATTTGCATCTTCCATAACTGGAAGTTTTGGCCTTTAAACTTCTCAACCTTAAAATTTCCTTCTTCTGCCATTGCTCCCACTCGAACCAGAAGCCCTAGCTTCCTGCGGGTTTATCTGCCAAATAGACCTTTGGCTCTGATACCAATTGTTAGAAAACCAGGATCGCAGAGCAATAACAATTAACAGAAATGCAAATATAATCACACACACATTACAAGAGAGACACAAATATATCATGGTTCACCCAACTTGGGCTACGTCCACACTGAAGTTGCCAGTCCTTATTATTATTTCGTCCAGCAAAGTGAAGGGATACAACCTGCATCATAACCGTTTCACTTCCTCTTCACTGTCTCACAGTCTCTCTCCTGATCTTAGAGATCTTTACAATGCATAAAACCTAATACATCTTGCCCTAGCCGTATTACAAAGTCTTTCTTTTATAGGGTAAATACAATGGGAAAATACCACGGGTTACCCAAAACCATGGGCCCGCAAAACAGCTGGCGAAAATAGCCCCGAACCCCTAAAAATGAAGAATGGGTGTACAGTCCTCCGGGGTGCATGGATAAGACAATATCATCTATGAGACTGGAAGATATGGCTCCACAACCAACAAGACCAAGAATTTCAAATGATCAAATTAAAGCAAGAAGAATACTTATGTTTTCTGATTTCATGAATACAACAAAAGAGTGACAAAATCAAGCTTCTCTTTGAACTAAAGTGGAGACAAAGAATTAGTCTTTTCCAACAATCATTAGATAGCTCAGGATGTAAGGGAAACAAGATGCACAACCCAAGAAAAAGAGGCTAAAAAAGACATGGATATCTCAGACTTTTCGAGTCTTTAAAACAAGCCAATCACACCAAACCAAAAATGATCTCAAAACCTTAATATGGGTCAAAACGACTGTAGGATACATGATTCATGGCCATGAGGGGGAATTTTTTTTCAAAAATAGAATCCATTTCGCTTAAAAATGCAAGCAAAATACTAGTTTTGACTCAAAGGGCCAAACATGGATCCAAATCTCAAAAGACCCAAAAAATGGAGGAAAATGATAGTATGTTGTGTCTAGGAGGTCCGTGGCTGGAAAGTACAGCACAGAGAAGGTCTGCACACCAAATCAAAACTCAATTCAAAAAATGGAGGGGGGATGCCCTTGTATCAAATTTAACAGATCGGCGCGGTCTGTGTTCAGGCACAAAGTGACTGTCGTAGGTCTCTAGTGCGGGGCTTGCGACGATGTCGCAGGACACCAGTGGGAAAACTGCGACGACAACTCAGAAGATAGAGAAGCAAAGTGCAAAAAATGACAGATCGTTCTGGTTCTACTGCCTAGGTGCGATGGGAGAGATCCAAACTCAAGGATCAACAGATCTCCAAGAAATGAGCAATAAAAGAGTCTAAAGATTGTGAGCACGGACTCATAGGAAGACAACAAACTCTTCAAAGTGAAGATCTGATGGTGAAAAAGTATTTGGAGGAAAATGATATGGCTTGCAAAAGAAATCAATTGAAAATGGTATTCAAATTGAAAACTAAAAACAATGTTCTTCCCCAGCGGAGTCTCCAAATTTGTTATCCGGACAATCTACCAAGAGCGAACTCAAGGCATGATATCCCTAGCTTAATGCAAGACTAGAACAAATGAGACATAATATGAAATAACTTTCCTAGATCTAATTAGAGATCGAGTGACTAGATGCTTTACCTTTCAGATCACGGATCCTTTCTCCTTGATGTTGTTCCAAGCTTTATGGTCTTCAGATATCACCTGCAAAATCTGTCAAGACATACAAAACAACACAAGTAGTAAAATGCATCTAAACAATAACAGATCTAAGTAAGCAGTTAAGCAAGCAAACTACACAAACATCATCAATGCAACAACATTTGGTTGAAAGCATTTATATTACTGTATAAAAAGGGAAAGTACATAGAAGGAAGTGATTAAAATCAAGGCTTAACATAGCAATCCTTCTCCAACAAGCCAATGCCAAAGCCTCCAAAGGGAGTATAGATCTCCCAAAAGATGAATAGAGATCTCCTAAGCTAATTTCACCAGCATGTAGGTACTATAGGATTCCTCCCTTTGGAATAGAGAGGAGCTTCACTTATATAGGGCTAAAGAGATAGGGTAGGTTGAGGATTGGGGGAGATGGTTAAGGGATCCTCCCATTAGGTTAGGAACTGAAATGCCACCTCACCTAGAGTCTATGGATAGGTCTCCACCTCAAAAAACTTCTAGAAAGACCTCGAGACTCCCCAAAATAGCCTTTAACCAACCTCGTTGCACCTTGGTAGAGGACACAGAGCGACAGAGGGGGTCTGTCGCACTTTGCTAGAGGACAAATTGCGACAGTGTCTCACCCTAGCTGACCAAGAACTGCGACAGAGGGGGTCTATCTCACCCTGTAGGAAGACAAAGTGTGACAACCTACTCAAAGAGGTCAACTAGGCAGGGAAATCTCTCAGTTGGATGTGTTTTAGCCCAGAATGAGTTTAGGGGTCAGAGCAAAGAGTTTACACAATGGTCAAGATGACGACATTATCACACGGTCATGATGACGACACTTGGTCATAATGACGACACTTGCAACGGTCATGGTGATGACACTAGGTCATGATGACGACACTTGCAACACTTGCACAAGGGTGACGACATTTTGGTGTAACAAAAACCTTATACTATCAATAGTAAAAAAAATAGATTTGATCTAGCCATTGGCACATCATGGAGAATACAATATGTGAGGTAATAAAATAATCTTACTTTCCTATTGGTGGTCAAGGTGCAACAAAAGAACTTTGATCATAAATTTGGGTAAAAATGAAGATTACAATATGTGAGGCATCAAAACAAGATATTTTCATTTCATTGACCAGTTGATTGACATTGATTCCCCTAGCTTGTTGGATTGTAACACTTGAAATACAATTAGGTATATCTATTTTATTGTTTATTCACATCCATTTTTCATAAACAAAAATGCAAATCTAGTTTGAAATATGAATCATGTTGTGAAGGATATTTTAAATGTCTTAGGTAGAATTCAATTCTTATGGAGGATATGTTGAGTATATACACAAATGGTCTCTTATGAGGAGGATACTAACAAAATTTCCAAGAGGAAATTTTAGAAAATGTAGATTGATTCATAAATTAGAAGTATTTTGTTGATTAATTAATATATTACAATACAAAAAAATTGTCACATTCAATTTTTCCACCATGAAGCTATAAAATTTCTACAACCAACACATTGTGTGTCATCATAAGTCACGCGTATATTGATGTGATTATTCAAACTTGGTAGAAAATACTCCTCTCCAATGTGGAAGATCTACTCATTTGAAATGACCTATATGTATATAATCATTGTTATATCACTGTTTACAAAAAAAAGTATATAATTATAAAATAAGTGTATAAATAACAATTGTAAGATATTAATGCTAAATCAATATGTGTGTGTGAGAAGAAATCTTTGCATAGCTTACCTATTATAAAAAATGTATATCATTAATTAAAAAATATATAGATACAAAAAAAATTGAAAAAAATTTAACTTTTATAGATTCACACATTCTTGTAATAAGAGGTAGATATTCACAAGATTTATAAAGTTAATTGCGTACAATAAATATACATTAGTGAGATAAAAATATATACCTCAATAAAAGAATCATAATTAAAAATCTATATGCCAATTAAAAATCATAATCTAAATTCCATACCATATTAAAAAAATCATAATCTACAATAAAAAAATAAATATAGGTTTTATTATATGTTACTTAGGGAAGGAAAGGATTGGAAATAAACTTAGGATACCAGAGAAACACTGTTTTTTTATCAAAATTTTCAATTCAAAATAAACTACCAATGAAGCTGACCTTTTGATTATTCACTGTGAGTGGCATGTTTACCATTTTGAGAAATATTTGGGAATATCTTCGAAGGGAATGATACTTCATGTTTGCACTCCAAGAAATATGATCACACAACAAAATATCAATAAAAGTTCCCTTCTACCTCTAAAAAATTAAAACTTTGTGGCAGTATGATTTTAATTGTTGAAAAATATGTGTCAAAAGGGGCCTTATGAGAAGATGTAAATATGCACAAGTGCCACAACAATGGCTATGTCCTTGCAGTTAGGAAATAGGGAATGTATTTTAGGAATAATTGTGTATTTAAAAAAAAAGGTTTATAAAGTACATACATGTATATCTTTATTCTTTGTCATGGTACAATTCTCACATATGCTCAAAACACATTATTAGAGCATCAACACCACACAAAGCATTCTTATCTCAGTTGTTTCTTAGCAGTCAACTTTCTTTTTTGTAATGTTTATTTTTTTTTTAGCAATATTAGTCCCTTTAGTTTTAAGTAAGTATAGTGTTACATTCCTTAAGAATGAAGGCAGTGTGAAGCATTATCCTGAAAATCCAAGGGCATTATATGCCGGGACAACTCTTGTTATAGAATATATGAATTAGGATTTCAAGTGGAGTTAACAATTTTCTTTGTTGTAATTAATCCTTTTTAATTGGAGTTAAAAAGTATAATACTCATTCAAAAGGTACCTTTTGACCCAAAAAAAATTGAATATTCCTATATGTGTGAGATAATTAAAGGAGAAAGAGTTAGGGGAAGTCTCATTTTATGGCATGTTAGTGCATTGAATCCTCCGATAACTTGTAAAATGGTTTTTTCATAACCATGTTCCAAAAAAACAACTATTTATTCATCAAATTAAAATTTAATGGAAAAACCTTCCAATTTTTTAGAATTAGCAAGCTTTAATTATTTTTAAAATATAACATTTATATATATACCTCTTTTTTATACCATTTGTACCATGTATTATTTTGATTGAGCAAAATATGAGTATTAAATTATGAATAAGGCTAAACATTTTACATTTTTAATCATTTTTCGGTTTGTTATCTCAAAATATTGATAGTCAAAATTGTCATTTTGGATTGATGATTAGAATATTGAGTTTTAATGTAATTATTGTTGCTTAACATTGACCAAGATTTGGTTGAAGTTGTGATGTAATCTTTGGAATTGTTGACACTAAATACCAAACATGGGGTTCAATGCACAGGCCAATAGAAAACCATTAGCATTGGCATTTTCAATACCCTCAAGTAAAGTAAGGTCTCACCCAAGACACTAATAGGCATTACATGGGAATATTCATAAGATAAGAAATAAAAGATGATTTATATCAAAAAACCAATACAAACATAATCATTCGCCATTCATAAATGCATTGCTTAGAAAAGACATAACTTGAAAATTTTAAGAAGGGGGAACCAACTTCCATTTCATTCCATCTTAGAACAATAGATTACATGCATGCATAACTCCTTATATATTCATCGTACAGCATATAAAACCCTAACTAGTCTTGATTCCAACAACATAACAATATATTTCCTAGAACACTCTGTCATCAACCCACATTACCCCTATTTAAACATATTTTGGTTGGTTACAATATGACACAATTGTTACTTATCCCTTCTCTTGGAAAGTGTGCAAGAAACCCTATGCAAAATACTTAAACATATTTTGCAAACACAAATTATTACAAGGATGCACATAAAACAACATGAGTGCGCACAACAAAACCCAGGTGCACACATTGCAAAAGCATGCACAACACTTCAAAATGGAAAAATAGGGCACCAAGAACCCTCCAACAAAAACAAAATTATTTTCCATGAGATAATCTAGCTCACTCGAGAAAAATAGGGCCCAATGAGAGAATATATTGCTTCACTCGAGTGTGCAAATCGATGATTCTTCTGGATTCCACATTACATAAATCTTCAATATTTTGGATGTGCTTGTCATAATTGGCAACAAATTCCTTGGTACCTTGCACAAGTTCGGGCCTCAATTTTTCAATTGTTATGATGGATTTTCTTGCAAGATCTTGAGATTCTAGTATATCAGTATAATTATTTTGCACCATATCCTATATATGAGCCACTTTACTAATCAACTATTGTTGTTCTGCACTTGCTATCATAATCTGATTGGATAATTAAGCCATTTCAAGCATATTGAATGCTTGGGAACTTGGTGGTAGATGGTTTGGGATCTTTGGTTTTTACACCACTTGGCTTGTCAATTTATTAATAGTTTTCTCACATTCCTAAACTTTTGGAAAATGGTGCAAATAATTCCATAGTTAAAAGCTTGAATTTACAATTTCTGAAAAAATAGCAACTTCATTCCTTATCTTCTCCAATCTTTCATTAGATTCCTTGATGTGCTTATTCAACTCCATTTGATCTCTTATAGGTAGGTTTTATACTTCATGCTCTATATTTTGAGTATGGGTGCACAAAGTACCATAGGATGCTCAAACTCTAGTAATTTTCTCATACATAGTAGCGGGTGCAATAAGTTCTAAAGGATCCATTTCCATTTCCATGTATGTAACTGCTTCAATCTTATTCGTCGATGATTCTTTGGTTGTAACCTCTTGCACATCATTTTTGGTCAAGGTCTGATAGGTGCACCCAAATATCTAGTGTTGACCATCTAGCTCAATCATTATGGTACCCATGTATTGGTGAAAGTCTATGGAAGACATGCAAGACAAATCCAGTTCTCCCTTTTTAACTTGTCAAGAGTTTTTGCTTTTTCTACAAGTCCTTTGGTGACTAGAGCCACATGATTGATTTCCAAAAATTTATGAGAAACCCCCTTTATCCATAATACATCATGGACTTTATGAAGGAGTGGTGCATTTAGTATGAACTGGAGACTTTGGGTGCTAGTTAAATGGTTCTCCTTCAGGTGGTGTAGTTTACTCAAAATACTATCAAAGAAATAGAACTTGGTTTGAGGAATCTCAATTTAGTATTTGTTCTACCTCCAAGTGTGAATATAGGGTATCCACAATTTATTGAATCTTATTAACAATAGGGGATTTTGAATCTTGTCTCACTTGTTGAAATGGTGGTTCTATCTCCTTTAGGATAGGAATGTATTTTAAGTGTCCTGGGAGTATCTATCTCTTCATTGGTAGTTTTTCTTTATTTGATGCATGCATGGTCCTTTGTGTTGTTGATTTGATTCAAGAATGGTCATTGATTCCTTTTCACTCAATGGTGGTGTTGATGTATTTGTAACTTCAGAAGATATTCTTCTATGTATTACATTTGTAATTTATTGTATATCCAACAGAGATGTTATATTCCTCTTATTAGAAGTGTCGTCATTTGAGTTGATGGGTTATTATACCACTAGTGAGGGGTCGGCCCTAGTTAGGTCACGTGGTTGGGTTATTAGGCTTCCTTAGGAAGTTGGCCCCAGTGATTTATTGGCAGGTCAAGTCAGTGTATAAATAGAGGGTGTGCCTCTCTCATTCTATTCATTCACTCACTTCTCAAGCTCACATAGCTAAGAGAGAAAGTGGCGCACATGTGGAGGAGGAGGAGCATCTGCTAGAGACATCTCTTTGGGTTTGATCCTTGTGATCTTGTATTGGGGCTTATTCTATCTCTGAGGAAGTTGCGGGGTTTTTCACCTTCTTGGTTTTTCCCGAGGAAACTCCGTGTCTCTTGCATGCTTGCATTATTGTTTATGATTGATATGTTGTAGATATACTGTACATGTTATTCTCTTAATGATCCTGAATGATAATGGAATGAAATTATCGAAAAATTAACATGGTATCAGAGCTGACCTAAGAAGAAGGAACTGTGCAGCTACGGAAGCTAGGGCTTCTTAATTTCTGGGTTTCTCTCCACAGATCATCAAAGGCAGGAGGATAGATTGACTCTCCTAGCAAGGGCACATCTTTCTCTTGAGACAGAATTCAATTCTGAGCATTTTCAGTTTTTGACCTAAACATTAGGGTTTCTGCAAAAAATGGAATTTCTGAAATCTGAGATCACGGCTGGAAGCTCCTCTGGAAAATCAAAGTTTAGATCTTTGGATCGAAATATTTGGTTGGGTGAAGCTCCAGGAAAATCAAACCCTAATTCAGGGTCCTGTCTAGTGAATCCAGAAGTTTCAAAAGCAATTTTGAGGGGTGAAAATTTGCATATTTCAAATTCTGAGGTGACCAGCTTGACCAGCTCAGCAAGGCACATCTTTCTATCCTTTCAGAAATTTGAAATTAAAATTTTGAATTTTTAGGGTTTCTCTAACAAACCCTAATCCAGCTCCATATCCAATTTTCAACAAATCAAGTGGTAAGACATAATAACTTTTCTATTTCCATTTGAAGTACTCTTTAAGATGTCTAACCACACCAAGCTTGAGGATAAGCTTAAAGGGGATGATAACTTCCAAGCCTGGAAGTATAGGATTGGGTTAATCCTAGAAGAGAATGAGTTGGACACTTACATAAGTGAAGAGGTTCCTGTCCCAAAGGGAGAAGAGGCTAAAGACTTACACAAGAAGAACCTGGTCAAGGATAAGAGAATCAATGCTGATTCTATCAAAGACCATCTCATACCTCATGTGTCTTCCCTAAAGACACCTAAGGAGATGTTTGACTCCTTGAGCAAGTTGTTTGAAGGAAAGAACATAAATCCGAAGATGACTCTGCGGAACCAATTGAAAGGGGTAAAGCTTCATAATGGAGAGACCATTCAATCCTACTTTTCTAAGGTCTCTCAAATCAAGGAACAACTTGAAGCTGTGGATGAAGTAGTAGAGAATGGTGAAATTGTAATGACCACTTTGAATGGCCTACCTAGGTCATGGGACTTACCTAGGTCATGGGACTCCTTCATCCAAGGAATCTGTGCAAGAAGGAAACTGATCTCTTTCAGTAGACCGTGGGAGGAATGTTCACAAGAATAAGCTAGGCTTGTGGCCCAAGAAGAAAAGATGAGAAATGAAGATCAATCTCTCACAACACATACCAAGAAAGGAAATATCAAAAGGCAGCAATCTTATCACAATAAAACTCCACACCACCATCATCATAGAGAAAAGAAAGATCTGAGATGTTTCAGTTGTAATGAGAAAGGACACTTTGCTTCAGAATGTCCCAAGAAAAGAAAAGAAGCTACCAACAACAATAAGAAGAATTCTAACAAGAAGAGATATCATGCTCATGTTGCTGAGGATGATGAACCTCCCAGGAAGAAAACTAGAGAAGAAAGTGATGACTCATCAAGTGAAGATGAATATGTTCCAATATCTACTCTCACAAGTACTATCTCGCATGGATGTGATGATTGGCTTATTGTTAGTGGGGCTTCCAAACACATGACTGGGTTTAAAGAATCCTTTGTAGATCTATCTGAACATGAGTCACCCCATAAGGTGAAACTTGGGGATGACTACCAATATCCCATAAAAGGAAGTGGTGAAGCCTCCTACAAATTAGACTATGGGAAGTCTTTGAAGATGAAAGATGTTCTATATGTACCTGGGCTTAAGAAGAATCTCCTCTCCATATCATATTTGGATGCAAAGGGGATTAGAGTTGCATTTGTGGATGGCTAAGTACTTATGTGGCCAAAGGGTAAGACCATAGATGATGCAGTAGTGATTGGAGAGCAAGAGGGAGGATTGTACAAATTGAAGGGACAACCTAAACATGCCATGGTACATGAGTCCATGGAGCCAAGTGAACTTTGGCATAGAAGGCTTGCACACATGCACTATAGAGCACTACCAATTGCAAGCAAAGTAGTAGAAGGTCTTCCTGAAATCCAGTCAGAGCATGAAGGTGTTTGCAAACGATGTGCAAAAGGAAAGAACACAAAGAAGGCATTTCCAAGCAATGAAAGCAAAGCAAAAGGAATCTTGGAGATTATCTACTCCGATGTCATCCAATTCTCTGAGTGGGTATGTATATTATGTTTCCTTCATTGATGATTTCTCTAGGAAGACTTGGGTTTATTTCTTAAAGAATAAAGTTGAAGTGTTTGATAAGTTCAAGGAATTCAAAGCCTTGATATAAAATCAAACTGATAAAAAGATCAAGACCTTCATATCCAATAATGGCGGAGAATTCACTTCAGGTGATTTCAAGAAGCTATGCAATGATTCAGGGATTAAGAGGGAGTTGACTACTCCCTACAATCCACAACAAAATGGAGTTGCAGAAAGGAAAAATAGAACTATCATGGAAGCAGCATGGGCAATGCTTCATGACCAGGATTTGCCTATGCATCTATGGGCAGAAGCAACTAGGATAGCTGTATATGTGCATAACAGAACACCTTACAAGATACTTAACAACAAGACACCAGAAGAAGTCTTCTCTGGTAAGAAACCAGAAGTTAGCCATCTCATAATATTTGGCTGTCTAGTATATACACACATTCCAAAGGAAAAGAGGACAAAGCTAGATCCTTCAGGAAAGAAGGGCATCTTTGTGGGTTACAGTGAAAGCTCGAAGGCTTACAGAATATACTTTCTAGGGTTCAAGAATATTGACATCAGCAAGGATGTCACATTTGATGAAGATTCAACATACATCAAATCAAGGAAGACACCTGTTGAAGACCATGAAGAACCAAAGGTAACCAAATTTCAAGACACCCCTATGAAAGAAGCAATTCTAGAAGAAGATCATGAAATTGAAGATCCACAAGAACCAATAGATCCACCCCGTGAGAAGAACTCTCACAAGAGGAAACCTGCATGGGCTAGAGAGATCATCCAAGAGGCAGAAAGGTACGACATTCCAGAAGAAGAACACAGAGAAAGGAAGAGGACTAGATCACATACCAGTTATGTTGCCTTGCTCTGTGACATTATGAACAAAGAACCTTCAAGTTATGAAGAAGCAGCGGAAAAGAAATAATGGAAGGATTCCATGGTCGAGGAATAACAGTCGATCATGAAGAATAATGTTTGGGATGTGGTCCCAAGACCAGAAGGGAAGTATGTTGTGACTTCCAAGTGGATCTATAAGATCAAGAATGTTGTAGATGGCAGCATAGAGAAATATAAGGCAAGGTTCGTAGCTCGTGGCTTCTCCCAGAAAGAGGGAATAGACTATGAAGAAACTTTTTCTCCTGTAGCCAGATACACTTCCATCAGAACAATACTTTCTCTGGCTGTAGTGATGAAGTGGAAGATACACCAGATGGATGTCAAGACAAATTTCTTGAATGGTGTAGTCGAAGAGGAAGTGTATGTGGAGTAGCCACACGATTTTGAGACACATGACAGGGAGTCATATGTGTGCAGATTGGAGAAAGCCTTGTATGGATTGAAGCAAGCTCCTAGGACTTGGTATGGTAGGATAGACAACTTTCTATATAGCTTGGGATTTACTAAGAGTAAAGAAGATTCCAACCTTTACTACAAGGTTGAGGAAGGAAATCCTGTGATACTACTTTTGTATGTGGATGACCTGTTTGTTACAGGTGAGGATAGATTGATTGCCGATACGAAGAGGAAGCTTGCTGCCAAGTTCGAGATGAAGGACTTGGGGATGATGCACTACTTTCTAGGCATGGAGGTGTGGTAGAGTGCAGATGGAATATTCCTTGGACAAGGGAAGTATGCAGTAGAGATCCTGAAGCGGTTCGGGATGATGGACTACAAGGCCATGGCCACACCTATGGCATCGAACCTAAAGCTTCTGTGTGATGCTTCATCTGATACGGTTGATGTCATTGTGTATCGTTAGATGATTGGGTCCTTGATGTACCTGATGAACACAAGACTAGATATTTTCTTTGCGGTGAACACATTGAGTCAGTTCCTGAAGGATCCCAGAGGTGTTCACCTAGTTGCTGTAAAGCATATTCTGAGGTACCCGAAGGGTACAATTGATTATGGGCTCAAGTATGATGCGAATCAAAAGTTTAACCTAGAGGGTTATGTTGATTCAGATTGGGCAGGCAGTGTTGTAGATAGGAAGAGCACTTCTAGGTGCTGCTTCAATATGGGATTAGGTGTGATCTCTTGGTTTAGCAGGAAGTAGTCCTGTGTAGCACTGAGCACAACCGAAGCAGAGTATGTCGTAGCTTGTTCGGCTAGTTGTGAGGCAGTATGGCTGAGGAAGCTACTGTCTGAGTTATTTGATCTCTCGTTGGATGCTACCTGTATCTATTGTGATAACTAGAGTTGTGTAAAGTTGTCAGAGAACCCGGTGTGCCATGATAGGTCGAAGCACATTGAGATCAAATATCACTATATTAGGGATATGGTTCAGAGAGGAGCAGTGAAGCTCCTGTATGTTGCTACGGATGAGTAGATTGCAGATGTATTGATGAAACCACTAGCCAGAGTGAAGTTTGAGTACTTCAGAAAGAGGCTTGGTGTTCTTCAGATTGAAGATACTCTGAGGAAGAAGTGATGGGACACATTTGCAGGAGCCATTCCAAGCATGGTGATAGGAGGGTCCTTCCCATGGATTTGGATTTAAGCACTGTCTGATGAGCATCAGGACGATGCTCTAGATGACATGCATCAGGACGATGCTGCAACGATGATCAGGATGATCATGCTATGATGACATGCATCAGGACGATGTTGTGACGATGATCAGGATGATCATGCTATGATGACATGCATCAGGACGATGCTGTGAAGATGATTAAGATGATAATTCTATGATGACATGCATCAGGTGGATGCTTTGACATGATCAGGTGGATCATGTGTGATGAGTTCGGAAGATGCAGATGCACATGGGATTTTCAGACATGGTTGTAGATGTGTTCTCCCATGGTCGTGATGTAATTGCCGGGATTTTCCAACATGGATGCAGATGTGTTCTCCCATGGTTGTGATGTAATTACTGAAGCTTTTTCGACATGGTTGTAGATGTGTTCTCCCATGGTTGTGATGTAATTGCTGAGCCATTCTCACATGGTGGTAGATGTGTTCTCCCATGGTGCAGATGTAAGGGTTGGAGCCATTCTCACATGGTAGTAGATGTGTTCTCCCATGGTGCAGATGTAAGGGTTGAAGACATTTTTCACATGGTGGTAGATATGTTCTCCCATGGTGAAAAAGTAAGGGCTGGAGCCTTCCCCGAATGGTGGTAGATGTGTTCTCCCATGTTGGTGGTGTAAGTTTTGTATGATGTGCATCTGGGTTGTGCTTCATGGACGATGAGATGAGATGATTAGTATGATCATGAGTATCAGGATGATACTTTGTGGCTGTGGACAGGTTGTGCAATTGCATGTAAAAGATCCTGGGAGATCCAATAGGTTGAGCAGTGAGCTCGTAAAAATCTTGGGATGCTCTTTCGAGGTTTTGTTGACTCACATAATCAGTCCCGAGGATTCCATAGGTTGGCCATAGATGATGAAGAGCTACAGGAGGCTAGGCCTACATCCAACATGAAAAAGGGTTGGCTTTGTAGAACTTACTATGACGAGAAGAATTCAGAGATAACCCAGTGATCGAGATGCAGAGTACAACAATAGTGATGATGATGATGCTCTATGATCCAGTGATGATGATCCAACTCCAGAATTGAATACTTGCGCCAATATGTATTGATGACCTGTGTTCAGAATACCTTCCTAGTTAAGAGGGAGTGTTGATGTATTTGTAACTTTGGAAGATATTCTTCTATGTATTACATTTGTACTTTATTGTATATCCAACAGAGATGTTATATTCCTCTGATTGGAAGTGTCGTCATTTGTGTTGATGGGTTATTAGACAATGAGTGAGGGGTCGGCCCTAGTTAGGTCATGTGGTTGGGTTATTAGGCTTCCTTAGGAAGTCGGCCCCAGTTATTTATTGGCAGGTCAAGTCAGTGTATAAATAGAGGTTATGCCTCTCTCATTCTATTCATTCACTCACTTCTCAAGCTCGCATAGCTAAGAGATAAAGTGGTGCACATGTGGAGGAGGAGGAGCATCTGCTAGAGACATCTCTTTGGGTTTGATCCTTGTGATCTTGTATTGGGGCCTATTCTATCTCTGAGGAAGTTGCGGGGTTTTTCACCTTCTTGGTTTTCCACGAGGAAACTCTGTGTCTCTTGTGTGCTTGCATTATTGTTTATGATTGATATGTTGTAGATATACTGTACATGTTATTCTCTTAGTGATCTTGAATGATAATGGAATGAAATTATCGAAAATTTAATAGGTGGTTGTTTATTAGTGGGATAATATTGTTGGATTTTGTTCCATACAAAGGACTTGGGACGATCCTCAAACCTATTCTCTTCTTCTGGACTAGCCTTTTTTCTTTTGTGCTTCTTCTTGTTCTTTAAATAGGTGTTCCTCCTCCCTTTTCTCCCATTTGTGTTTCTACAAAATACATAAATATTCTCAAACTAATGATGTTCTTAATTCCTTGTATTGATGGTGCTTGGCAGTTGGTTTTATTTCCCAAACAATTTCGACTTCTAAATCTTGCTTTGGATGCAATTGTTTTGGCCACTCTTCAATTGATAACTAGATGTCTAGTTCAATAATCCAGAATGGTAAGATGGTTGCTTCAATATGTGGATCTGTGTGCAATATAAAAAAGACATTATGGACATCAATTTCAAATAAAATATGTCCATCATACATATTTACCAAGTGGTATAAATTATTGAATGATTTTAGGCTAGCCTATATAAAGACAAGTAGATTGTGAATATCTTACTAAAGCTAAACCTTTGTGAAGGGATTCCCACTAAAATAGAAGTGGATTGAGAATCTTGAAAGCAGATGCAGAAGATGGATTATTGGAAACTACCTATTTTTTATTCATTGTATCACGAGGTTGGATATCTTTGGAGAAATTATAAGGAAAAAAGGACAGTTAGGCTTGTAGGAAGAAGGAATGGGTTGAAAAAGAGAAGGGTTTGTTGAGTTTAGAAGGAAATAATGGTGATTGTGTACATGAAATGGATGAGAAGAATTCCAATTCATTAACGCTCCCATTTCAAATTTCTCCAATGGATGCAAAAGCAAGTATTTAGGACTCGAACCCGATACCATGTTCACAACAAGGTACAACTCTTCAAGTTCTAGAATCTTGCACCATTTTAGTCATAAAATATATAAATACCATGATAGAGAATCCTTGTTCTAGTTATGTTCATAGTAAGGGAGGGATAGAGGTGGGAAACCCTAATCCCTTATGTAGCTTCAATGCCTTAAATCCTCATGTCAATGAGAAAGACATTCTTTTGGGAAATATGGAAGCTACAACTTCCTCATAAGAGACGACCCTAAAGGAAGAAGGGGGGGGGGAAGTCCCAAAAACAACCCTTAGGTCAAATTACTTGTTCTAAGACCTAGGAAAGAAACTTATGTAGAGGACAAACGATAAATAAAAGGAGGCCTGGTAATGGGCATAGGTTAGATACCCTTTGTTGGGAGGAAAAATTATATGTCAACTGCAAAAAAAATCCTTTTAAGAAGATAGGGAGGGGAAACAAATGAAAATAAAAGGGGTCATTACACTAGCATTTTTCACCCCAAAATACGACAGCATAGATGTTCGATTTTCGACATCTGTTGTCGACTATCCGACAAATCCCATCTTTTTTTAACGTTGGTTGAAATTTGGCTACAATCCGACGTCTTACATGCCCGTCGGATATCCGATGCCTCTTCTGTCGGATAGTAAGTCGAATATCCGACGGCAAGCCTATCTTAAGATGGTCAATGTCCAACGTTCTGTGCCGTCAGAGGTATGGCAGGAACGTCGGATGTCAGGGTGGGTAGAGTCGGATATCCGACATGCATATCCATCGGTGGAATGGAATGAACGTTGGATATCTTCATATGTAGAGTCGGATATCCGACGGATATAGGCAATTTAAAAAAAAACACTATTGATTTGCCATCGTGATCATGCCATCCATCAAATTGAAGACAATTCCCGAACCAAATTTTTTTTTATAAATTTTATTAATAACCATTTTGGTACTTTGGTCCAAATGTTTTTTCTAACTCATTGTTTCTCGATATTGTGTTCCTAGTGCCACCTCTCTATATCAATGCATAAATAAACCTTTGCTTGGTTTCTGGTTCTAGATGCATGCTATTATTTGTAGTTGCATGCCATTGAGTGTTGTTTAGAAATGATGTACAGGAGGACTATTATGTGGCAAATATATATTGATTCTTGATGGTTATCTCATTCACTACTCGGTAGTCAGTACACGTTCACAAACATTCATCCTGCTTAAGCACTATGATGATAGGAAACCCATAAGGTGAAACACTGGGTTATATATATGACTCCTTTCTCCAAGAGCTATTATAATTGCTTCTTCACATCATTGACTTTCAATAAAAATTGTTGATACAATCCAATATAGGGAAATGGAGATTCTGAAAACTGTATGGTGGAAACTACAAAAGATTTGTAAGATGCTACTAATTGCACATGACATATCTCATTCAAATATTCTCAAGGAGATTCCAGGGAATTTAAAGAGAAGGTTAAAGATATTGGTTCCAATGCATCATTTACTCATCCTTTGAAGTTGTGGAAACTTGAAATTGGTTATGATCAGGAGCAACCGAACATCACAACAAGCTCCAAGAAATTGTCAAAATTTAGATGACATGGGAGTGGGTTGTAGAAAGGCAACATCGTTGCCATTCATTGAGCTCCTCTCTGTTTTGAGAATAATTTAATATTCTCTACTGAATAGGGCCAACCACATGAAGGTGGAAGCTCTTATGCCCCCCCCCCCTTCACATCACTCTCAATTCCCCATACCCAATGCATGCACTTGAAAAAAAAATTACGTGCAAATTCATGCATATTTCATCATAAACAAACATCTACCATTCATTCAATAAAGGCTAAAATCCATTAAACCAATGTTTCATTCTATCAACACATTCATTCAATAAAAGATAAAATTCAATAAACCATTCATTCATTCATTGAACACATTCATTCAATAAAGGTAACCGTTTACTACACTGAATCATTAAACCATTTCTTACCTTGATTTCAAGAGGTGGCTGTGAAGATGAACAGTCATAATGCATCGTTTCATATATCTTTGATTTTCTCAAAACTTGAGAATGAATATAAAGAGTTATTCCACGGTAATCTGTTCCATCCAAACCTATCAAGTGTACTTTTTAGGTCAGCAGTATTCTTTTCTCCAAACTGTAGCGGCTGTTTGGCCATTTTCACCATGTAAATCAAAGGATTTACAGGATGAAAATGGCCAAACAGCTGCTACCGTTCGAAGTCAAGAATACTGCTGACCTAAAAGTACACTTGATAGGTTTGGATGGAAACCATTTTCAATGTTGATTCCACTACCCTCCTTATTGTCTTACAAAAAGGCATGAGAATGAGGAAAAAGACTTAAAATTGTGGACTTCACCTTCAAAGAGTGCCTTACAATCACATTGATAAGGAGTGATAAGAAGATCATGACAATCCAACGTGTCAAATCTTATTTGATAGTGTCAATTAAATACTTATATGGTAAATTTAATATAAGACTTACTTATAGTTGTCTCTTACTCTTTGCATCTTGACACATTTGATATTTTATGGTTGTCTCTGCATCCTGACAAAGGAAATTAAAGAAAACATATAATTTGCATCGAAAAAATAACAGGGTACGAACTAAACTGAGGAAATTCAAACCTGCGACCTATGTCTAGTGCCAAGGCTACCACCTTCAAGCTTGAAGTGCAACTGAGAATGGAAGACATTTCCCTTGACACCCACTCTTCATTCATTCGGTATGAATTTTACTATGCAACTGTCTCAGATTTTGATTGCCTTTTCCCTCAATTAGTTTATCAATTCAGTATGACCCACGCCCACCGTCTGAGGAGTGTTTCCATCGGTCTTGAGTTTCATCCTGGCAACGGTGACGATTCATGGTATTATGTTTAATCCCTTCGACTGCAATATGGAAAAATCATAGTTCACTACGAAGGTTTGTCTGAAAAATGTGATGGTTTGGGTTCCGTGACCCAGGAGCAATTCCTCAAAGTGTCTCTGAATGGAATAGGGGTTACGGAACCCAAACCATCAAATTTGTCAGACAAATCTTCATAGTGAACTTTGAGTTTGCCATATTGCAGCCGAAGGGAAACATAATACCATGAATCGTCACTGCTGCCAGGCTGAAACTCAAGACCGCTGGCAAAAATCCTCGGATGATGGGCGTGGGTCATACTGAATTGATAAACTAATTGAGGGAAAACGCAGTGAGAATCTGAGACGGTTGCATATTTAAATGCATATTGCATATAGAATGAATCAAGCTTGAAGGTGGTAGCCCGACGTCTCCCATTGTGAAATGCATACAAAATGAATCAAGCTTGAAGGTGGTCTCCCATTGTCAGCTGCACTTCAAGATTGAAGGTGGTATCCTTGGGACTAGACATAGGTCGCAGGTTTGAATCTTATCTTACTTAAAATCCAAAGAATTGCAAATCCTACAAAAGCACCTTTCTTAAACACCACAATACATGTAAACACCACAATACATTGTTTCTTAATAGTGGTGATATTGTACTTTTGTACATATCTAAATGTTTAATTAAAAATAATTATATCATATAATATGAAAGTCTAACAATTAGTGAAGAGTGGATTCATCAATTAGTGATTGCTTTGTTTTATTGGTATGTGATTGATGATGTATAAAAATGAAAAAAAAAACATCTCTAACTTCATATATTTTAAGCAATGGCAAGAACTAAGCCTCAAATCATACCAATCGCACTAAATAGCATGTGTGAATTAATAAAGATTCAAAACCTGGAAGCTGAGAATGTAGGAGAAAAATGATAGATACTCTAGTCTTGTAGCTACTCATTTATCAATATTATTGTAACATGAAAGAGTGAGTTTAAAGGTTGATGTTATGGTAGAGTAGTTGAATGGAGTGGAAAGTTTGCAAATAATTCATGTATTTGTCTTCAGTTCTGGAGTAGAGCACATTTAGACCATTTCCTTCTAGTAACAAATAAGTAATTTTCTAAGCACATAATAATCATAAAATGGTTCTAACCAAGAAATGCTATCCTCCTTACTTGCAACAAGTATGTGTATAAGTTAGTTGGCGACTTTGGTTGGTATGTCTCTATTCTAAATGAATATGGAGGCGTCCCTCATTGTCTGCATGGTAAAGATGTGGAAAGGCATTTTGGAAAAGACTAAAAATTTGGTTCTGTAAATATTCATGGAGAGAGTAAGGCAAGCATCAAAAGCTACCCAATTTATGGGAAAGGTGGAACTGTTGGAAAACAAGAAAGAGGATTTTAATATTGTATTTGATCAGAAGCCTTGTAGAATCATTTATGTTCTTTCCCAAGGTGAACAATGAATAGTTATGACAACTTGAAAAGTGCAATCTGAAGAGTTGAACTAGCATAAATTTATGGCAACATATTGTGGCATGTACAACAATCATGTAGCAGCAAGGAATGACAACAAATAGTCTAAGATCTGGAAGAAATTTTGAAGCTTTCCTTATATAACACATTCACATGAATGAAGATCCTACACATGCAAATATTAAAATTCCCACCAAGGTGTCACATGAAAAAGAAATATGTGCCAGTCATTGAATATGCTCTCCAAGCTAATAAAATACTCGCCAAGCTAAGGAGTATTACCACCAAGCTAAATGTCCACCAAGAAAATGCCTACATGCCATGAGAAAATGCCCACAAGCAATGGGAAATTCCTTCCATGCATAAGAAATGCTTTCCAGAAAAGAGGAAATTCCCACCAGGAAGGTAGAAATGCTCACTACTCATGAAGGAAATGTACAAAATAGCCACCATTGATGAGGAAATTCCCTCCAAGCATGAGGAAATGTATACTAGGTAATGAAGAAATGACCACCACTCTTGAAGGGAAATCGAATTACAAAGAATGCATGCAAACATAAATGAAATTTGAAGTTAAATGTTGATGGGGTTCAACATTTTCCTAAGAGACTTAAATTTGTCTAGCATCATCATGCCCAAGTGGATTTCCAGTCTCATATATATGCTAATAAGAGAACTGCAAATCCTGAAATTGTTACACATGAATAAGAAATGACATATGATGCAACAATTACTAGAATAAAAAGGGAAGATACACTATTTGATCATAGTACTAGACATTGACATCCATTGGCACACTAATTTCAAGGGAACTTGTGGACTAGCTTATGATAGAATTGGATTAGTTCTCAGGGGTATATTGAAAATAGTCCAACACAACCTAGGTACATAAATGGGTTTCACCATTGAGAACATAATGGGAACAATACTAAATATCAAGAAGCAAGGAGAACAATATCATTGGTAAAATTGGAAAAAAATTATCTAGACCTAATAGAACCCAAGATTCTTATGGCGACAGAGATCTTCAAGATCCCTTGAAGGGACTAAGTTCTTGCTTAAATGATGTTAAGGGTAAGTTGGTTGTATCTTATTGATCACACATAAATACCTTGGTGATACCTAAGCAAGCAATGGAAACTCAAGACAGAGTATAATTTGTCAGGAAATTCAAGGTTTCCAAGTATGCTTGTAAGCAAGGGAGCAACAACTTGGAAGACAAAGTATCCAAAGAGGAATTAGTGGAATTCAAGAATCCTAAGCCTACACTTGAAATATTTAATGATGGTGATATTGGCAGTCAAGATAATAAATAAGAATTTTATACACACATGGACACTCTGAAACAGGAAGAATATTTTAGGAGATGAGATCATGTGCTATAGAGTGATCTGCTACCCACTGCAAAGAATAAAATCCATGTAATCAAGGAAATTTCATATTGTAATAATCTGAGGAGAACATATCACATTACATGCATGGAGACAAAGGAATCAATGGAGTTAGCCCTATGTTGTAACTCAATTGCTCTAGGATCTAGAAATCATTTAGAGACAACTGGATGTAGTAAAATGTCTTATGTAGCTAGGGAGTGTTCTGCTGCAGGTTTACGGGAAGATGGAGAGAAACAAGAGAAAGGAATGCTTTTGAGGTTGGATTCTAGCTATTTCAATGATGATAGGTCGCATTGGGATTTGAATACCCCTATGGATTCTTGGTAAAAGCAACTAGAAGTTGTAAATATTGATCTTAAACCTGAATTTTTATCTTCAGATACTGCAAACAATAAGAACTCCGAACATTTGGACGGGATTCAGGTACACATATTAGCTTCAGAAGTAAAGCATGATAGTAGAAAATTTGAACATGATATGTTGAGCAAGGTTTTACAGGCAGACCAAGAAAAATTTCTCAGAAATCCTAGCTTTTGGAAAGGATTCAGAACTCGATACTTCTCTCAGACTTCATCCTGATGCCTTCTCAACCAGTGTAAGATGAACCATGCATATATCTGTAAGAGTGTTTCACTATCAGAGGAATCATTAGCTGAAAGGGAACTAAAACTCTCCATGGCACCTTTAGGAGGAGCTTGTGAATCAGTTATTAATGTTTATTTTGTTGATGCCCAAGATGCTAAACATGTCATAGAGAAACCTTCAGATTGCCTTTTGGAAATAGACCCTTCCTTGCAAAGTGACAGTTAGTTAGATAATACTCCGATTGATGACAATGTAGATATGTTTGATAAAATTGAGTCTTCTGTTGATTGTAAGCAAGATAAGGAACCCGCAGAAGATAATTTTGAAGCAATTGATGGTACTAGTTACAAGGGCAACTTGAGTGGTCATGAAACAACTTATGAAAATCCTGATCTTGTGCCAAAATAGTTCCCCATCTTCTCCAACCAGGGATCTACATCTTATCAAAACTGTCAATGAGGACAGCATTGTTGATGATGCAAATGTTGTGACTATCTGTGTCGTTGATGCTTGTGTGGAGGATATTAACACCATGAGGGAAAATCCTAGAAACCCCAAGCTTGGATTGGACAAGCAATTTGCGGAGGATACCACAGAAATTGTCTTTGGCGATGACTGTGAGTTTGATGTTTATGATGATGAATATGAACTTGTTTCGAATACTGACAATATTTCAGATACTGAAAAGGAGATTGTTGAACAGGATGAAAATGAGCATTAAGTTGAAGAAGGGGAATACAGAGAAACAAGGCTTCATAATTGGGTTAAAGAAGATATAGGAGAAGAACTGGAAGATGAACATGTTGATTATGATGATTCCGATGGTAGAGATGCTGATGATCTTGGCTTGGATCTGGATGATAGAGGGAAAGATATGGAACATGAAAAAAACTAGGATGATGACCAACAGTCTGAAATGGAAGAAAAATATGACATTGATAGTCATCATGAGGAACATGATTCACAATTTGATGGAGTTGTTCAAATCAGTCAAGCTGGGGCGCAAGAAGGCACCAAATGTGAATCGGTGGAAGCTAAAATAGATATTCAACATACTACTAGGAAGCATGAATATAAAGGTGATAGCAGTGTATCTCAAACAACTGAAGTATTAGGTGAAGACATAAATTTGGAGGTTGAACTAAAATGCCACCAAGATCAAAATAAGGGCGTTGCTACAAAGTCAAGGGAAGGGAGGTTCTTTATACCATGGAAAAAATCATCTGGATGGGATCAATTGCCTCCATCTTGAAGTATTTCCCACACCAAGATGGAGTTGGGTAATGGCCAAAGTGTGTAATGCCCGTCAATGTTAATCCACGTTGATGTTAATGTGATTTGAGGTTTGAGAGAGAAAAATTGGGAGATGGGAGAAGTGTGTAAGGCCCGTCGACTTTGCAAACTCAATCATGTAAATTATTCAAACACAATCAAACTTGCAGAGGTGTGAGCATTTTACTAAATACATTGTAGGGTTTAGGGTATCTCCTCTGCTCCTTTGATCTTGTCGATTGCCCACGCCAAAAGAGGATTTCCCACTTGCCCACGCCAGAAGAGGATTGCACGTGGAGGATTTCCCATGCCAATATTTTGGGATGGAGAATGTTGGTGTTCTTGGGAAGGAGAATGCTATCAAGATTCAGATGAAAGGGGAGGGTCGCAATGGTCTAAACTTACCACGACCATTCGACATCTTCGAAACCCTTGAAAACAATAACCACCCATGCCCCAACTCACTGATCCAAATATAACCACTCACTCTGCCATAGAACAGAACAGGGTTAACACCATTCCATCACGAATACAAATGAATAAACGAATCAAAATGAAATTTATGGACAAATCAGCTGGATTGAACAAACCACTTACCAAGTTGTTATTCCATGAGCGGCACATGTTCCTTATAACCACCATAACCATCAAGGCATGCTTGAGCTATGCTCATGGTGCAGGCCCCATGAACACCAGCATTAAACCACTACAGGAGCTCTGCCTCCTCCCAAAACTCAAAACAAGTACAAAATGACAAATGAACAAGCCTGCAAGCAACGAAATTGTGGAGTTTTTCCACACTAGCGCCTATAACCACCATAACGATCAGGGCACGCCTGAGCTATGCTCATGGTGTAGGCCCCATGACCACGGCTAACGTTAAAGCACTATAGGAGCTTTGCCTCCTCCCAAAACTCAAAACAACGAAATGACAAATGAACAAGCACCCAAGCAACCAAATCGTGGAGTTTCGACGACCTAGCTGGGTACATTTCAATTTTAGGTTTTAGTCCAATTTTTCCAAGTGTTTAAATGTTTGCACCCACCTCATATAGTGACTGCGTCTTTTTCACTTATATCTGCAGGCCGTCAGATATCCAACTACCAATTATATCAATTTATTTTTTTTCATCAAATTTCATAACTGTGAAGGTGAATCCCGACGGCACAGACCTTTTCATTGGATGTTGTCGGATGTTGTCGTCGGATTTTGGCCTCAAATCTTTTAGTGTTAGAATAGGGAAGACCCAAGACCAAGTGCATAAATGATTACTCTATCTATGAATGTTAGATGGGCCAGAGATTCCTTCAAAAAGATATCCATGGAAATATTGTTTGCAGTTTAAAACCTAGATATTATTCTATTAGAAGAAACAATGTGTGTGGGATCAAAATTTGTTGAGGTCTTATCTTATTTTCTGAAGGATTGGACATTTCATATTTTGTATGTAGAGGTTCTCTTTGGTCATAGTCTTATCTCATGTTGGAACTCTAGTGTTAACCCAATCTATACATCTATATTGCATAGTGATTCTAGGTGGAATGTAGGTTAAATAAGTTTGGAAAGACCTATTTAGAATTATTAATCTATATGGGCCTTATGGGGATAGAAATCAATTTTGGGAGATGCTAGTAGAGTAAGAATCCTTGGAAGGTGATCTAATTTTATAATAGCGAGGAAGGAATTTTAAACTTGACCTTGAACATAGGAGAGATATAGAGGAAAATAGCTAGACTAAATCCATTACCAGATTATTTTAATCACATTCTTTAGAATTTGAATCTTATTGATGTTGTGCCAGTCTAGGAAGTCCCTACCTCAAGAAATTTAAGAAGAGGAAGGGAGGTAATTCCAAAAGGTTAAACAAATTCTTGGTAGTAGAGAGAGTTATAGAAGAAGCTACTTAAATGAAGTCAGTAGTGGGTAATGGGGGGTCATTCGATCATTTACCCAATCCATTCTAAATTTAATATGAGTATGATAAACCTACAACCCTTTTTAAATCTAATTTCTCATGGCTTAATGATGGGAGAATTCAAGGAGAGTTAGTAGTGTAAATTGGAAGAAGTTTGATGGTTCATTAGGGGATTCAACAATGATATAATTTACAAAAAACTAAAAACAATAAAGAATCTAGCAGTTGGATGGTTAAGTAAAAAAGATAAAGAAAATCAATATGATGTGAAGGAGCCCAATGAAGAAATTGCTAAGTTGTCTAAAAATAATTTTGAATGAAGGATTTTGAAGAAAATTTCCAAAAGCTGAGAAGTTTAGAAGAAATATGTTTGGATGAAGGGAATGATGGCCCCAAGAATTCCAAGATTATGCAAAACCCAGAATAAATGTAAATATAATATGGGAAACTAGGATAGGATGGTTCAAAGGAAACGATTTGTTTTTTTAAATTGTTGAAGCAAGAAAAGGACATTTTAAAATATTGTTCAAGGATCCTAAAGAGGCTAATGTAGTAGAAATTATTAAAGTAGTAAGATTGTTTCCAAGAATTATTGATGATAGAATGAATGAGGATATTGAAGCAGAAATTTCCAAGGAAATGCTAAAATAAATTGTAAATTTGTTCAAGGAGGCCAAGAGTTCAAGTCCTAATCGCTAAGGATAGTCGAATTTTCCTTTGGGTTTTATGAGATGATGAAGAGTTACTGAAATTTGTAAAAGAAAACCCCAATTTCATTAAATTTGGACCAATTAAAATCTAATCCCCTTTCGAGACATGCTAAAATCTATCTTTCCAATCCAAAGTTAATGCCTTTCTAACGTGAAAAATCCGATTCAAATGTGTCAATCAATAGGATTCCAAAATTGTGAAATTGGATTTGATATTTTCATTTTCATAATTTGATTTTGCACATTTGGAATCCAATATTGGAACATTTAGAATCAAGCTTTTCACTTTAGAAACCTCAAATTTGCATAATCATATTCCAAAAATGCAAATACTGAATCCAACTACTCTATTTTGGACTCTAATATTGGCACATTTGGAACCAGATTTTGCACTTAAATTTCAATCACATTAAATCTATATCTGTGATAACTTTAAATTTGATTACATATCATTTACAAGTACCACCAAATTTATTAAAGACAACCAAATATTAAAAACAAGAGGATCTTATTAATCATATAAAACATAGTCACAGGTCGAAAATGTTAGTAAAATGTACCAATTACAATGTTTAACATAATAGTTTCAAGTTTTTTTCATAATAGATCTCACATCACTCACACCATTCAGGCATAGAAAGAAAGACCACGGCCAATCTAACAAGTATGTATCATTCACATTGTCACAATTATAACCATTTCTAATTAAATAGTTTTCTTCATCATTGTAAACATGTTTTTCTTTTGAATCATCTACAATAATTGTGTTTCTAATATCATAAGCACTCATAGAAAACTCCCAAACTTTATTTGAAGGTTTGAAATCCAACACCAAAATGGCCCTTTCTTGGTATGGTGTCACAATTACCTTATGTTAGCAAGACTTTAAATTGCTCCCTTTTCAACATGATATTTTTTAGGGGCAAAATTTAGCCAGTTGGCTATTTTTTTGGCATTTTTTTCAAAAAATAAAATTTACAAGTTTTAGTAGAAATTGTATGTTTTTTATTTAATGTTTGCGTACTTATCTATATGAGTGATTTTTTAAATCCAAAATAATCGCTTAGAATATTATACTTACTTATAGTATTTGAATCCTTAAAAATACCCTGCTTTTCAATCTAGTTTAGTAAAAGAAAAATAGAAAAATCTCATTCACGTGTTTTTGTTGACCAAATTTCCATAGACCAACCTCAAAAATATTAAGGCATTGTTCAAAGAGTTCTCTATGCCCTAGATATATAAAATAAATATGTGTACTGTTATTAATGTTTTGATTTATTGGCAATGACTTCTTTAGAAATGATTTTCTATGAATAACATGTAAGAATACTTGATTTATATTGAATATAATTAAATATAATTAATGGATTATTTAATAAATCTTATGTATTTGTAAGGAAAGAAATACAACACACAATCTAATAATATTGTTACTTGTGCATTACAAATAATAAAGTATTTAGTTTGTAAAAATGTGATATGCAACTTTTCAAAAACAACATTGTCACTTCCCTATCATTTTTGTTTTATTTTTCCAATAATCAATTACTAAAACAAACACAATTTTCGTCATCACTTTTATATTAAAAATATTAAAATAAAAGTTTTCAAATAATAAGAATATTGATACAATTCAACTATATAACAATCAATTTGGAAGTATTACTTTTCACCAAGGACAATGAGTTTTGAATGTTTTTAACAAGTACCTTATGTTTGGATTTGGAAGTATTACTTTTCACCAGGGACAATGAGTTTTGAATGTTTTTAACAAGCGCCTTATGTTTGGATTAGGCCTTAGAATATTCAGAAATGAAAATGCCTTTATATTTCTCTATTTCATATGAACCATCAAATAACCAACTTCAAGTAACTCTCCTAGCTATAACTATTTACTTATGAACTTGGGATGATTTTAACCAATGCCCCATGTATGAATGAGGTTTGAGATGATTTAGAAATGAGCAAAAGAAAATGTTTTTTATATTTCTAAGTCTTTCATCACCATCAAATATCCAACTTAATAAAAAATTTAAGCAATTTTCTTGGCTATTGGTTATTTTTTTTGAATTGTATTAATCTTCATTTATAAATAATATGATTGTTTTTAAATTGTATCTATATCCATATTAGATAAATACATCTTCCATTCAATTTATAATATAAGGAGAAAATATTTATAATATCACAAGAAAATATTTATATATAATAATTATTATAATAAAGTACAAAATTAAGTTTAAGTTTTCATTTGTTAATATTTTTAACGATAAACAGTTAACTCCGAACAATAATTCCTCTATTTTCAATAACAATAATATTTTTTAAAATGATTGTTTAGAATATATGCAACAACCATAACTACTTAAATATAACTATAACAACAATATAAAAAAAATTCTTAATAAATGGGTTGAAAAAATATATAATTAATATAAATAATAAAAAATAAATGGATTGAAAAAATATATAATTAATGTAAATAATAAAATTATGTGAATAACTCTGACATCAAATTTTAGGACCTATTTAATGAAAATTAAGTTTAAATTTTCATTTGTTAATATTTTTAATAATAAACCGTTAACTCCAAATCATAATTCCTTTATTTTCAATAACAATAATATTTTTTGAAATGATGTTTAGAATACATGCAAAAATCATAACTACTATAAATATAACTACAACAATATAAAAAAAATTCATAATAAATGGGTTGAAAAAATATATAATTAATGTAAATAATAAAAAATAAATGGATTGAAAAAATATATAATCAATGTAAATAATAAAAAATAAATGGATTGAAAAAATATATAATTAATGTAAATAATAAAATTATGTGAATAACTCTGACAATAACTCTGACATAAAATTTTAGGGCCTATTTAATGAGACAATGGGTGAATTAGAGTGTTGAGGCTTTGATTCCTTCTTCAAGGTTGCATGCTTACAAAACGTGTAAGCGTTCATCAACGTTGACAATTGTGGAAAAAGAACTCATTTAAACGATAAAAAAAAATCATTTTTTTTTTTAAGAATTAGATTACAAACACAATTTTATATATATATATATATATATATATATATATATATATTTTGTTATTTTTTTAAATGAATCCCAAATATTTATAAAAAAATATTGTTATATTTTAATTTGTTAAATATATATATAACAAATTAAAATATGACAATCTTTCTTTGTAAGGGTTTGGATTCATTGGAAAGAAATCAAGATTGAAGAAAAATGACAATATGATCTAGATTTTGATTAGAAATCTAAGCCACATAATTAGTAGAAGTAAATATCCTTAAAAAAAACTAGTTCTCTAAGCTTCAACTCCCTGTGTGGAGGAAAAGCTTCGATCACTTCACATAGTGATTAAGCATGCATTCTTTATCTGTTATGGAACGTCCATAGGAACCCACCAATGGGAAGATGAATATGTTAAAATAGCAGACACATGCTAAAACCATCGCTAAAACTCCTACATTTCCTATGCAATTTTTAAAACCAGGCCAAAACTCCTCATTTCTTGTATGATAATAACAACTTGGAGGAAGTGGCTTCCTACAAATATATTTGGATTGATATCTATTACAAGCTTAACTGGAACTACAACATCAAGAAACAAATCAATGGAGGGTGGAAAGCTTATTTTGGTCTTGAAAACAATTGTAAGTCAACAAACCTTGTGATGTGGAATAAAAAGAAATTCCTATTTGAAACTCTCGTCACTCTCGTTCTTCTGTAAGGGTGTGATGTTTGGGGTTGCAACCTCTCTAAAGAATCTTGGAGAAGGATTGAGCAAATCTAGAAGAATTTTATAACTTACGATCTTAAAATTAAAAGCAATATGCCATATCCTATTCTCCTTGTAGAAGTGGGTCTTCCCCCCATTGAGAGCACATCTATGACTAGGTACCTAATGTAGAAGAAAAAAATAAATAACCTGGGAGACCAGACACTTTCAAAGATTGCTTTAAATTCCAGTCAAAACCACCTAAGGCTTAAGCGATGCTGGCATAAAGATGCTATGTCTTGGTTAAATATGTCGGGGATTGTCGAAAATGTAACTTTACAAAATATAGATGATATTAAAAATATTATTACTTCAAAGTTCAAAGAGAAGTTGTGGTGTGATGAAAATTTAGAGGATAAAATAAAATTAATTTTAGACTCCAAATTTACTCTAATGCTGATGTCTTTTTCATTTCCTAAGCCATGTCAATTCATGTTGAGTTGGAATTCTACCCTGACAATGATGTTGGAAAGATCATTTGTTACTTGATGTTCTTCCATACATTCATGAATGTTTTCCTTTGTATCTTCGAAAGAAAAATCAACTTCGCTTTCACTTATATACCTTTTGGTATCACTATGTGCATTTGCATGTGAGTCATCTTCAACAAAACTTGCCTTCATCAACTCAGGATAATGAATGATTCCATCTCATCGTCAATAATATATTTTGTTGCATATGTATCAACCATTTGCATTAGGTCATTTGTGTCACAAATAGCATAACCATTGTCTTGTCTTGCTTCACATTCTCAGTTTGCATTGTTAGCATCCCCTACTCCTTTTCACTTAATTTTTTCTGAAGTGATTTGATCAATTTATCCTCATATCTATTTTCTTGTGAAGATCAACAACCCAATCATTTAAATCATGTAAGGATTCTTTTAGTTCTTTAATTTATTGATTTTGCAAACACTTTCCTCATTTATTGATTTTAGATATGCAATTGTGTCACGCTCACTTGCACGTGTCACCAAAAGTCTTAAAAGTGTTGAGTACTACTGATCATGCACCTTGTTATCCCTAATATGGTATGAGGCCTTACACTTGTGATTTTCATCAGAAGTGCTCGTTGACAGGTTGATGTAGCTACTAAATATATTGAGTGATTGAAAAGTTATAGTTCCTATTGTTTTGATGCCTTAGTGGGTGATCTATTGATAGATCCTCATGGTATATGGTGCTAGTAGCTATGGGATGTGATCTATCCATAATGTTTCGGCATTGATGTGCTATCCTCTTAATGATATTGGCATTCTTAGAGTATCTTTGATTAGCATTTATCTATCACTTTGTGTTTTCATGGAATAGGAACCCATCAACTAAGGGTTTCTCTAAGTTTTAAAGTGATAATAATTGCTCAATGATGAAGCATTGTCTATGGAATGTTTTGACAACATGATTCTTGATGTGATTATGTAGGTTTTATGCCTCCTAGCTAGAACACTCTAGGGAATGATGGTGCACATCGCTCATATGTCAATATCTCATGACACGCTAATCACCGATTGATGAAGCACCCTAGCATGTTTAGGTTAATTTGGAATCTAGATGACATGGACTATCAATCTTGATGGAGTGCTAGGCTCATGTGCATGTTATTGATGGTATTTTGAGGGCTTTATATTGGAGCACCCTAGCCTATTTAATGTGTTTTACAATTGGAGGTGGTTAAGTATTGGATCCCCTTGGAACGTTCTCCCCTCTAGCATGTTTAATGGCATAACACACATTTCTAATGGAGCAACCTTGCTTATTCGTACTTGGATGGCATCTTCACACTATGATTAATTTTTGGGGTGGAATGCTCTCCCTTGATCTTCACTCTTGGCACACATTTTGATGTAGGGTTGTATTTTATCGCTTGGAAAATGGGTTGACCCTATTATCACATCCAGGTTAGTTGGAGCTACCATGGTGCAGATTCATTGTCAAAGACTTTGAGCAAGAGCATACATGAGTTGAACATAGCCAGAGTCATGTGCAGTGATGATACATCGCATTTTTGCAGAGCCAGCCAGAGTATTACAGAGCATCTTTCTAGGCCCCCTTTGTCATAGTTGTTCCTACATGAATCCATAGAGATGATTTTGCTTGGTCATGGTTTACTTTGAGCATCAAATTTCAATGTTGGTATGCCTTTCCCTTTCCCATGCATGTCAGAGGTGACTCTTCATATTCACTTCAGCAGAGTGAGTATATGGTAGATGCACATAGATGTTATATATTGGCTTGTTTATTTATATTAGTAGTGTGACTTGGCTTGTAGTGACTTGTTTGGTGATCTGGTATTATTGTTTTGTGGTTCATGATGGTTTACGGAAAGGGTTGTTCTATCACCTTGATTGCAAGGATACCTTATATGCACATTTGTTACCTCCCCATCTGTGGTATAAACTTGGTCATTCTCCACAATGTTGTTATCCTTGGATTCACTTGTCATTGTCTACACCCGTCTAACTCATCCATACTAGATCCTCACCCTAAATGAGACTGAGATAGGTGACTTTGAGGACCTCCCCCTGTGACCTCTATGTGTACTAGATTCCATGTTGTATTGAGTCTCGGCTCTGGAGTGTGGGTCTGCACTTTCAAACCTGGGATCCACTTCTGGTCAGTTACCCCCAATGTGGTGGTGCAATATAGGATTGAGTAGTTCACCGGGATGTTCCTCACTTGTCCTTGAAGCATGCAACCCTACCACCATTACATGGATATGATTTTCATTGTCCTATCCAAAGAAATGCAATAAAGTAAAAAAGGCTAAAGAAAGTTAAATCAAGCAAAAAAGGCTAATGTGATTTGAAATGAAAAAGGGTCAAGCAGATGAGGAACACATGCTGAATCAAAATGACTGTTTGGCCACATGAGAATCAAATGTAATGGTTATTCGTCACAGAGTCCCAAAAAGGGGCATGGATGTGAGATGGAGCAAGGGATAACTAATTCTAAGTGTCCCCTAGAACCTCACCACCTTACAGTCACCTATGTACTTGACACAAGGGTTCTAGAAAAGATACTCATGGAGCCAGAGGCAGGCTTGGACGTGAGTTGTAGGTTGCATGTTAGAGGCTAGTGGTGGTTTTCCAAGCACTTTATTCCATTTGTGAGACACCTCCCTCCCTTATTGTTCTCTAGTGTGCATATGTCACTGTGGTCCTTTGTTTCCCATGCTTATCCAAAGGGTCACATTTTCAAAGTCTTAGTCATTCCCTACTATCTTTAATCCTTGTTTTATCCACCTAATCCATGGCTAGAAGTCTTACCAAGTCTATAAATGTACATATTTTGGAGGCTTCATGAAAAGGTGATGTGTCCACCCTGACTTAGGCATGTCTTATGCAATGTCTTATGATTGATCACCATAACTTGTCACTTATTGTTGTAGTTAGTATACTAATATAAATAAGGAATCATATTTCATCTTATGGTGCATGTAGGGACTTATAGGTTCATCTCTTTCCAATATTTTGACCAGTTTGACTTGGTCAACCCTGTTTGACCAAGCCAAATATAGGGTCCTGGGAAAATTTGGATCCGGAGTTGTAATTTTGGTTTTTTGAAATCCATTGGGGTCCTTTACATGACTCGATGCATCAGTCGGCCATAATATGCTTTGATTTGGGAGATTTTTAATTATTATTGGTTATCAGGGCCCTATTTTAATGTGTTGAGCATGGATTGGGCTATACAGTGTATATTTGATGGATTCCTTTGGTTCTTATGACCAATATTAGTGGATTTGAGGTCTCTCATCTCATTGGTACAGTTGGTTCGAGGTTCTGGGAAAGGGAAATGGACAATTTTAGTAGATTACATCTTCAACCATATATACCAGCACAATTAAATAATGAAAAATAATCATAGACCAAGAAAAATTATTAAAGTGGCTGATGTTTGGGAAGCTAATGGAAAGGGGTGATTATATTGTGTTTTTGGACCTTAGTACATGATTTCATCACTTGATATGGGGTCCACAAGTGGCCCAGCTCCTAGAGGGGGCGCCGCCACTTGGCTCATGGGGGGCACACTAGCTTATCCCAACTCCTATGTTATGACGTATTTGATGTATGTATCTCTTGTAATGGGACCAAGGGGGATAAAACAACCTAGAGACACCCCCTTAGTGACCCCACTCTTGATGTATCACTTCAACATGATGGTATTTCCCTAAGGAGGGCACACTTGGACAAAATCGCCCCACTAGCTTGACCATGCAAAATGTAATGTAATCAAAGACACATCTCAGCCATTGATTTTGATGTAGAGGATTTAATCTCATCCCTCCATCTCTTTGAGATAGAGATGTTGTACTTGGTCTCTCTATTTAAGAGAGATCCAACTCATTTGTACTGCTTCTTAGACTCTTAGCATTTTGGGACTAATAATAGAGTATTTTGTTAAGCAAACTTGGTGTCTCTCGGAGTGTTTTTCCATTACTAGTGATTGAATATTGTTTTTCCTTTGCATTGAGAGAATTTTGTGGATGTTTCATAGCATCTTTATGGTGAATTGATTTGTTGTCCAAGAGTTTCAGATTTGAAGAGGGGGCGTATTAGTGGGGAAAACTCTCTCCTTCTCTCTCAAACTTGTTGAAATGAAAGGGAGAAATTCTATGTTTTCACATCATATATTTTTCTTTTGTGAGTTCTTGTATGCAATTGCACTCTAATCTTGTGGTATTTCACTAACTTATGGTTTTGGATTTTGCAGGAAGAGGGTGCATTGGTTCACTTTGAAAAAAGTTGAAACTTCACCAAAGGATTTCATTTGGTCTTTGTGAGTGGCAATCTTCACCGGTTTGGGCATCTCTCTGGGGCCAAGTAATTCTTAATTCTTCTCCTATAATTTCCATTTCCATTTGTCAACATAAACAATCTACCATTTTAACTCTCATATAAACATTCGACAACTTTTTCACTTGAAATTAGTTAAAACCATCATTTGGGTTTTTGTTGCCTTACCTTAGAACCCCTAGGGATTTTTTATATTTCCATTTTGACTCCATTTTCCCTTGGATTATGTGTTGGTTTGTCATAGTGATGCGCCCCTCTTGACTAGTGGAAGCTAGTTTTGGTGTTTGGATTGCGTTCTTTGCTTGTGGGTGTTTATCAAGTGTTTATCAAGTGTTTAACCAAGTTCCCAAGCACATTTTTGAGTGGTAGGACAACCACCGAACCAATATAACTTTCCATCCTAAATATTATTGTTTTATAGAGCCAAATCCCCCATAGGGAATAATTTTACTCATAAATTCCTATCACTAATTTTACCTTAGATTTGTAATAAACCCCACCACTATTGAATCTTGCATAATACATATAAATCTCAGATCTGATATATGCACATAATCTCTCCTTTTGTCACTCGATTCTCACTTAGTAGTGGTCATTTGTGGTCTAGGGTCACCAATACAAGATATCTTTGTTTGTATATGCTTATACTTTTAGTGTTAGTGTCTTGCGTTTGGTAGTTGACCTTCATTGGTTAACAAATCATCTCCCATTTATCCTTCTTCCACAGTTGGATTGAAGTGACAAGTGCATTGTCTGGAGTGAAAACCATTTCGAGAGTGGTGGACTTGGGGCTTGATGTGTCACATGCCTGGCTTCCCATACCTCTAGAGTCTCGGATAGGATACCTTTAGAGGAAGCTAGTGATAGTGTGATAACAGACCCCTTCCTTCATGCGGTTCATTGAGTATTGTGGAGGCCTTGCACTTGATTTCATGCCACTATATTTAATGGTGGGATTCTTATTCCATGGATCTATCATTTTCACATGTATTGATGTGTTGGCACTTGGATATTGAGTTTTTGGAGGTGATGTCCTAGATTGAAGGACTATTGTTGGCATGTAGGCATCATCTTTGAGCCTTTTGGAGGTGCATCCTTGCTTCGAGAGACTATATTTTTTACAGACTACCGATAATTTTGCTAGCTCAATGCCACTCAACTCCTTAGTTGTAGTGGTCGTGGGATTTCTAAAAAGTGGTTATAATAGAAAACCTAATAAATATTAAGGAAGTTGGAAATTCCAAAAAATTTGTTTAAAGAGTTAAACTACGATTTTCCTACATGTGCCACTTGGAGGGTGCATGTTTCACTTGGAGAGTCGTGCGTTCCTTTGAGGAGCTTATTTCTTGGATAAATCCACCTTGAAAAAGGATGCTTTGCATAACCACATTATATTTTATTAATTGTTGACTTCACAACATGAATTAATTATGATCTAGCATTATTTTATTATTTTGCTTGGAGAGAAAAGTGGATCTTAACCACTTTATTCTATTATTAGAGAGTTTGTTGAGGAAATTGTGGATCTAGAAAAGAGAATTATTATTTGATTATAAAGGAATTTGTGCTAACTCTCTATGCAAAGCGTAGCCCTTCCCAATCCATTCTCATGGTGTATTTAGGGAGAAAACCCTTAGAGATCAGCTGAATATCTTTTGGTTTCTCGTGGATGGGGTATCAAAGTGATCCATTGGATGGTTTTGTTGTTTCACATTTCATTCATGGATGGAATCCTCAAATGATAATGGCCTTGAGAACCAATGGAGTATGTCTTTTCTCTTATATGTGGTGATTGTCAACTGGAAGTGTTGAGTTGTGGCATGTATCTCAAGTATTATGATGCACGGGCATCGGGACCTAGGCAGATCAGTCGAAGTTGATCGACCAAAGGGAGCCGATCAGCAGGAGTGTCGATGACCACTGGTGCGGGGAGCAGGTTGACTTGTCGAAGTCAACAAGTTGAGCAGAAGTAGTCGGGGTGCGGCCGACTGAAGGATCACCAGATGTTGCGAAGTCGAGGACCGACAGAAGACAATCGACAGATAAAGAGCGGCGTAAGAGGTTGGGTAGTTGACAAGTGATCGAACTACGACACGACAGGGTTTAGCGAAGCCGAGTGTAAAGGGGAGAAGTGAACTGACAGGATAGTCGAGATGTGACTGACTGCTGTAGCAGGGTCGGAAGGACAGAAAGTCAAGGGACTGTACCAATAGTCGTTCGGGGTTGCTGAGGAAGTTATTACAGTTATTGCGAGTTGGTGAAGGACATGACAGAGGACGTCATGGACAGAGGCTGTGCAGCAGAGATAGAAGTTGACAGTGCAGATTCGTAGGATTTGGACATGATCAACGAATGGAGGGAATGCGTGTCTCGGGATTGTGAAAATCTTGGAAACAACACCCGTAGAGTAGAAGAGGAAGAAGAGGCCTTCAGTCTAGACAACTGCTTGGCAGTAGAGGAGAGGCACAGCAGAGCAGAGCGCAGAGCCGAGAGAGTTGTGAAGAGTCACACTGGCCGAGTGCAGAGTGTTGAGATCGAACCATAGCTCAGAGTTCCAAGGTGAACTAGGAGAGGGTGAGGTCGACAGGGAGAACACACCACAGTTACTTCAATGTTGTAACGGTTGAGGCCAATTGTAGTTAGTTATTTGCTTACTGTTATTTTACATTGTAACCGATTTCAGAGAAGTAATATAAGCCAATCCAGGCATCTTGTTCTACACCTTGTTTGTGTGAGCATTTTGGTTTGTGTCATGTGTATTGTTAAGCAAGAACCTTATTTCTGTAGGGTGACTTGCATCAGTTGGTATCAGAGCCCGGAGGCGAGTCCGGTTGGAGAAGTGAAGACCATACCAACCTAAGTTGCGTTAGTTGGTATCAGAGCCCGGAGGTGAGTCCGGTTGGAGAAGTGAAGACCATACCAACCTGACTTGCATCAGTTAGTATCAGAAGTCGAAAATGGCTCATAGAGGCGTTAATCTCTGAGGACGAAGAGCGCGTGGCGCAGCAGCCGTCACAGTGTATCGTGAGATGTTTGACGAATGCAACCGAACGATGCGGACTTTGACAAATGAAGTCGCAGCGATCAAAGAAAACAAGAGGCGTGGTTGCATTCCTGAAGTGCTAGACCACAACGATGAGGAAGTCGAGGAAGTGGAAGCTCGGGAAGCCGCAGTAGAAGAACCAGAGGAGAAACTCATCAAGCTTCTGACAGAAATGAGAGGTCAGGAAAAGATAGATGTACATATGTACTCGAGAAGCCTGGACTGAGAAGACTTGATCGACTGGTTCAGAGAGATGGAGAAATATTTCGATGTAGAGCAGATCGAGGATCCTAAACGGGTTAAGACTGCATGTCTAAGGTTGAAGGGTCATCCCTCGTTGTGGTGGGACAATGTACAGGCTCATAGGCTCAAGAAAGGAAAGGAGAAAATCAAATCTTGGGATAGGATGGTTTCCAAGCTCAAGGGGATGTTCTTGCCGAATGACTATGTGATTTCCTTGTTCCGAAAGCTACAAAACTTTCGACAAAAAGAGATGACCGTGAAAGAGTACATGGAGTAGTTCTACCGATTGTCGATTCGGTCAGGACAGACTCATGAAGGAGAAGAAGCTATCGCCAGATATGTAAACGGATTGAAATATGCTGTTCAGGATGAACTCAGCATGTCAAGATTTAGAACAGTTGCAGAAGCCTATCAGTTCGCTCTGAAGGCAGAAGAGAAACTGTCGAGAAAATCCGCAGCAACCAAAGGCAGGATGACTAGTCGGGGTGGAAAGACTGTCTCCATGAAAGGTCAAGGTAGATGATACAAGAAAGAAGGTGTCGAAGATAGTTGACGCATAGAAGGGATATCGACGAAGGAAAGAGCGCAAGAGAACCGACGGGATGGTCATGAGAACCGCGATCGAGGTGCATATAGTCGAAATGGTCCATCCGACAAGAAAGGAGCTAACAGACCAGCTATAATCTGTTACAAATGTCGAGGAATGGGGCACAAGGCATATGAATGCCCAGAAAACCTACATGATGCAGAAGAATCTAAAGCCAGACGTCGAAAGGATGAGCAAGTCGACAAGAGGGAAGGATCGACATCGGATAGCAGTGGAGGTGAGAAAAAGAAGAACCAGAATCTGACGGTTTAGAGAGCTTTGATCCAAGAAGATCAATGCGATCCGATGGAACCAGCAAAATGGAAGGCTATCTTTCGAACGAAGGTGTGGATCGGAGAATGGCATTGCAAGACCATAGTTGATGGTGGGAGTACAAAGAATCTTGTGTCAACAGAATTCATCGACAAGATCGGGTTGAAGTGTTGTGAACACCCACACCCTTACAAGATATCATGGTTGTAGAAAGGACATCATGTCAAGGTGACCAGACAGTGCCTGATCAACTTCAGAGTTGAAGGATTGGAGGACAGCGTGTTGTGTGATGTAGTTCCCATGGATGCATGCCATCTGTTATTAGGGAGGCCATGGAAATATGATCGTAAGATGATTTATGATGGTCGAGCTAACACAGTCATAGTGTGGAAGAATGGCGTGAAAAGGACTCTTAAGCCAAGGCGAGTAGAGCCAGCCGATAGTAAGGACGACGAAAGCAATTTTTGGGAAAAGTGAGTGTTGATGAGCACCGCCAAGGAATTCCTCGTGGAGGAGGAAAAACAGTCGAGATGTTTTGTAATCATTCCAAAAGGAGCATATGTCGATGGAACGACCAATCGAGAGAGCATTCTGGTCAAAGTCGAGGAGTTGCTCGAAGAGTTTCAGGACATAATGGCTGATGAGAAACCAACGGGATTGTCGCCGACAAGGAGTATATCCCATCAGATCGACTTGATTCCAGGGTCGAGTCTGCCAAACAAAGCACCATATAGGATGAGTCCGACAGAGGGACAAGAGCTCAACCGACATGTCCAAGAGTTGTTGGACAGAGGATTGATTCGAGAAAGCTTGAGCCCGTGTGCAGTACCAGCAGCATTGACACCCAAGAAGGGCGAGGAATGGAGAATGTGTACTGATTCCAGAGCCATCAACAGGATCACGATCAAGTATCAATTTTCGTTGCCGAGGATGGATGACTTGATGGATTTCCTGAGTGGAGAAACATACTTCACGAAGTTATACCTAAAGAGTGGATATCACCAGATTAGGGTCAGAGAAGGAGATGAATGGAAGACAACATTCAAGACAAGAGAAGGGTTATATGAGTGGTTAGTCATGCCATTCGGATTGACTAATGCACCCAGTACATTCAAGAGATTGATGAATGAGGTACTAAAACCATTCTTGGGAAAGTTTGTCAAAGTCTATTTAGACAACATTCTGATTTTCAGTCAAACCAAGTTAGAACATTTGAAGCACGTTCGACAAGTATTGCAGAAATTGCAGGAAGAGAAGCTGATGATTAACCTGCAAAAGTGTTTCTTCATGAAGAAGGAATTGGTATACTTGGGATTTGTAATTTCAGGTAAAGGGTTGGAGATGGACCTCGAGAAGGTGAAGGCAATAGTAGATTGGCCCGATCCAACAAGTACGACTGCAGTGAGAAGTTTCCATGGACTTGCTAGTTTCTACCGGAAGTTCATTCAGGGATTCAGTCGGATTTGTGCACCATTGACAAAATGCATGAGAAAGGGCGAGTTCCAATGGACGGATAAAGCCCAGGAAGCTTTCGACAAATTGAAGGAAAAGGTCACTGAGAGCCCAGTGTTGGCGCTCCCGGACTTTGACAAAGTTTTCCAGGTTGATTGTGATGCGAGGGGAACAACAATTGGAGCAGTGTTGAGCCAGGAAGGCCGACCAATTGCGTTCTTCAGTGAAAAACTGAATGGAGCAAAGCAGAAGTATTCGGTCTATGACCAAGAATTCTATGCTATCATACAAGCATTGATGAAATGGAGGCATTATTTGTTGCCACAGGAATTTGTGTTATACACAGATCACCAAGCACTGAGGTATCTGAATACTCAGTCGAAGTTGGATCAGAGACACATGAAGTGGGTGGAGCTGCTCCAGAGATATACATTCGTGTTGCGACATAGGTCAGGCAAGTCGAACAAAGTTTTTGACGCATTGAGCAGGAGAGTTGCACTGTTGAGCACGATGACTATTCAGGCAACAGGAATAGAGTCGATAAAGACGGAGTATGAAGCCGATGAAGATTTTGCGAAGGCATGGAAGGCTTGTCGAGAGCCTTGGAGCGTCAACAGAACTCCATATTTGAGTTATCTCATTCAAGAAGGTTACTTGTTCAGGGGAAGTCAGCTATGTATTCCCAGAGGATCAGTGAGAGAGAACCTAATCTGAGAATTTCATAATGGCGGGTTAGCAGGGCACTTTGGGATTGACAAGACCAAAGCACTGATCGATGAAAAGTATTTCTGGCCAAGGATGTCGACAGATGTCAGAAAATGGGTTCGACAATGTCAGTTTTTCCAGTTGGCAAAGGGAAAGAGTCAGAACACGAGGTTGTATACACCATTGCCAGTTCCAGAGAACCCGTGGGAGCATCTTAGCATGTATTTTGTGTTAGGATTACCAAGGACTTAGTAGGGGAACGACTCAATATTTGTTGTAGTCGACATATTTTTGAAGATGGCACATTTCATACCATGTAAGAAAACAAGTGATGCTACAGGAATTGTTGTATTATTCTTTAAGGAAATAGTCAGGTTGCATGGGTTGCCAAAGAGTATCACGTCGGATAGGGATACGAAATTCATGGGGCATTTCTGGAGGACCCTATGGAAGAAACTCGACACGAAGTTAGAGTTTAGTTCGGCATATCATTCACAGATAGACGGACAAACCAAGGTTGTAAACAGAAGTTTGGGAAACCTTCTGAGATGTTTAGCAGCCGATAGACCCAAGCAGTGGGAGAATGTGTTGGCATAGGCAAAGTTTGCATATAACAATTCTGTGAATCGATCGACAGGATTGAGCCCATTCCAGATTGTACAAGCGAGGAGTCCACATGTAGTGGCAGATTTGGTTGAATTGCCGATAGAAACCAGGAAGAGCGTGGATGTAGAATCATTCGCAGAGCATATGCATGAAGTTCATGAAATGTGCGAAAATGCATCAAGAAGAGTAACACGTCCTACAAGCTGAGAGCCGACCGAAGGAAGAGGCTATTGTCATTCCAAGAAGGGGACTTAGTCTATGCATACTTGTGGAAGGAGCGATTTTCGACAGGAACATACAACAAGCTGAAGTTGAAGAAGATAAGGCCATGTAAGATTTCAAAGAAGATTTCAGACAATGCATATGTGTTGGAATTCCCGGAATACTTGAACATTTCAGCAACGTTCAACGTCTCAAACCTGTATAAATTTGAAGAAGGGTCAAGCAGCAGTAAGGGGGAAGGAACCAGTATCGACTGAACATAACAGTTTCCAGACCGACATAAAGAAGGGATCACAGAAGTAATCGATGAACGCAAGGTAGGGCGTACCCATATATCGTGCATGAAGGAATACTTGGTGCGATGGACAAATGATGAGTTGCAGGAAGCGACATGGATTTTCGAAGAGGAGTTCAGGAGACTGACGGAGCAGTCGAATTCTTTTTCACCTAGGGAGACTGATGCAGGGGCATCGGGACCTAGGCAGATCAGTCGAAGTTGATCGACCAAAGGGATCCGACCAGTGGGAGTGCCGATGACCACTGATGCGGGGAGCAGGTTGACTTGTCGAAGTCAACAAGTCAAGCAGAAGTAGTCGGGGTGCGGACAACTGAAGGATCAGCAGATGTCGCGAAGTCGAGGATCGACAGAAGACAGTCGACAGATGATGAGCGGCATAAGAGGTCAGGTAGTCGACAAGTGATCGAACTACAACACGACAAGGTTTGGCGAAACTGAGTGTAAAGGGGAGGAGTGAACCGACAAGACAACCGAGTTGTGACTGACTGCTGTAGTAGGGTCGGAAGGACAGAAAGTCAAGGGACTGTACCAGTAGCCGTTAGGGGTTGCTGAGGAAGTTATTACAGTTATTGCGAGTTGGTGAAGGACATGACAGAGGATGTCATGGATAGAGGCTGTGCAGCACGAATAGAAGCTGACAGTGCAGATTCACAAGATTTGGACAGGATCGACGAATGGAGGGAACGCGTGTCTCGGGATTGTGAAAATATTGGAAAGAAAACCCGTAGAGTAGAAGAGGAAGAAGAGGCCTTCAGTCTAGACAATTGTTGGGAAGTAGAGGAGAGGCACAACAGAGCAGAGCACAAAGCCGAGAGAGTTGTGAAGAGTCACACTGGCCGAGTGCAGAGTGTTGAGATCGAACCATAGCTCAGAGTTCCAAGGTGAACCAGGAGAGGGTGAGGTCGACACACAGGGAGAACACACCATAGTTACTTCGATGTTGTAACGGTTGAGGCCGATTATAGTTAGTTATTTTCTTACAGTTATTTTACATTGTAACCAATTTCAGAGAAGTAATATAAGCCAATCCAGGCATCTTGTTCTACACCTTGTTTGTGTGAGCATTATGGTTTGTGTCGTGTGTATTGTTAAGAAAGAACCTTATTTCCATAGGGCGACTTGCATCATATTAGTTGTATGCTCTCTTATCCCTTGTATCACAATTCCCTTCAAGACTATTTGGAAATATCCTCAATAGTATTTTCCTCTGTTAGATTTTTGAAATTTGTGAAGCAATTAGAGAGTAGATAGGGCTTGTAACTTTTATCCCTAACACTTTATAATCACTCCTTTAAGCCACATAAGAGTCTTAGTTGACCTCATTTTCCCAATGGATAAGACACTAGTCTTTGGTCCATTCATCATTCTTCCTTAAAGTATAAAATCACATTTATTTCGCTAGAGCTATCTCTTCATTTCACCTTGAACCTTATTGTAAGCTCTAGTAATCCTATTATAGGAAAGCCTCACTTGATTTGGGGAAATCCAACCCAAAGAGAAAAAGAGGGTTTAGTTTGGTGGCATTGGACTCCCTCTTAGTTTCATCAAAACCATACCTAAATATTTAGAACTTTATCTCCAAGGGTGTGTGTTTGGGTGATAACACACCCCAAAGTGTTCATCCTCTTGAATGTGATTACAATGAGTTGATCTTTTCAATGTAAGGAATACCCTTAATTTGAACAATAAACTATTTCTCAATGCTTGACACTTTCAATGTAATGCCTCATTCAATTTCAGGCATTTCCTTCTACGCGGTTTTAAGACTCCTCTTTTTAGCACTCAATCTCAATTTATGGAAGGACATATCTATGTACCAAAACATTTATCTTTAGATAAGTTAAGAGGATATTTCATGCCACGTGCACCTTGTGGATGGATGCAAAATACCTATATGATTTACTACAGGCTATGGGATGATGGATCACATAGTAGAGCTACGATCCCATCTTTGCTTTTACTACATGTAAAACTAAATTTATTAAATAAAGGATCAATAAACCGATCTTGAGGGTGGACAGACTGTTGGGAAAAGTTGAACAGATCATTGAATAGATCAATGGGAAAATCGTTTTCTAGGAGAATAATCTCTGTCGACGCAAGAGATGGAATTAACCACTTCATGCAACAGAGAAAAACTTGCAGTAAGAACAACCTATAATTACAGACCAGAGTTATTTTCTTTATTTCTTGTAGGAATGTTGCTTATCACAACAATTTAAATCCCAATGCCATGGATGATTTAAGATTTGGATGCATTTTTGTAATGGAGAAATTGGGTTTGGAAGTGAATTCTCATAGATAAAATTTGTGATTCGGAAGCATTGAACAGTTGGTTTTATGCCCTTCAAATCACTCCATACCTTATATAAGAAATTCTCACACTGCGAATTACCATTCCAACACTACAATCCTACATTCCAACCTTGAAGCCTTTTTTATATTATATAGATTTTGAGACCAAAGAGGGGTTATTGCAATGTGAATTTAAGGTTTAGATATGACTCCATTTCTCTATTTGATCTCCAATCACTTAATTGATTTCTCAAGATACAGAATATTGTGAACTATTTTTTATTAACAACATAGAGTCATTAATAAAAAAATCTAGAGATAAAAAATTCAAATTTGAAAGATACTAACAAAATAACAAATTTAAATCTAATTCCAAAAATGGAATTCAATCAAAGTCCTTTCCTTAAACAATCGATATCAAACTCACCATATAATTTTTTTCCAATAGTAGGCAATATTCCAAGATATTAAGCAATGGAATCTCCTCTTCAACATCTCTATGCTCTTCTTTTACCACACTGCATTCATGCTCAACTTAGCACCTTAACATCCATATATTACACCATCGGCTACTTGTGTTGAGCCTCTCATGGACCTACTATATCATACCTTCCATGGAACACTACCATGGTGTTATCATGCTCTTAATTCCATGCATCTACTAGTCCCTTAAGACTAAAGGGGATCTGATACCATGTTAAAGAATAGAGCAGACATAAGAAGATGGAAGAAAAGGCTTTATCCATTCTCAAATAACATATTCATCCCAAAAATATCAATATATAGTACATGGATTTAACCACCTCAATATCTAGATATGCTCTCACACTGACAACTCGTCAATGAATAAGAATAATGCCTCATCAAGAGATAAGGATTAGTAACTCATAAATAGGTGATCTAGGACTTTGTGATTGTATAGGGATTCACAATCTAACAATTAAGTCAACCAACCAAGTCATTGACTAGATAGCTAACTTGGCAGTATCTAGGAGACAAAATGGGGAGGCAAATAGTCTACACATAGCCATAGATGAATGGGGGGTTGAAATTTCACATAGGAAAATTTGTACCCACACCCTAAGAGCACCATGGAGTTTTCAATTTTGGTTAAAATCCTAAGTCGATGCCACATACTCTATAGGCATAATATGACTTATTTTTACTTCATTTTATTCCAGTTTGTTGATGTATTCCAAGTTTTTGTGGCCCATTTTTCTTCTTATGGGCCTTCTATGTGATATGGGTGGTGTGATGACCATAAGATGATGTTATATTTTTCCTTGTTCTACTACTATTCCATGACAAGCGATGATGATGATGATGATGTATTACTTGATGTTGTACTATACTATATTGTTACTACATGATATATTGCATTTGATTGTTTTGATGAGTATAGCTATTAGTACCTGGATAGGTTGGTAAGGGTTACTTAATGACATACCATGCACCAATATGACTACTCGTAATTTGGTATTTCTACGGACTATTCTCCCTTATTTGGTTCCATTTTTAGCCTTTATCATTTCATCCATATCAATCCATCTTGTCTTCGCATCCCATTCACTTGAAGTTGATTGATTGGATATGGTTCTTCCCCTTTGTGGATCTGTCACCATTTGTGATTTATTATTACATAATTGTGTCTAAGGGATGTTGTTTTGTAGTGACTCCTTACTATAGGAAGCTTTCAGGTATGCTCCTTGAGGTTGGTTATCAACAGTTAAGAAGAACTACAATTGAGCAATTCCTTCTCCTAAGATCCAAAATTCCCTATGTTCTTGTTATATAATGATTAATGATAAAAAGAGTAGGTAATCCATGTCAGGGATATGGACACTCACTAACAGAAGGTGTTATTCCTAGTTGCACTCATATGTATTAATGTGGAAACTCTATTAGGGATATGGACACTCACTAGCAGTGGAGCTAAGGCCATGTCATCATTGGTATTTGAAAGGTGTAAAACCAGGGCCAGTATCTTCCAATACGTTAGTATTGTACTAAAAGAAGAGAAAGAAAAATAAAAAGTATAATAAAGGGAATTGATACAATAGGATCAAGGGAACGGTACCTCATAACATGGCACCCCTTTTATGTTGACACGTGATATTGTTTTTCATTTGATTGGTGTAGACCACAAAGGACTCCATGATCCCATCACCTTGTCATACACTCAATTAAAGACAATCCACTTCCTAAACCTCTTATGGGTTATCCATCTCCACCCCAAAGAAGAACTAGTCATTTGGTAAATACTTTGATATATTTGTTTGGTACTAGTATGTTCTTAGATCATTAATCCAATGAACTTGTTTGAAAATACTTACGGGGATATCTTCATGATTTCATGAATATGCTATATGATGACTCACACTTAAGCAATTAAATGCATTATATTTATTTGTACATTGATTTTGTAAATGTACACTACTATCGGTCCACCTAGGACACTACTTAGCAACAATAAAACATCATATAATATTTTCAGACATACAAAGACATCATCATCCCTATCTCAGAGATTCAGTGGATTCAGTAGATGGGTCTAGTTCTATGTGTAGCTAATCTCGTCATTAAGGGACATGTTTGTTCATCTTTTGTTGTACATGGGATTTGTGCATTCTGAGCACATATTTGGATACCCATTTGGACATTTGTCTATCTATATGCCACCCAATTGGTCACTACTGCCATAGACCAGTCATTGTTGTAGGGTGAGGGACTCTTTGCATAGTGTTATGCAGTTATATTTTCATGATTGTGCATGGTTTTCATGCACAAGTTATTTTCCAAATCTACTAATGGATTTGGATACCCATTTGGATCTTCTATCATCCTACTAGGTCAAATTACATAATGCTCCTCCAGATTAGATAGTTTGACCAAGTTTGAATTTTTCAATAATTTGACTTGGTCAACATAGCAAAGCAACAAGTAGGATAAAGGTTCCAGTATCAGTTAGCAATGATCTTGTCTCCAGGAATCATTGTGATCTTTTTCCCCTTGGTTTCATGTCAATTATTGATTAATTGGATTTTAATTAAAACTTTTCCTAAGTTTTGATTTAAAAATCCTAAGTTTGATTTGTATTAGTTTGATCATAGCTAAAAAGGCATTTCCGGGATTGAGAAGATACATGGGAACATATGGTGTTCAAAGGATGTTTGAACTCATCACAAGCAATTTCCCCTTTTTGTTCACATGGATACATACATTGTTTAGATAATGGCATTTAATTAAAACGTTTCCCTAAGTTTTAATTTAAAAATGCAGAAGTATGGTTTAATTAATAATTAATCCATGACAATAATTTCTCAATGATGATATGGCATGATGAGTCACTCTTTGGGGATTATATAGAGGCTTCCTAGTGGCTTGAAAGTGATCAATGAGCTTCTTTGGTGACATGCCACTCTCATAAACATGTGTCATCTATTTGGAGGCAAACTCATGAGATGGTTGTCATTGACACATATTACTCATTTTATGCACATGTATAAATGAGATATTCATCCCAAGAAGGTGCAATTGAATCATTCCCACCTAGCACGTGGTTGACCAAATTAGGAGAGTGCACTTGTCTAGGAGGGCACACTTGTCTTCGGAAGGCACACTTGCTAGTGGAGTTTGTGGTTTTTTAACATAGTTTTGTACATCACAAGGTTTTTGCTTATGATTTTGGAGATAGCACATGGTATTTTCACATGGTTTTATACTCATGGTTTTGTACCACCCATGGTATTTGTACTCATTGTATTGAGACTCTCCTTATGCTATAAATAGATGAGATCTCATTTATACGGGGTTGAGTCTTGGAGCTAAGAAACTTGTAACTCTTGGAATACTTGGAATAGAAAAGAGTTAAGATTTATTTTTGTGCTTTTTCTCTTCATTGTGGTTTGTCTTATGTGTTTTGGGTTTTGCTCCTCATAGTGGAAGGAGGCTCTTGAGAAGGATTTGAGCTAATGATCTTTTCTTTTTTTTGGTTAAGGAAAAGAGCGTATGTAATTGTTTAATCATCTTCATTCTTTGATTATGTGAGTATTGTATGTGTGGATAGTCTACTCAATCTCCTTCATCTTCATATTTCTACATAATCTTGCTTAACCATTTGTTAACCCTCTTGATGCACATTCTACTCTAGGATTTGGATGTGTGTATTCTCCTTGTTCATTGTAGTTTTCCATCAAAGGTTGGAGCAAAGAAAGATCAAAGTCTTGAGCTAGTAAAGGAGGGATTGTTATTTTGAAACTTCTCAAATCCCTTGAAGACCATTTGGTCATTACTTGAGGGGGTACTTGATTCCATAAGTCACAATCATACACAAGGAACTAATATTATTTTCTACTTCTCTTGTATTGTAAGATATCTAAAGCTCATCCCACTTCTAATTCCATATCCATATACATTGTAACCAAAAGGAAAAGATAAGCCTTGAGAGAACTTCTTGGGAATGCTTATAGCTTCCTCCATTGTACTTAAGCACAATATCTAACAAAGGAAAAAATACAACAAATTCATAAACACCTAAGAAGATCAAATCAACCCTAAATCTCTAAGAAACACTCACTCGTGGTTGGTTATCTTATGATTTACTTGATTATGTGATTACTTAGTATGTGCATGCTAGTTTTTACTTCAATTTACTAGCATTTAACTTGTTGTTCTGATTTATTTCCTACTGCATTTTAATTTCCAAGAAGTTTATGAAGTGTTGTATGACTATAATTTACTGTTCAAAGTCATTTTCATCTGCTTTCTATTTGATTTACTATTGTATTTTATTTCCAACAAGCCTATTAATTGTTGAATGCTCTTTAAAATATACTAGCATTATGTAATTCTGATTTGGGAAACTTATTATAGCTTTTGGTATTTGATCTCATCAAACTTTACATGTTTATTATTGTTGATAACTAATTTAAATAACTCAACACTTAAAATTTCAATTACTTCTAACTCAAGACCAAGAGGAGCTTAGTCTTGACGTTTAGCAAAGGTTTCCTTTGTTCAAAGCCAACACTTGCCTCTTTGTAAGAGAGGAATATATAAAGGAGATATCCTTTGAATAACTCTCATTTTCTTAAAGTGATTGGATACTCGTAATAAAAACTTCTAAGTACCTTGAGGACATCTCAAGAGATAACCTATAAGACTTGTATTAATCTTATCACTTTGATATTGGCTATCAACATCTTGTGATTCATATTACACTTGGGGTAACTTCATCATATTTCTAAAATCTAAGATGTGATCTTTGATCATGTTGATGCTCTTAATTTCATAACATGTGTTGTACTTGATCTTGGAAGAAATCTCTTTCGTATGTTATGCAAATTTGATTGTTTATGGTATATTGTTATTGATTCAATGTGTCACATGGTTCTTTAGTTAAATATTTTTATTACTTAGCTCATTGAATCTTTATCCTACAAACCCAAAAGTTATCATTGGATCCTTGCTAGGAAATCATACCATATTTATCCTAGCCTAACTAAGGAAAATGAATTCAACTACTAACATTTCCCTAACTATCCTTAGTCGTCCCATCTCATAAATCAACTTGACTAGTACTTGAAAAATATAGCCCACGTTGTATTGTCTTCTTTAAGCATGTTCCCATGTGGAAATATCTAGTTAATACCTTGGAAAGTCTAGTTGGGGATACCTCACATGGTTAGTCTAGAGTTCCCTTAGGAGGAGACCTAAAGAGAAAGGATTATCCTTGGCAGTGACACATTGGAGGAAAATCCCGAATTTATGCAAGTTTGGCGGCTAGTCTTCCTTACGCTATTTAAGCTATTAAATCATGCATAAGCAAGTCCAATGGAGAGAGGAGGCACACACACAAAAACACCACAAGTTTATCCCCAAATCATTTTGTCCTTAAGATCCTCCTTTTTAAGGAGTTAAATTCATGCATATTGCATGATATGGTACAACATCTTAAGGGATACATGATTGCAGATAATACTATGCAATGTGTATAGTACCAGTACAATCATGACAATTCAAACATATATTATTTCACAATATGGTAAGTACAAAAAAATTATGATTGTCAAGTTTGTTAAATCGTAGAATAGTCTCAACTAGGGAGCCAAGGATGCTTGTGGAAGAGAGTTCAACCACACTCAAAGGCATAGTATTCCAGTGCAAGGAGAATACAATCTATGCCGATCAATTTGACACTAGAAAATGGTACAATTGGTTCTTGGAAAATCAAAGATTAGCATAACATTTCCAAACTAGAAGATATATAAGGCATCAAGTCTCCAATGAGCAAATTATGGGCATAGTGGAGAGATGTCACCTACCCAAATTTCAGAAATTATTATTTTATTAGCAAAATTCTTTATGTTAAATTTAATTACAAAGTTTTGTAATTATGATCAATTTTGATCAAGGATGAATGTAATTATTGATCATTATTATTTAAATAAATTAATTAGGAGGCAAACACCAGGGGACTGTTAAATGAGTGTTCACTGACCCACTAGGAGGAATGGAAGCTATTGGAAGGTGTGGGATAGATGGCAGCAATTGCACTTCACCACTAGCTGTTGGCTATGGGACAACTACCCCTAATAATGTGGCATTATTCCCCAGGTGGTGGGAGTGGGCAGGTATCTCATTTAATGACCAAGTAACAACTGAAAATGCCTAGGCAGCCTACATAAGGAAAATTCGAATTGAGCAGGAAACTCTTACACAATATTTCTGCAGGAATATTTCCTCATGTGCATCAGGTGATCACTGAGAGATTCGAATAGGGAGGCTAGTTGTGAGTGCAATCATAAGTCTGCATACTATATTTGTTAAGGATAACCAGAGGTGCTGGAGCAAGTCTCTTAGACTGCTAGCTCTTGAAGATTCAACAGTTATTTGCTACTGCAAGAAGACATCCTAAATTCTTAAGTTTCTTCCTCCTAGTGGTTCAGTGAACAAGCTCGGGGGTCCTAAGGAAAGTACTTGGCCTCTTTAGGAATTGGTTGGGTGGAAAAATCATCTTGGGCTGTTTGTTTCCCTAAAGATTAATCCAGGTTTTATAGTTTTCTACTTTATTCCAGTTAATAGTTTTGTTTTAAGTAAAATTAGAAATCTATGTTTGAAGAAGAATTTATCTCTGATTTTTATTTGAAGTTTGAATGTCAAAGTTTGTGATATTCTGAACTGATAAACCAATCTCTACATTTTTCCACATGTTGTTTTATGCATCTTACTCTAGTGTAGAGAAGCAAATTAAGTATAGATGAAAAGATAGGCAAACTGCCATTGATTCGATAAATAAGTACAGTGATTGAGTTGTGTTTCATTTGCTGCCCTATAGTTAATAACAGTAATAATTATAGTATAGTATTTAAAATATATAGAATACTTCATTGTTTCCATAAAAGACAAAGATGGTTGATCTTCTCTACAATTATATTGTTTTCTCTTTTATCTCTAATTGTTACATAGATAATAAATGTAATTTAAAATTTCAATACATTATATCTGTAATAGAAATAGTGATGCTGTAAATAAATAGAAATTCTAATGATGGACACAGCTGCAAATCACTGTCATTTTCATAATCTTCACATTCTCACATACACATTGTTTCATTCTTGTTATAACAATTTCATAAAATATTTTATTTTATCAGAGAATGGAAATAATGTAAACCCTCTTTTGTTTTCATCCATATTACTCTCTCTCTCTCTCTCTCTCTCTCTCTCTCTCTCTCTCTCTCTCTCTCTCTCTCTCTCTCTCTCTCTCTCTCTCTATATATATATATATATATATATATATATATATATTACAATCTTTATTTATTGCTCAAAAACTGGTTTTCGTATCAATCCTGGTAACATTACTATATCCTTATCATCGTTTTGCAAAAATGATTAAACAACGATCTATACAAGTTTCATATTAAAACCCAATTTTGGCTCAACAGTTATTTTCTAGAAGTTTTCATTTAAATATATTTTATTTTCAAAAACAAGACTCGAACTAGGGTGTGGCCCTATTGCTTTCCATTTACAAATGAAAAGAAAAACCATTTCGTCATTGCATATTACAGAGTTTATCATCTACGACAAAGCATATAGATCCTTGCACAACTCGATAGTCACGTTATCTACCTACAGTACTCAAACATATAACCCAGCCGAATAGCACAAAAGAAATAGTATTTTTCATTGCCAAGATTTAAAAACGTAGTATACAGAGTTAAACGAGCCTCGACTCCACTTTCTTATTTACCAAAATTTAACCAAAACATGTCGTAGATCAAGTTTTTACAAACAATACAAGTTCCAACTTCACGAAAGAGAAATCAACATTTCTCAGAATGAAACTTCAATACTTTTTCAAACAAAAAAATCACGTAGGTTTTATCCCCGTCCTTAAGCTTTAAAAACGAGTTTCGAACTCTCAACATTAACGAACTAAGCATCCACAGAAGTAGACCAAATAATATTTAAACTACGAGGGTCATTTTTCCCTGCATAAGTTTCTATTTCATTACCAAAGTTTCTCAACAAAACCCGACTACAAGACATTGCCGAGAGCATGGCGAATATTTTTCTTTTACTAACTATGTTGATACATTATCAAGCAAGTCCAAACGGGCACCTACGAAGGGTTTGAAACCACTGGAGGTTACCAGGAATGGAGGCTCGCAAACCATTTCCAAACCCTTGCCCAAAGTTGCCCATTGAACCCTGCAATTGATACATTATTTTCCAAGAGTTAGACATTTGTTTCATTGTAAACCGTATGAAAAACTTTCAACAAAAGAATCATTGAATTTCGAAAACACTTACCTTTTTTTTTAGTGATCGTACTCTATACATCCTCCAACAACCAACGAGCTCCTTGCTGTAAACAAGACCAGGATACCCTCATTCTTTTGCAGAAAGGTGCATTCCACCCAAAAACAAAAGACTATAAACTATCAACTCGATAGCAGTTCAAACCAGACACCTAACACTTTAGCACAATGCCATTATAGGGAGGACAAAACTTGCAACTTTAACCTAAACCTACAGATCACGAGGTCGAATCCTCTTCACATTGTTTTTTGGCTAAACCCTAACTTCCAGCAGCCTGTCGGCCTTGCTGCTCGATACACTAGTGATACAATGAAAACACATTAACTCTTCATCAATCAACACGATGGAGAAAAGCTAGGGTTGCATCCAACGACCCACACTCATCACAATCGACGATCATGAGAGTGCCAACAAGTTGCATTGGGACGAACAGTAACTGCTTTTAATGTTTCATTTATTTATACAAGCATGGCATTTCCACATTTGCACTGGGTGGAAAGATCAACATCCAACTCAGAGGTGTTTCAAACTCACAACCATTACACAATGGTTTCCGTAATCACCATTACAGTGTGATTACACTACGTGGAATGTAAACAATCCATGTCACATGGAGTTTGGTTCAATCTTTTAATGCAGGACTGAAACTCTATCTCCACGCTAGCTCAAAGCACATGCCAAGCTTAAAAGCCTGTCAACTTGTCCATTCAAGTTTAATACCATGTCAGTACCGTGAAACATCAACGATATAGTTCTAAGTTATGGTCGTATTTTGATATATCATTTGGATATTAATGTTTTGTTTTAGCCACGATCATAGTCATAAAATCTATAAGTTTAATATTGTGAACTTTCATATATATAATGAATAGTTTGAAATTGTAAAACTATCGCATAGGATAGTATTATATAAGAATTATAAGATTAGCATAATAATCATAATTTTCATTATTCCAATTTTAAAAATAAAATAAAATTGGAGTTTGCATTTTTGGATTTTCAACAAAATCAATGAATAGTAACTAGCATAAAAACCATGCCATTTCCATGTACTTCATACCCTAACTCTTAATGCAATGCATTTGACGGTTAGCGATACAATTACGACATTAATACTATACAAGTATTAATTATCTTAAGATGATGACCAAAGCTAATCTATAACAACGTCATTGGCTTACGACAACAAACTTAAATAGCATGTATACCTTCTAGACGTCATTGTTTCCAACATTTATGAATTGTAAGACAGTGTTAAAAAAACCAATAAGCAGCACTAGATATTTCATACCTGAAGATACTTGTTTTCGCAAAAGAATTCACAACATTTTTATTTTGACGTTTAATTGAATTACACATGTACTTTTAAACTATGCAGTTATTGAACCTCTTACCTGTCGTCTGTACATAGAACATTCAAATGCGTTAGCGTTGCAGCTAAGTAAACTCCAGGGTACCTCGTAGGACACCCTTGTTCATCAAAAATCAAACTATCAGTATCTTTCCAAAGAAAAAGTATCGCATCACAATTATAACCTGTTAGTTCATTTATTACCATAATCACATTCATCAATTATGTGTTAAAGTTTTCATTGTCACAATGCTGCTAAAACAGAAATTAAATTATGTTTAGTACTAACGACTTTTTACTTAAAGCTGTCGTAATCAAACAATTATTATTTCCGCAAATATAATTTTTTGTATTTAATGTCGTTTTCAAAAGTTTTAAATTTTTACGAAAATTCGGGATGTTACATGTGGTATCAGAGCTCATATTCGAACTCTAGGCCTGAAAGAGGTCCAAAAACACGCAGTAGAAAATTTTATACAGCAGAAAATTTTACTAATTTGAAATTTGAAATTATGATATTATACAAAAATTATTTTAAGCTACAAGTATGAAGAACTCAGCTGAACATTTAGAAGACAGATTTCAGCCAAACAGTCACAGCTCGGGACAGCACTATGCAGAAGAAGGTCACGATGAACTAAATAACAGTTCATCGGAATTGTTACATGCTTTTCATGAATTAAAGGCAGAAATCAGATCCGTGAAACAAGACAATGAAAGAATTATGCAAGCACAAGAACAATTAAACCAAGTGTTGTTTGAACAATGCCCAACTGAGGAGCAAGAGAGAGAAAATGAAGATATCTCCAAAGTTGAGGATCTGCCTCATGCTAATAAAAATAAGAAAATGAAAACCAGTGAGTGAACAACAGTTCAACCTCATCAGGAGATGCTCTTGAAGTGCGTAAAAAGAAACGTAACTACACCAGTGATAGTAGTGAAGGAGCTTTCAAAACCAGAAGGAAAAATCATAAGGAGTATGAGCAGATTTCTAAGGAGTTCAAAAAGATTAGACCTCCAACTTTCAATGGAGAAACTAAGAAGGGCGAGACAACTGAAGCTTGGTTGTTTGGTATGAAGAAATACTTCCATATTTATAACTATTCAGAGTCCTTGAAGGCAAAAATGGCTATATATAACTTGACCGAAAAAGCGGATATTTGGTGGCAGGACATCAAAAGAGTAAAGGGCATCAAGGATAAAGATGTAAACTGGAGTACTTTTAAACGATATTTTAAAAAGAAGTATTTATCTGAATAGCACTATGAAGAAAAATTCAAAGAGTTCTACGATTTGAAGCTGGGAGGTATGAATATGAAAGAAATGAATAGTAAATTTCTAAATTTACTAAGGTATGTACCATACTTCATAGAAGAAAAATCGAAGATTCAAAGGTACTTGAGTTGTCTACCTTTTAATATTAAGGACAGAATCGAGTATGACATTCCAAAAACCTTGGAAGAGGCTATGAGAAAGGCAGTTTTCTGTTATGACACAAATCGGAAAAGAGAAGGAATGTCGAACTAGAAAAGTCATAAGCCCAACAATTTTGAGCTGAAAAAGAAAAAATTTAGGTTCAGTGGAAATTCTGGTTTCCAAAAGAAAAATTTTCAGAATCGGAATTATCAAGGGAATAATTCCAGAAACAATCAATAGAAGAATTCTACAGCACCCATAAATGCACCTAATAATACTAGAACCAATGAGCAAAAGGCACCTATCAAATGTTTTGAATGTCAAGGTCCCCATTACGCATCAGAATGTCCCTTGAGGAAGCGAAAAGCTAACAACATCAAATCTATTCAGACTAAACCTACTTTTGGAGACGTGGCAAGGGAGATGCCCAGAATTAATGCAGCACTCGACAACAGACAAGCAGATCATCAAATCTCCATGGTAGAGATTGAAGGTATGCTACAAAATCATCCTGTTACTATTTTAATTGACCCAGGTGCTAGCTTAAGTTATATATCACCAGATATTGTGGAAAGTTGTAAATTGAAAACAGAAAAGTTTAGTAAATTTTGGTTAGTTAGACTAGCAACTAGAACAAAAAGGAAAGTGTCAGATTTTATAGAAACTTGTATCTTATCCGTGAATCAGTTACAAACACAAGTCAAGTTGAATATTTTACCTTTAGGATCCTACGATATTATAATGGGAATGGACTGGTTAGAAGCCCATCATGTCATTCTGGACTGTTACAGAAAAAGTTTTACATGTCTAAATGACAAAGGAAAAACTGTAGAAATAAAAGGTATTCCAAGAAAGGTAACCCTTAAACAGATTTCAGCCATGCAAGTTAAGAGGGAAGTTAGGAAATGATGCCAGTTGTTTGCAATAAATGTAGTAAATGATGAGTTTATTGGTAAAGAGGAAAAACTAAAATTAGAGGACATACCTGTCCTAAAGGATTTTAAGGATGTATTTTCTGAAGAAATCCCAGAATTACCTCCTAAAAGAGATTTAGATTTTACCATCGAGTTAATACCAGGAGCAGTACCAAATTCAAAATCTCCATATAGAATGAACATACTGGAATTAAACAAATTAAAATCACAATTGAAGGAACTTATTGATAAGAAGTATATTAGACCCAGTGTGTCTCCTTGGGGAGCACTTGTCATCTTTGTTAAGAAGAAAGATGGAACCCTAAGACTGTGCATAGATTATCGTCATCTTAATAAGATGACAATAAAAAATCGGTATCCGTTGCCTTGCATAGACGATCTATTTGATCAGCTGCATGGAGCAACGATATTTTCGAAGATTGATCTAAGATCAGGATATCATCAAGTGTGGGTTAAGGATGAAGATATTTTCAAGACAACTTTCAGGACTCGGTATGGACATTACGAGTTCGTAGTCATGCCATTTGGCCTAACTAATGACCTGGCTGTATTTATGTGTTTGATGAATAATATTCTGTACAAATACTTAGACAAGTTTGTTGTTGTGTTTATAGATGACATTTTAGTGTATTCCAAAAGTGAATAAGAGCATGATGAACATTTACGGATTATCTTACAAGTTCTGAGAGATTATCAACTATACGCTAAGTTTAGTAAGTGTGACTTCCACAAAGACAAAATTCAGTATCCAGGACACATAATTTCTAAAGAAGGAATCTCGGTTGACCCAGATAAGATAAAGGCCATTAATGACTAGTCGGTTCCTAAGGATGTGTCGGATGTAAGATCATTTATGGGAATTACTGGATATTACAAAAAGTTTATAGAAGGTTTTTCAAGGATTTCCAACCCCATAACTTCTTTGCAGAAGAAAGCAAAGAAATTTGTATGGGATCGGAAATGTTCTTACAGTTTCAAGAAATTAAAGGAATTATTGATTACAACAACTATCTTGAGGATAGCAGATCTGAACAAGGATTTTATAGTTTGTACAGACGCATGCAATAATGGACTCGGCAGAGTCTTAACACAGGAAGGACATGCGGTGGCATATGAATCTAGAAAGATGAAAGTACATGAAAAGAACTACTCCACTTACGATTTAGAATTATTAGTTGTAATTCATGCCTTAAAAAATGTGGCATCATCACCTTATTGGTAGAAAATTCACATTGATGACAGATAATATGGGTCTGAAATATTTATTAGATCAGACAAATATGAACGCTAGACAAGCTAGATGGTTGACCTTCTTAAGTGAGTATGATTTCGAAATTCAGCATATTAAAGGGAAAGAGAACAAGGTTGTAGATGCCTTGAGTCGTAAGGCAAAACTGAATTTTATTTTAGCCATCAGCACTTCACGGATTTGGAAAATCAGATTCTTGAAAAGAGTGAAACTGATGAAGAATACAGAAAAATAAAATAAAGGACAACAAACAACAGTTCTGAAAATTTTATGGCAGATTTCATTATGAAATAAAATGGGTTATTACTGTATAAAAACAGATTGTATGTACCAGACATACCAGAAATAAAAATTCTGATATTAAATGAGATGCATAAAAGTCATTATTCTGGTCATCCAGGTTATCAAAAGACCATTACTATGCTAAGAAAAGAATACTATTGGCCTAGAATGAAGGATGAAGTAGTAGAGTACATAGCTAAATGTTTGGATTGTCAAAAAGTGAAGGTTGAACACCAACATCCTGTTGGATTGTTACAACCATTACCGATACCAAGTTGGAAATGGGAAGTGATCAACATAGACTTTATTACTGGATTACCTAAAAATCAGAAACAACATGACTCTATCATGGTGGTAGTGGACAAACTCATCAAAGCAGCACATTTTATACCTGTGAAGACTACTCATTAAGCTCCAGACATTGCAGAAATCTTTATGAAACAGATTTTTCGACTACATGGGATACCGAAAGTAATAATTTCAGATCGTGACTCTAAGTTTACCGAAAAGTTTTGGAGGTTACTGTTTAAGGGGTTGAATACAACCTTAAATTTCCCACAGCATTTCATCCACAAACGGATGGACAGACAGAAAGGGTAAATCAAGTTTTAGAAGTCTTATTAAGAATGTATGTTAAGGATCAGCCTGGTAAGTGGGAAGACTACTTGCACTTAGCAGAATTTGCTTATAATAATCATTATCATGCATTAGCCAAACTTAGTCCTTTTGAAATTCTTTATGGTAGTGTAGTGCCCCTAGACTACTATAGACATTGAGGGCACCTGCTGAGTCACCTGACTGTTTGAAACATTAATAAAATAACCCTATGATTTTATTTTGAGTATATTTATGATTACGATTGATTGATATATGTGCATTTGGGTAGTTATTGTGAATGGACAATTTCATGTTGTTTAACGATTAACTTTGATATGAAAACTGTACATATGAATTATGCTTAACGACTAGCTGTGCAATTGATTATGTGATTAGACGAAAGAGTAATGATTAAGTAAATTATAGATGCTTAATGAAGCAACAGATTTATAAACCAAATTGTGATTATTGAGGACAGTGCTACTAATTTATGTTTGTGAGAAATGTGTGTAGCGAAAAGTGAAACGGTTCACCAACGGACACACAAAGGAATATGAAGGGTCATAGAGTACGAGTAAATCACACACAGGGAGAGCGACGACGATGTCGACTTCCGACGGAATACCACGCTTGAGCAGATAAGCACTGATCCGCTTGCTCAAGAGGAAAGCGTGAGGGCGTACGAGGTGGGCCACGACGGAGCTGGTCACGTACGAGTTGGGGGGCGCGCAGTGAGAACGGAATCACTCCTCAACGCCATTAGTCCCTAATAGTGTGTAGATGGAGGATGGAAGGTAACGGCTCCTGAAATCCCTACATGAAGTTCCCGCAAGTCAAAACGGAAGGATGACGGCAGAAGGGCCCGACGGTGCGGTACCCTGTCGAGAACGGAAAGAGTGAATGCAAGGACCCAACGATGTGGTGCCTTGCCGAGGAATGGAAACTATGGATGACTGGACTCGACGGAGTGGTGCCATGTCAGAGAAATTAAATTAAGGAACAAGGAGGCCCAACGGTGCGACACCGGGTCCCTAGTAAAAGTTGATTGCTAAACTTAACTGCATTGAAACATATAATTTTGCACCTAGAACTTTACTTAGAAATGCATTTGAGTACTTTAGGCATTTGCACATAAATGATTACTTTGGCATTTAAATAATATTAAGTGTTATTTAGGCATTGCACATGAAAGGTTATTCCTGATTACTTAAAAATATTATAAATATTTAAGTAGGAGCAAAATGGAATCCTAGGCATGGACACCTAGTCAACTCCACCTACACCACAAATCTAGGAGTTAAGTGAAATATCTAGGGGACAAACATGAGCAAACTTAGGGATGTTGGTGCATCTCCTAGAGAAACTGACACTTGGATGGGTGAGTTGTTTTTCATTAAAGAATTAATTAAATAATTATTTATGCATGAAGCGACATGTGTCGCAGGTGATTTTCCTTTAAAAGGGAGACTTTGGAGATGGGTAAAGCACCCAGACCCTGGATGACTATCGTAATATTGAGTTACCTCATGACTTGCTGCTATTAAGGGTTTGGCCGAAAATCTTGGTGGAGGGGAATCCCAAACTGGTTTTCTTGAATTTTTTTTGTGTGTGTGAGCTCTACGACCCAAAGCTCGGGGGAGGCCATGCGACTGAAAGCATGACCCTATGGTTGGGTGGCGAAGCTAACGGTTGCTTCGCCAATGGTTAAAGGAGATTTACTAGAGGGATCCTACGAAAGACGAAGGCGACAATGGACCAGCTGGATCGGGTTGACAGGTTAAGGTTTTGCTTATTTTTGTTAAGTTATTCACGCTTTTTATTTTATTTTTCCAATAACTACATTGGCTAATTTGTTTGTATGAAGTTGTTAAAGTTTCAGGTTCAGTTCAAGGGGACCCTAAAGGAGGGGTCCTATAGGTAGGAAATGTGATACACTTGTTTCATGGAATGATCCAGTAAATAGAGTTGTCTTAGGATCTGAATTATTGCAGGAGTTAGAACTAATTGTGAAACAGGTATAAGGGAATTTAAAAGCTTCCCAAGATAGGCAAAAGAGTCAAGCAAATTTAAAAAGGATTCATAAAGAGTTCCAGGTTGGTGAGCATGTATTCCTCAAGGTAAGACCGAAAAAGAGTTCATTGAAATTGGGAAGTTGTGCCAAGTTGCCACCAAAGTATTGTGGTCCTTTTGAAATATTGTCCAAGGTTGGACTAGTGGCATTCCAACTAGCTTTTCCACCAAACTTAAAAATACATAATGTTCTTCATATATCGTTTTAAAAAAAATATGTACACGATGCTACTCATGTTGTAAACTGGAATGATGTATAGGTGGGATAAGACAGATATTTTCAAGTGGAACCATACCGTATCCTCGAAAGGAGGGAAACTATTCTCCGAAATCGCACCATTGGGAAAGTGAAGGTGCAATGGAAGCACCTTAGACCAGAAGAGGCAGCCTAGGAGTTGGAGAGTAGTATGCAGGCAACATACCCAACTCTGTTTCAGGAACACTCAAGGAGTGATTAACCAACATCGAGGACAATGTTGAGACTTAAGGGGGGGTGTATGTCACCTACCCAAATTTCAGAAATTATTATTTTATTAGCAAAATACTTTATGTTAAATTTAATTACAAAGTTTTGTAATTATGATCAATTTTGATTAAGGATGAATGTAATTACTGATTATTATTATTTAAATAAATTAATTAGGAGACAAACACCCAAGGGGACTGTTAAATGAGTGTTCACTGACCCACTAGGAAGAATGGAAGCTGTTGGAAGGTGTGGGACAGATGGCAGCAATTGCACTTCACCACTAGCTGTTGGTTATGGGACAACTACCCCTAATAATGTGGCATTATTCCCCAAGTGGTGGGAGTGGGAAGGTAGCTCATTTAATGACCAAGTAACAACTGATAAGGCCTAGGCAACCTACATAAGGAAAATTCGAATTGAGCAGGCAGCTCTTACACAATTTTGTTGCAGGAATATTTCCTCATGTGCATCAAGTGATAACTGAGAGATTCGAATAGGGAGGCTAGTTGTGAGTGCAATCATAAGTCTGCATACTATATTTGTTAAAGAGAACCAGATGTGCTGGAACAGGTCCCTTATACTGCTAGCTCTTGAAGATTCGACAGTTATTTGCTACTGCAAGAAGAGATCCTAAATTCCTAAGTTTCTTCCTCCTGGTGGTTCAATGAATAGGCTCAGGGGTCCTAAGGCAAGTACTTGGTTGTCTTCAGGAATTGGTTGGGTGGAACAGTCATCTTAGGCTGTTTGTTTCCCTACAGATTAATCGAGGTTTTATAGTTTTCTACTTTATTCCAGTTAATAGTTCTGTTTTAAGTAAAATTAGAAATCTCTGTTTGAAGAAGAATTTATCTCTGATTTTTATTTGAAGTTTGAATGTCAAAGTTTGTGATATTCTGAATTGATAAACCAATCTCTACATTTTTTCACATTTTGTTTTATGCATCGTACTCTAGTGTAGAGAAGCAAATTAAGTATAAATGGAAAGATAGGCAAACTGCCATTGATTCGATAAATAAGTACAGTGATTGAGTTGTGTTTCATTTTCTGCCCTATAGTTAATAACAATAATAATTACAGTATAGTATTTAAAATATTATAGCATACTTCATTGTTTCCATAAAAGACAAAGATGGTTGATCTTCTCTACAATTATATTGTTTTTTCTTTTATCTCTAATTGTTACATAGATAATAAATGTAATTTAAAATTTCAATACATTATTTCTGCAATTGAAATAGTGATGCTGTAAATAAATAGAAATGCTAATGATGGACACAGCTGCAAATCACAGTCATTTTTATAATCTTCACATTCTCACATACACATTGTTTCATTCCTGTTATAACAATTTCATAAAATATTTTATTCTATCAGAGAATGGAAATAATGTAAACCCTATTTTGTTTTCATCCATCTTACTCTCTCTCTATATATATTACAATCTTTATGTATTGCTCAAAAACTAGTTTTCGTATCAATCCTGGTAAAATTACTATATCCTTATCATCGTTTTGCAAAAATGATTAAACAACAATCTATACAAGTTTCAGATTAAAACCCAGTTTTGGCTCGATAGTTCTTTTCTAGAAGTTTTCATTTAAATATCTTTTATTTTCAAAAACAAGACTCAAACTAGGGTGTGGCCCTGTTCCTTTCCATTTACAAACGAAAAGAAAAACCATTTCTTCATTGCATATTACAAAGTTTATCATCTACGACAAAGCATATAGATCCTTGCACAGCTCGATAGTCACGTTATCTACCTATAGTACTCAAACATATAACCCAGACGAATAGCACAAAAGAAATAGTTTTTTTTCATTGCCAAGATTTAAAAACGTAGTATACAAAGTTAAACGAGCCTCAACTCCACTTTCTTATTTACCAAAATTTAACCAAAACATGTCGTAGATCAAGTTTTTACAAACAATACAAGTTCCAACTTCACGAAAGAGAAACCAACATTTCTTAGAATTAAACTTCAATACTTTTTCAAACAAAAAAACCATGCAGGGTTTATCCCCGTCCTTAAGCTTTAAAAACGAGTTTCGAACTCTCAACATTGACGAACTAAGCATCCACAGAAGTAGACCAAATAATATTTAAAATACGAGGGTCATTTTTCCCTGTACAAGTTTTTATTTCATTACCAAATTTTCTCAACAAAACCTGACTACCAGACATTCCCGAGAGCATGGCGAATATTTTTCTTTTACTAACTGTGTTGATACATTATCAACCAAGTCCAAATGGGAACCTACGAAGGGTTTGAAACCACCGAAGCTTACCAGGAATGGAGGCTCACAAACCATTTCCAAACCCTTTCCCAAAGTCGCCCATCGAACCCTGCAATTGATACATTATTTTCCAAGAGTTAGACATTTGTTTCATTGTAAACCGTAAGACAAACTTTCAAGAAAAGAATCATTGAATTTCGAAAACGCTTACCTTTTTTTTTAGTGATCGTACTCTATACATCCTCCAGCAACCAACGAGCTCCTTGCTATAAACAAGACCAGGATACCCTCATTCTTTTGCAGAAAGGTGGATTCCACCCAAAAAAAAAAGACTATAAACTATCAACTCGACAGTAGTTCAAACCAAATACCTAACACTTTAGCACAACGCTATGACAGGGAGGAAAAAACCTGCAACTTTAACCTAAACCTACAGGTCATGAGGTCGAATCCTCTTCACATTTTTTTGGCTAAACCCTAACTTCCAGCAGCTTGTCGTCCTTTCTACTCGATACAGTAGTGATACAATGAAATCGCATTAACTCTTCATCAATCAACACAACGGAGAAAAGCTAGGGTTGCATCCAACAACCCACACTCATCAAAATCGGCAATCATAAGAGTGCCAGCAAGTTGCATTGGGACGAACAGTAACTGCTTTTAATGTTGCATTTATTTACACAAGCATGGCATTGCCACATTTGCACTGGGTGGAATGATCAACATCCAACTCAGAGGTGTTTCAAACTCACAACCATTACACAGTGGTTTCTGTAATCACCATTATAGCGTGATTACACTACGTGGAATGTAAACAATCCATGTCACATGGAGTTTGGTTCGAGCTTTTAATGCAGGACTGAAACGCTATCTCCATTCCAGTTCAAAGCACATGCCAAGCTTGAAATCTTGTCAACCTGTCCATTCAAGTTTAATGCCATGTCAGTACCATGAAACATCAACGATATAGTTCTAAGTTATGGTCGCATTTCGATATATCATTTGGATATTAATGTTTTGTTTTAGCCACGATCATAGTCATAAAATCTATAAGTTTAATATTGTGAACTTTCATATATATAATGAATAGTTTGAAATTGTAAAACTATCGCATAGGATAGTATTATATAAGAATTATACGATTAGCATAATAATCATAATTTTCATTATTCCAATTTTAAAAATAATATAAAATTAGAGTTTGCATTTTTGGATTTTCAACAAAATCAATGAATAGTAACTAGCATAAAAACCATTCCATTGCCATGTACTTCATACCCTAAGTCTTAATGCAATGCATTTGACGGTTAGCGATACAATTACGACATTAATACTATACAAGTATTAATTATCTTAAGATGACGACCAAAGCCAATCTATAACAACGTCATTGGATTACGACAACAAACTTAAACAACATGTATACCTTCTAGACGTCATTGTTTCCAACATTTATGAATTGTAAGACAACGTTAAAAAAACCAATAAGCAGCACTAGACATTTCATACCTGAAGATACTTGTTTTCGCAAAAGAATTCACAACATTTTTATTTTGACGTTTAATTGAATTACACATGTACTTTTAAACTATGTAGTTATTGAACCTCTTACCTGTCGTCTGCACATAGAACATTCAAATGCGTTAGCATTGCAGCTAAGTAAACTCCAGGGTACCTCGTAGGACACCCTTGTTCATCAAAAATCAAACTATCAGTATCTTTCCAAAGAAAAAGTATCGCATCACAATTATGACCTATTAGTTCATTTATTACCATAATCACGTTCGTCAATTATGTGTTAAAGTTTTCATTGTCACAATGCTGCTAAAACAGAAATTAAATTATGTTTAGTACTAACGACTTTTTAATTAAAGCTGTCGTAATCAAACAATTATTATTTCCGCAAATATAATTTTTTGCATTTAATGTCGTTTTCAAAAGTTTTAAATTTTTATGAAAATTCGGGATGTTACAAGAGAGTGATGGCGATCTTGGACACATTATATCCTTACTAAGGAGAATCAACAACACACAGAGCCATCCCAACAATAATGGATCAGAGTTTAAGAAAAAAGTATTGTACAATCTCAAGAAGCTCGTGAATGATATGTTCGATTGACACTTGTTGGTTATCATAGAAGAAGAGATATGTTACAAACATAATAACACATATAAATAAATAATAGAATTAACTAATAATTAACAAATAATATTAGTATTTAATGAAGATTCAAAGGACACACCTATTCACTTCCATGGCCATTCAATGCCTATAAAGGTATATCGTCACAAGAGCATTGTAATCGTTCATTCATTCAATTGTTGGGCCAAAAATCCCTCAATTGGTATCAGAGCTCAGTTTTTGTGGGCCAAAAATGCCTCAATTGCTCAAACTGTGTACTTCCACAATTGTTTTGTATAGTAACCACATACCTTTATGTTTCTGTCAATTCGGTATGCTTCGTACAAATTTACGTCCTCTAATAAATCCAAACAATTCGACACTATAACTTCTATTGCACCTTCTAGATGCTAATTGATCTTATGCTTGATAGTTTTGCTAATTTGTACAAATCGTACATTGTAATTAATCCACTACCAAATCAAATTAAGTTGTTAATATGTTGTGGGATCAGTTTAAGATGCGCATCTGTCAAGTCATTTCCATAGAGCATGTACATTGTATAGTCGTCGTCCATACTGCCACTTCCAGCTTCAATATGTTGATCTTTCCATACACTGTTGTACTATTGATGTTTTGTAGCTCGTATAGGAACTTCTACATAGGTTAGGTATCAATAATGCGGGAATTCAACCAAATAAATCTATTTTTTAATTCACTTTATTTATAAAATGAAAGTCTTTTAATTAGTTGTTGAGTTTAATAAAGTGCATTTTAATGCATTAGTAATTTATACTAATCTCAACCATTGATCTCACTGTGAGATTAGGTCATTGGTAGATTAGGGTTTTAGCTAAAGTATAAAGGCATATCAAAGTAGAGGGAAAATACACATTCATTCTTCACGAAGGAACTTTTTTCCGAAGGTGAAGAAAGAGGATGAGAGAGAGGAATAAAAAGGCGGCAAAGGATAAAATTGATCTAAACTTTAGCAGGTCAAAGGACAAGGCAACAACAACAATTTTGTACAATCGTTACAAAATTCCGTACATTTGTATGGATATGTACAATCATATGTACAGATCGTACTATTGTGTGAACATATTTGGTCACATAATTTTCTCAAACCCAATTGTCGTTTTTCCATATCAACATGCTTAAAACCTTAGTTTTGAGGCATCCTTGTAAGTTTTGAAGCATTAATGATAAATTGATTTGAAGGACAAATTTCAAGTGTACTTATTTCTGTTTGTATTTTTCAGTCATATGTGTGATTGATGCATGCTTAGATTTTTTATTTTTTTATTGACTAAATTTCAGATCTGAATTATTTATTAAAGAGGCATAGGACAACAGTCACCTAGGGATTGGGAAATTTAACATGATGTCAGAGCATCTCTCTGATTGAGACTCTCAAGGGTTTTCAATGGGTAGATCAGTTGCAGTGGGAAAAGGAATAGCAACGAGGGTTTCAATATTTTGATTTTCAGATTTGGAGTTTGTACTTTAGATCTCAGATATGTCATCATCCAACCTCAGGTTCGAGGACAGATTGGATGGTTCCCTGAATTTACTAGCATATAAAGTCTAACTCTTCTATTAGAAGAGAATGCCTCTAGGATATCGTGAAGGATGTGGTAGTTCCGATGATCTGCAGCCTCTAGCGGATCACACAAAGAAAGAAGTGAGATCCAAGCAGATGATCATGGATGCAATAAAGGATCATTTGATCCCTCATGTATCCTAAGAAGAATACAGTGAAATATATGTTTGATGATCTGGTTAGCCTTTACCAGAGCGAGAACATTAATTGGAAGATGATTTTTCACAACAAGCTCAGATATGTTGAGATGAATATATTAGATACCGTCGCCAGTTACATGATGAAGGTCACATAGATCCATGACTATCTTGCAGCAGTTGGGGAGAAGATTGAGGACAAGGAATTAGTAAACAGAGCACTGAATGGATTCCCACAACAATGGGAAACTTTCATCTAGGGTATTTGTGCTCGAGAGAATCTTCCCAATTGGGAAATACTATGGGATCAATGTGTCCAACAAGAGACTCAGATGGAGTCTAAGGTTAGGAGACAAGGATGAATGTAATTACTGATTATTATTATTTAAATAAATTAATTAGGAGACAAACACCCAAGGGGACTGTTAAATGAGTGTTCAATGACCCACTAGGAAGAATGGAAGCTGTTGGAAGGTGTGGGACAGATGGCAGCAATTGCACTTCACCACTAGCTGTTGGTTATGGGACAACTACCCCTAATAATGTGGCATTATTCCCCAAGTGGTGGGAGTGGGAAGGCAGCTCATTTAATGACCAAGTAACAACTGATAAGGCCTAGGCAACCTACATAAGGAAAATTCGAATTGAGCAGGCAGCTCTTACACAATTTTGTTGCAGGAATATTTCCTCATGTGCATCAAGTGATAACTGAGAGATTCGAATAGGGAGGCTAGTTGTGAGTGCAATCATAAGTCTGCATACTATATTTGTTAAAGAGAACCAGATGTGCTGGAACAGGTCCCTTATACTGCTAGCTCTTGAAGATTCGACAGTTATTTGCTACTGCAAGAAGAGATCCTAAATTCCTAAGTTTCTTCCTCCTGGTGGTTCAATGAATAGGCTCAGGGGTCCTAAGGCAAGTACTTGGTTGTCTTCAGAAATTGGTTGGGTGGAACAGTCATCTTAGGCTGTTTGTTTCCCTACAGATTAATCGAGGTTTTATAGTTTTCTACTTTATTCTAGTTAATAGTTCTGTTTTAAGTAAAATTAGAAATCTCTGTTTGAAGAAGAATTTATCTCTGATTTTTATTTGAAGTTTGAATGTCAAAGTTTGTGATATTCTGAATTGATAAACCAATCTCTACATTTTTTCACATTTTGTTTTATGCATCGTACTCTAGTGTAGAGAAGCAAATTAAGTATAAATGAAAAGATAGGCAAACTGCCATTGATTCGATAAATAAGTACAGTGATTGAGTTGTGTTTCATTTTCTGCCCTATAGTTAATAACAATAATAATTACAGTATAGTATTTAAAATATTATAGCATACTTCATTGTTTCCATAAAAGACAAAGATGGTTGATCTTCTCTACAATTATATTGTTTTTTCTTTTATCTCTAATTGTTACATAGATAATAAATGTAATTTAAAATTTCAATACATTATTTCTGCAATTGAAATAGTGATGCTGTAAATAAATAGAAATGCTAATGATGGACACAGCTGCAAATCACAATCATTTTTATAATCTTCACATTCTCACATACACATTGTTTCATTCCTGTTATAACAATTTCATAAAATATTTTATTCTATCAGAGAATGGAAATAATGTAAACCCTATTTTGTTTTCATCCATCTTACTCTCTCTCTATATATATTACAATCTTTATGTATTGCTCAAAAACTAGTTTTCGTATCAATCCTGGTAAAATTACTATATCCTTATCATCGTTTTGCAAAAATGATTAAACAACAATCTATACAAGTTTCAGATTAAAACCCAGTTTTGGCTCGATAGTTCTTTTCTAGAAGTTTTCATTTAAATATCTTTTATTTTCAAAAACAAGACTCAAACTAGGGTGTGGCCCTGTTCCTTTCCATTTACAAACGAAAAGAAAAACCATTTCTTCATTGCATATTACAAAGTTTATCATCTACGACAAAGCATATAGATCCTTGCACAGCTCGATAGTCACGTTATCTACCTATAGTACTCAAACATATAACCCAGACGAATAGCACAAAAGAAATAGTTTTTTTTCATTGCCAAGAAATAGGATATCGTGAAGGATGTGGTAGTTCCGATGATCTGCAGCCTCTAGCGGATCACACAAAGAAAGAAGTGAGATCCAAGCAGATGATCATGGATGCAATAAAGGATCATTTGATCCCTCATGTATCCTAAGAAGAATACAGTGAAATATATGTTTGATGATCTGGTTAGCCTTTACCAGAGCGAGAACATTAATTGGAAGATGATTTTTCACAACAAGCTTAGATATGTTGAGATGAATATATTAGATACCGTCGCCAGTTACATGATGAAGGTCACACAGATCCATGACTATCTTGCAGCAGTTGGGGAGAAGATTGAGGACAAGGAATTAGTAAACAGAGCACTGAATGGATTCCCACCACAATGGGAAACTTTCATCTAGGGTATTTGTGCTCGAGAGAATCTTCCCAATTGGGAAATACTATGGGATCAATGTGTCCAACAAGAGACTCAGATGGAGTCTAAGGTTAGGAGACAAGGAGGTGATAGTGACCATGCCCCCATTGGTCAAGCGAAGAAGGGAAAAGGTAAAGGACCCAACAAGAGTAAGGTGAAGGGTGAGGAGTATACCTCACATCCAGGGAAGAAGGACTTGAGTAAAATCAAGTGCTTCATATGTCATGCCATTATGAATCATGATGTCCAAAAAAGAAGAAGGGTAAAGGGAAGTAGTAACACCAGGTAGCAACCTCAACTAAAACTCATATGAATGAGTTTTCCTCCAAGTTCTAGAAATATTTTTTGATGGTATCTTCCTTCTCTTCCAACATAGTTCCCAAGAACACATGGTATGTGGACATTGGAGCATCGAGGCATATGACATTATCCCGAGAGTTATTTTCAAGTCTGGAAGAGCACAACTCTGGATTTTAGGCCCATCTTGGTTATGATGCCAAGAATCCAATAGCATGCGTTGGCACCATTCCTTTCCAACTCCAGTCAGGTAACTCTTTAGAGATTGACAATATGTTATTTGTTCCAAGTCTCATGAAGAATATGATTTCATTTTTGGTCATGGAAGATAAGGGATTTGTAGTAGAGTTTAAAAAAAAGCAAGTCCTCATTACACTTAATGATTCTAGCCGAGGATCATCTCAGGTGATGGGGATTAGAGAAGGAAACTTGTATAGGTTACAGGGTGAACCTGTTCAAGCCCTAGTTCATAGTACAAAGAACTTGTGCAAGTTATGACACAAGAGGATGATGCACCTACATCACCTGGTGTTACCTATTATGAGGGAGATTATCACAAGTCTTCTAGAGTTCATTATTGAGAAACAGTGTGTGTGCAGAGGTTGCGCACTTGGAAAGCATGCCAAGGATTCTTTCCCAAGTAGTGAGCATACATTTAAAGGGATCCTAGATCTAGTGCATTCAGATGTGTGTGGAAAAATGTCAGTAGAATAAATCATAGGAATCATGTACTACATTTTCTTCATTGATGACTTCTCTCTCAAAATGTAGATCTACTTCTTGAAGACAAGGGATGAAGTCTTCAACCGATTTCAACAGTTCAAGGCTCTTTTGGAGAACTAAACATGGAATACGATCAAGGTTTTGAGATAGGGAAATGGGGTTGATTATACCTCCAATGATTCCAATGATTTTTGCAAGGATGCAAGAATCAAGAGGGAGTACATTCTTCCTTACAACCCACATAAGAATGGGTTTCAAAGCGGAAGAACCGATCCATCATAGGGGCTTCTAGGGCCATGATACATGACCAAGATTTTTCGATGTTATATGGGAATTAGCATGAAACACAATAATACACATACAGACTAGGTGTCCTCATAGGGTTTTTAGGGACAAGACACCAGAGGAGGCATTCACTGGTGTGAATCTTAAGATGAGTCATTTTTGCATATTTGGTTGTCTAGTTTACATCCATATACTAGTGGAGAACATGAACAAGTTGGAGCCTTCTAGCAAGAAGGGTTTGTTTGTTAGATACGGTCATATTTCAAAGGATTACAAGATATATATTCCAGGAGAGAGGAAGACAATTGTAATTAGGTATGTAAAGTTCGAGGAAGACTTTGCATCCAGGAAGTCTCATGATCCATACTAGTGACAGATAATGAGGAGTAGGAATATCGAAAGGTTGAACTTGGGTCACCAATGACTTCCATTTGGGGACAAAAGCTTTCAAATGCAAAGGAGAAGCCACTGACCCCTACCATTTCTATCAAGAGACCTAGATGGTTCACTCAAATTTTGAGGGACGCTCAAGAGCAATTTGAGGCTCCTAGGAGAACGTTCAAGAAGAGCATACCTTCGAAGAAGTTTTTGAACTATATGGAATTGATGAGAAGCATCACAGATTCTGATCCTTCCATTTTTCAGGAGGAAATAGACCAGTAGGTTTGGAGGAATCCCATGGTGGAGGAGTACACATCCATCATGAAGAATGATGTTTGGGACATTGTGCCTAGACCAAAGGGGAAGTCAGCGGTGACTTCCAGATGGATCTTCAAGATCAAGCATGCAGTAGATGGTAGCATAGAGAAGTACAAAGTGAGGTTCGTGGTGAGAGGATTCTACCCGAAAGAGGGAGTGGATCAGGATGAGACTTTTTCTCCATTTTCTAGGTACAGATATATTATAGCAGTGATGTATTTAGTCTCCATTATGGGATGGAGGATACATTAGATGGATGCAAAGATAGCTTTCCTCAATTAGACAATTGAGGAAGAAGTTTACATCGAGTAGCATTGAGGATTTGAGGCTAATGAGAAGGAGTCCCATGTGTGTAGGTTGAAAAAGGCCATGTATGGATTCAAATGGGAATCGAGAGCATGGAATTCCAAGATCGTTGGATTCCTGCAAAGCATGGGCTTAACCAAAAGTGAAGTATATCCCAACCTATATTTCATATTGGTTAATGTTGATCTGCTCATTTTGGTGTTGTATGTAGATGACATGTTTCTCACAGGTTCAGAGAAGCTCATTGCAGGGTGCAAGGCAGATATGGCAGCTGAGTTCGAGATGAAGGACATTGGCTTGATGCATTACTTCTTGGGGTTGGAGGTTTGGCAGATACCAGGGGATATTTTCCTTAGGAAGGGTAAGTATGTAGTTAATATCCTAAATATATGATGGATGAAGTGTTGGATTTTGTACAGCTTCGGAAGATATTATTCATTATATTTTATTGTACTTTCATTGTACTCATTTATACCTCCAAAGGGGAGAGGAACTTTATGTAATAAATTATGTAAACACATGAAAGAATCAATGTAAGCCTTGGGGTGAAAAATAAGCAAATAAAAATATTAAATTTAAATTATTTATTGCCCCCAGGTGAAGTTGGCCCCATTAGGGAATTTTCCTGTTTGCACTTGCATAAATAAGAGGCTGGTGCACCTCATTAGCTCATTCACTCACTTAGGAAGTGCGCATCACTTGGAGGAGGAAAATTTCGCATCACTTGAAGGAGGAAGATTATTTGGGGCATATACTTGTGAAAGATACTTTCACATTCTTTCTCTTTCTTTATTTGTACTCTGATCTCATAATTATCATCTCTCTGCGAAGGTTGCTGGGTTTTCTCCCATTTGGGTTTCCCAGGGTAAACTCTATGTTGTTGTTTTGTGCTCTGTCTTACTTCTTGTGATATTGGTAATGCATTTATGTTTTATGCTATGAGTGTATGAAATTTAACATGGTATCATATCTTTTCTAAAAGAAGCCATTGCCGAAGCATTATTGGAACCTTGCCAGAACTAGGGTTTCATCTTGTGAAGTCTCCAACCATCATTTTGGAGAAAAGAAGCTATAGGAATTTCATTTTTGTCAAGGCGCATCTATTGGTGAAAACGGAATTTAATTCCGAGAACTTTCAATTTTTGACCTAACTATATGGCTGCAGCAGAATTAGGGTTTCAATTTTAACTCATCTCTCTCCACAGATTTGGACCAACCCACCCTCTATTCAACTCTCCTTGGCAAGGATAAATTATCTGTGGGTTCATTTTTTCAAATTATTAACTTTCATTTTTGACCTAGCTCCTGCTAGGGTTTCTGAACCAGATCTGCAATCAAGATGATTGGGATGAAGGTTGAAGATCATTTGGAAGGAGCCTCCAACTTTATCTCTTGGAATTCTAGGGTTCTTATACTCCTAGAAGAAAATGATCTCTTGCTATATGTAAATGAGAAGGTCCCTAAAATAGAAGCCGAAGAAGATAAATCCTGATGGAGGAAGAATGATGCTAAAGCAAGAAGGATTCTTGTGGATTCAGTGAGAGACCATTTGGTTCCTTAAATCTCAGGAAAGAAGAATGCTAGGAAAATGTTCAAGACCATTATGAAGCTGTTTGAACACACTAGCTTAAATGTATCCATGAATTTGAGAAACCAGCTCTCAAATATGAAGATAGCAAAGTCATAATCCATTGCCTCATGCTTCATGAGGATCACAGAACTCCGAGACAAGCTCAACACCAATGGAGATCCTATTAGAAATAAGGAGCTTGTCCTACATACTTTAAATGGTCTTCCACCATCATGGGAGTCTTTTATCCAAAGCATAAGTGGTAGATCCAAACTACCAAAGTTTGACAAGATTTGGGCAGATTACGCTCAGGAGGAGACAAGGATTGCAACATGTCAAAGACTCCATGGCCATGGCACTCAACCTGAGGAGAACCAAGCTTTTGTTTCTCATGCCACGAAGGGTAAGGGAAAAGGTAGGAAGTTCCATAAACACAAGCACCAAGATCGGAGACCAAGTCCTCGCCCATATCAAAAGGAGAAGAAGGACATATCTCAAGTTCAATGCTATAGGTGCAGAAAATATGGACACTACACAAATAGCTGTCGAAGTTCAAGTAAAAGGAAGCATGAAGCCTCAATTGTTGATGTAGAAGAGGATCATCATCGTAAGAATCAAAGGGATGATGATCGTTCGGAGTTCCTCTTCTAGAAGATACAGAATGCAAGAACATAGATCTCTTATGGTTCCCACAAGAAGGCAGTGAGGGCCCACACACCAAAACAATAAGAGATAAGTATTTTGTTTTCTTGCTTACATAGATATGTTTTTGTCTTATATGTATTTTATATGCAGATCTAATGTATTGAGTAGTTGATATAGTTTACCCTGTTATATTAAGCATATGAGCTACACAACATTTCATGAAGTTGGTCTAGATGATATCTCCCTCCTACATGCTTAGGGTAGTGCACACTCTTGATGGCATGGTCTAGTGCAGATAACAGACATCTAGATACTTCCCAGAAGTGTTTGTTTGACATGTTCATGATTGTTGTGATAAAGTATTAGCTAAGATGCCTGTGTAAACTATTTTTTTCCATTTGATTATAGAATGTCACTAATCATCATTCGAGATTTGACTTGTAGGGAAAATACCATGTGATTTGGCCTACAAGAGAAGACTTGTTCCGATGAACATATGAATCTCATTGATGTTTAGCAAGAAGCTTCCTGGAATATGACTCTCAGCCTAGAAGGATGACCTCGGAGGAAGCTTTCACAGAAGTGAAACCAGAAGTAATCCACCTTCAAATATTTGGTTGTCTAGTCTTTATACTTGTGCCCAAGCTGGAACCTTCAGGCAAGAAGGGAACCTTTGTGGGATACAATGAGTCTTCAAAGACTTACAGAATCTACATCCCAGGGTCCAGACAGATTGAATTCAGCAAGGATGTGACCTTTGAAGAAGAATTCGCTGTTAGGAAAGAAATAGGATCAGACATGGAGATCGATGATGAAATGATAGAACCAAAGGAGATGAGATCATCTCCCCCTCTAGTTCAAGAGGGATTTAGTAGAAAAGGATGAATCTATTGATTCCATTGATCCATTTAATATCCCCAGAAATGTTGCAGTAGGTCGAAAAATATCTAGATGGGCACAATAGACTTAGCATGGAGCATATGGGAAATACAAGGCCATATTTGTAGCTGGAAGATTCTCTCAGAAAGAGGGAGTCGACTATGATGATACTTTTGCTCCTGTGGCCCGATATACTTCTATCAAATCCATTATCGTGACTGCTTCAGCTATGGGATGGAAGTTGCATCAGATGGATGTGAAGACAGCCTTTCTCAATGGTGTTATTGAGGAAGAAGTTTACATCGAACAGCGAGATGGGTTTATTGTCCAAGGAAAGGAGTCTCATGTATGCACACTGAAACAAGGCATTGTATGGACTCAAGCAAGCACCCCATGCTTGGTATGGATGAATAGATGGATCCCTGGTGAGCTTGGGATTTTCCAAGAGTGATGCAGACCCCAACCTTTACTACAAGGTTGTAGATGATGAGCCACTGATTTTGGTATTATATGTTGATGACTTGTTTCTCACAGGAAATGAGAAACTCATTGTATGGTGTAAGAAGAATCTCACCTCTGATTTTGAAATGAAAGATCTTGGATTGATGCATTATTTCTTGGAATTAGAAGTATGACAGAGGTAGAAAGAGATTTTCCTAGGACAAGGAAAATACACCATTGATATATTGAAGAGATTCAGAATGTTGGACTGCAAGTCCATGGCTACTCCGATGGATGCAAATTGGAAGAAGTTGAGAGATTCCAGTTCAGATTCTAATTTGTTTGATCCCACCATTTATCGCTAGTTGATTGGGTCAATGATGTATGTGACCAACACCAGCCCATATATATGTTTTGTTTTGAATCCGCTCAGTCAATTCATGTGCGAACCGAGGCAGATTCACTGGATTGCTGCAAAACATGTGCTCAGATACTTACGCGGAACTGTGGGATATGGATTGAAGTATGCTTTAGATGGTGACCTGATATTACAGGGGTTTATAGACTCAAATTGGGTCGGATGTGTTGCAAATCGGAAGAGTACTTCTGGATGTTGCTTCAGTTTGGGTTCTGCAGTTATTTCCTGGTGCATGAGGACGCAGAACTTGGTAGCACTCAGTACTGTAGAGGCCAAGTACATGGCGGCTAGCACAACAGCTCGAGAAGCGGTTTGGCTTCGTAAACTCCTGGCAGGATTGTTCGGCCAGATTCCAGAGCTGACCGTGATTCACTGTGATAACCAGAGCTGTGTGCAGATGTCATTGAATCTTGTATTTCACAACACGTCGAAGCATATCGAGATTCAATATCACTTCATTCGTGATATGGTGCATAAAGGTGCGGTTGAGTTACAGTACATGCCGACAGATGACCAGACTGCAGATGTTCTCACCAAGGCTCTTCCCAGCGTTAAGTTCGAATACTTTCGTGGAAGACTTGGAGTCAAAGAGAACGTATCCCTCCTTGAGAGGGAAAGATGACATTGAGATGCTTGCCCTACTTTGCCCTGGTGCATTCTGCAATTCAGTTACTTGGCCAAATATGGGAGACATCCGATAGGTAGATGAGTAGGACATTCAACAGTTGGTCGGGCTCACCAAGGTACCTTCTGCAGTCCAATTACTTAGCCACATATGGGAGAAATCCCATAGGCATATGAGTAGGACAGTCACCAGTTGGTCGGGTTCACACAGGTTCCTCTACATTCCGGTTACTCATCCAGATATGGGAGAAATACCATAGGAAGATGAGTAGGACAGTCAGTAGTTGGCCGTGTGGTTGCACAGGTGCCTCTATAGTCCAGATACTCAGCCAGATATGGGAGAAATCCCATAGGCAGAAGATTCGGATAGTCAGTAGATGGTCGTGCCATTTTTCTCATCTGAGATCTCAGCTAGGTATGGGAGGACCCCATTGGCAGATGACATAGATGGGTAGAAAATTGTATAGAAGATATGGCACAACTAATAATCTCAGATATCCAGGATTGAGTGATTCTCCTGGATCCAATATTGAGTGATTCTCCTGGACTCACCAAAGGACTGGTGATGATGATGCACAAAGACTGTGTGGACAAACTTCAGTATGCAGAAAGATGATGGAGACAGAATGGATGTACAAGATGAAACCCAGATGATCGTGATGCAGATGAAGACCGAAGAATACCTTCCTCATTGAGAGGGATTATTGGATTTTGTACAAATTCGGAAGATATTATTCATTATATTTTATTGTACTTTCATTGTACTTGTTTATACCTCCAAAGGGGAGAAGAAATTTATGTAATCAATTATGTAAACACATGAAAGAATCAATGTAAGCCTTGGGGTGCAAAAGAAACAAATAAAAATATTAAATTTAAATTATTTCTTGTCCTCAGGTGAAGTCGACCCCATTAGGGAATTTTCCAGTTTGCACTTGTATAAATAAGAGGCTCGTGTACCTCATTAGCTCATTCACTCACTTAGGAAGTGTGCATCACTTGGAGGAGGAAAATTTCGCATCACTTGAAGGAGGAAGCTTATTTGGGGCATCTACTTGTGAAAGATACTTTCACATTCTTTCTCTTTCTTTATTTGTACTATGATATCAGAATTATCATCTCTTTGCGAAGGTTGCTGGGTTTTCTCCCATTTCGGTTTCCCAGGGTACACTCTATGTTGTTGTTTTGTGCTTTATCTTACTTCTAGTGATCTTGGTAATGCATTTATGTTTTATGCTATGAATGTATGAAATTTAACATGGAGGACTATAGGGCCATGGATCACTAATATGAAGAAGGTCACTACTTCAGATTCAAATATGGTGGATCCCACATTGTACATGAATATAATTTGTTCCTTGATGTATCTAGTCAACATTAGTCCAGATATATGTTTTTCAATGAACACCTTGATCCAGTTCATCGTGGAGCCAAGGCAAGAGCATTAGATAGCAACAAAATATTGCTTAGATACTTGAGGGGCATAGTGGAGTATGGACTGAGATATATTGCAAATGGTGAAGTGAAGTTGCATGGGTATACAAACTCAAATTGGACAAGCGTGCATCAAATAGGAAAATCACCTTAGGGTGTTTCTTCAGCTTGGGATTGGAGATGATATCCTGGTTCAACCAGAAGCAGACTTTCGTGGCACTCGGTTCAGGAGAGGAAGAGTACATGGAAGTGAGTACAACTAGTTGCTAATCCATATGGATTTGAAGTTATTAGCGGGTTTATTTGATCAGGAGTTGGATCCCATAGTGATTTATTGTGATAATCAAAGTTGTATCAAACTTGTTAAGAATCCATTTTTTCATGACAAGTCCAAGCATATTGAGATCAGGTATCAATTCATTTGATAAAGGATTCAGAAGGGAGCAGTGAAGTTCCAGTATGTACCCACAGATCAGTAGGTTGCATATATTTTGACCAAGCCCTTAGCAAAAGGGAAGTTTGAAGCTTTTAGAGACAAACTTGGATTGGTGCGGAATTCCTTCCTTGCTAAGAGGGAGTGTTGATGTTTTATAGCTTGGTAAAGAACTTCTGCATAGGTTAGGTGCAAAACATGTGGGAAGTCATCCAAATAAATCTATTTTGTAATTCACTTTATTTATGAAGTGAAAGTATTTTAACTAGTTGTTGAGTCTAATAAAGTGCATTTTAATGCATTAGTAAATTAGACTAATCTTAACCATTGATCTCATCGTGGGATTAGGTTATTGGAATATTAGGGTTACAACTAAACTATAAAGGCGGGTCAAAGTAGAGGGAAAAGACACATTCATTCTTCATGAGGGCAGTTTTATCTTAAGGAGATGAAAGAGGATGAGAGAGAGGAATAATAGTGTATCAAAGGGGAAAATTGATCTGCAGCTTCAACAATTCGAAGGACAAGGCAACAACAACAATCCCATATAGTCATACATAATTCTATATGGATCCATACAGTCATACATACAAGCCATATAGGTCATACTATTGTGCGAGCAGATCTAGGCATAGTCTTTTCTCAGACCCGGTTATTGTTTTTCCATATTAGGAGCTTAGTTTTGAGGTGTCCTTGTAATTTTTGAAGCATTAATGATAAATTGATTTGAAGGACAGATTTCATGAGTACTTGTTTTTGTTGTTTTTATTTTTCAGCCATCAATGTGATTGATGCATGCTCAAATTTTTAATTTTGTTATTGAGTAAATTTCAAATCTGATTTATTTATTAAAGAGGCATAGGATAGCATTCACTGAGGGATTGGGAAATTTAACACGTACTCTTCTAGCCACCAATCATTGATCCAGCTGTACTCCATTATATGTATGATTACTCATCCATATAATTACTTATCAACTATCAAGGCCATAGAGACCTGTACGATTACTTATCCATACATATACCTTTCAAAAAATCATGCCCCTAAGTGTTTTACTTTGGCATTTTTTTAATCATGTCAGCTTAGTATAAAAGTCACTTTATTAATATTTTTATTTTTACTTATAAAGTCAAATTAAAAAGGAGAAAAAAAATTGTATATAGAAAATATAAAAGTGGTCCAACAAGAACGAAGACTACTACCACATGTGTTACTATGACGAAGTACACACAAAGGGTTTTTATGAAGACGGAGCCAATAACACCTTGCTAATTATGGATAACATCGTGAAGTCACTGAAAGAGTTAGCGGAAGGTAAAAAAGAGTTAGGGAAAAAAATCAATAGCTTGATAGCTAACGTGTGTAAATTATTCACAAAGAAATTTAACAAGGTTACCGAAGATTCTGAAGAACATTGGTTAGAGGAGATAAAAATGAGAAATGAGAACAAAAACGAAGTTGTGATGGCATACAACTTAGCTATTGATTATGACGAAACACTGGATAAAGTATCACTAGCATCAATTTCATGCTCATTACCAAATAAGTGCGAAGATTATGTATTGCAAAGAAAAACTATTACTCCTAAAAAAGAAACACAACAAGTAATCACAAAGTACGTTCCACCTCATCGTAAGAAGAGTGAGAAGATCAAGGTTCCAAGAAAACAAGAAGTCAAACTTACAGTTCTACCTATACCCATGAAAGACAAGTTTCAACATTATAAATTATATGGTGTTGAATATTGTGCTATCAAGAATGGAGAATTACAACTAAAGAAAAAAGCGTCAAAAGGACAAAGACTTGTGCAACAACAGAGGCAAGGAAAGTTTGCATTCAAAACGTGTCGAGGTTTTACATTACCTAACCAAATTAAAAGACATCACGGTATGATGCACAACCTACAAAAAAATCTCGCAGATACTCATTTTAGAAACCAAGTCAAGTTCTTACAATTAGACAAGGACAAAGATGATGCCTCCAGAGAAACATGCTTAGCCAAATAAAATCCAATTTATTATGCTTGAGGACAAAGCGTTCCCTAAGGAGGTGGAAATTTTACAAACATAATAATACGTATAAAATAATAGAAGTACTAATAATTAATATATAATATTTGTATTTAATGAAGATTCAAAGGACACACTCATTCACTTTCGTGGCCAGTCAATGCCTATAAATGTATGCTGTCACGAAAGCATTGTAATCATTCATTCATGATAAATTACTCAATATATTCTATTTCAGTCATGATATTCCATCAACCAAGTGTAAATCAAACCCCTACCTAGAGCACTGGGAAAATTGATATTCGACAAGGCAACAAACAACACTCCAGGCTTCAAGTAGATCATATATGTGTCTTTCCACTACTATTTCTTGCTTATGGTTTTTTTTTAAATAATCAATGGAATGTACTATGCTGCTGGGAGCAGGGAGTGGGAGCAGAAAGTGAAATTTTCAAAAGCTTCCGTTTTGGAAGCTTCTTGGGAGACTTTTTATATAATACACATTTTAATATATTTTGATGCATGTATATTAAAAAAAACATGTAGAATGCCAAATTATCTATAGAAAGCATGAAAACATAGATATAACCATTTAGTACACATATAGCATCAATCAATTAGGATCTATAACTTATAACATTGTCATCAAATGATTAATCATCAATCATCAACATCATCAACCTTCAAATTTCAACATATAATATTTTCCATCAACCACGAAATGAAACAAAGCATTATAATATCATATTCATTACGAATGAGTTGTAAGATGCAATCAACAATTTAAAATTTAAACTTCAAAGGTAGGTTCAAAATTCAAAGTTCAAAGTTCAAAGTTTAAACTTAAACTTATCTAATCTTTACAAAATAGGCCATGATAAACATTAAATACAAAGTACTATGATACTATCTGCTAAGATTTCATCTTGCCACGAGAAACTTACAATTTCTTTTCTAGCGGTCTAGGTACAAGAATAGGAGCAGCTGGAAGTGTCTGTGGAACATGTGAAGAAGATGCATATCCCCCACAATATGCTGGACGTTGTGAAGATAAAGGAAAAACTCCTACATATGTAAACTTGTTGGTGGTTGGGGTGGCATCTGTGTTTCATGAATTTGATCACCATCATCATTCATCCAATAGTTCAACCTCCAAGCGCTCTAATGCTATGGCTCCATCCTCCAAATTAACCTCCTATGGATTGTTGTCCCTAGTCAAATATGTTCTATCATTCTTGGTCACATCACAATAATGGGACAATAAACTCAAGTTGTAGTGCACATAAACCAATCTTTCTACCCAATCTACATTCAAGTTGTTTATCTTGACGTTGTGGGTGAAGTTGTAGGTGCTCCAACACCTATCTGCAGAAGAACTATTAAGAACCTGTGAAATCACCCTCACTAACAATTTATGCAGATATGTGGTAGAGGAGCCATATATGTTCCACCATTCAATAGGACTCAACCTATATCGATCCTTAGTTACATGCAAGTTACCAAAGACTCATGTACACCGATCTATTTGCTCAATTCACTCTGTACTTGAGCACACTCCTCCTTATCAAGGACCAACCTATCTAATGCAAAACATATACCCATTCTGCACCTCTGGATCTGTGTGTGGTTTTATCCTAACTCCACCCCCAGGTGTTGGTTGGGCTAACCAAGATGGAGAATAATATTTTGGTGTAAGGACATATGCAAGGGTATGGAGTGGAACATTCAAATTATCCCACATTTTGACCACTTGTTTATGAATATGATCATATAAGATTGCATCTATGATCAATAATGTCTTTTATTTTTCCAAGCATGTTATCCATCTACTCCCAATCATCTGTTGATTTGTATCTGCAAAATGAATCAACTATAAACAGGCTTGGTGAACTACAAAACATACCTAACCTATGCCCAAAAATAACCATCAAGAACAATGTCCTCCACCTCCTGAAAGTCATGTCTATCAGATGTGCTTGCAGCTTTGTCTTTCAATTCCTACCATGAATCACTTGAGAACACACTATCCAATGCTTCTCTTACCTTCAAAATCCTCGTAAAGGTGAGGTAGTAGCATGGGGGGTTCACTTATTGAACTTGTTACATAGCAAGATCGTTCACATGATATTAAAGAATATCCGTACTTTCACTAAATATTGGAAAATTCCTCCTAAAATTCTATTGTTGAACCCCCTCCCAATATGCCTTTCTAATTAAGAAAAACCCTAGTTTCACCAGATATTGTATGTATCCATTTTTATCAACCCATTTTTAATACCCCTTTATATCATATTATGAAGTTGTAACAAACTGGATCCCTAACACCTCTTAGTATATGCAAACATGATGCTAAATAAAATACAATATAATGCTATAATGATCCCACCGGGATTGTAGGGGCGATTGATCAATTTGTAGCATTGGATAGTGGAAGACCAACGAAATAGTATTGGGAAGGAAAATGCGTAAAAGGAAACCCAATCAATAGATCAACATAACAAATAATGTAAGAGGTTGATAGTCCAATAGTTAGTGAAATTCTTAGAAAAGATGAGAATTGCATATGTTTCACACCACAACATGCTAATCTACCAATTTTATATCATGTAAATATAAGTATAACCATAGAGAGTTCATGTTTTTTATAAGCTTAATAAATTAAACTCCATAAAAATGCAAAATGGAAACCCTTTTGTGGATGGAATCCCCTACCTTCCTGTCAAAACAAACATCATTGATGTTTGAACCCAAATGAGCATAGAAAATTCTTCTTACTTTCCAATAACACCATATGATCACGTGCATAGCTCGGATTTGAGTCATTCACAAGATACAATATATGAATTTCCCCCACTTCCTCTACATTCATTCTTGCAATCAAGGGAATTAACAACATTTAGTTACCTCTTCTTGGGTTATATCTATTTTTTTTTATCTTTACAAGAGAGAGGGGAAAATATCCATTGTTAGGTTCAAGCATGCAATACTTATAAAGATACACATATGGTGAAACTTATATGATACCATTTCATGGTAACGATAACACATAGAGTATGTAAATAAGAATTTATATTTTCACCTATGTTCATGTCAGTTCAAATACAACATTAAGATGAATTACTTGCATATAAGAACTGAAATTACAATTATGAATTTACCAAATATAACTCAATCTAACAATTATTCCTAACTCGCAATGTGAAAATGTTAAAGAAGAATACAAAAAGTTGAAAGAAATAATTAGTCAAGAAAGATTGATCTAAATTTTCTTGGTTCCATAGAGCCAAGAAAGATTGATCTCACTTTTCCTGGTTGTCATGGAGCAAGGTTTGATTGAATCTCAATACCCACCTAAACCTCGACCTAAAAAATGAAGAGTTAGATCTTATACTTGAATGCCTACAAAAAATACAATACAATTGTTTAACTCCGGAAGTCCCAATTATCTACATCTCTTAACTTAGATGAAAAACAAAATAACATCAATTCAAACCAAGCCTAAATAAGCTATTAAATGAGGATTGCTCAAGGCCGGTAATCGAAAGTGACTTCCATCGATATTATCATTGGTACACTATTACCAAATTTATCAAAACTTAGGATCATAAGCAATATCAAATACAAATGGAGGGTCCTTAAGTTTTAGGTGGGTATGAATTGAGCCCATGATTTGTAGGTTATTCCTCGGCCCACCTAAATAAAATAACCCCCATTATTTATATTACTATGTCAAATTAAAAAAAACCCTTGACCCCTTAATACGGGGCAATATATTTTTGAGGTTTTTAAGAGTATTCAAACCCACAATATGAATGGACGTGATATGATATTGTCTCGCTAGTGAACCCCCTTGTGGGTAGTAGCTAGCAAATCTAGTCTTCACAATTTTCAATAGATCCAACCTAGAGTGATTGCAAAAAATATGGCGGGCCATGTTATGATTGGTAATAAATTTTATCATTTTCTTCCCTCTCTTGCACAAGGCACCAATCCATCAATAATTAGGGTCCTTCATCGTAACAACATCATGCATCAAAAGGTTCAATGTGTGAACCAAACACCCTGACCAAAATATGTTGGGATACTTATCCTCAATGATTGCTCATGTTTCCTTACAATTAGCAGCATTTTCAGTGATGACTGGAATGACATTGTATGGCCCAATGTCTTGAATCGTTTTAAGTAAAGGTTGTGCAATATTAATACTAGTCTTCTAGTGATATGAATAGGCATGGGATAAAAGGAAGATCACACCACTAGCAGACACACCAAGAATATTTATAAATGGATTTCCTTTAACATTTGTCCACCCATCAAATACAATGGATACCCCATAATTGAACCAATCATTTGTAAACTTTCCAAGAGCACTATTGATTTTAGCTCTTTCCCTGTCAACATGGATAATTTTAGGGGTGAAATTTATCCCATGGGTGAAATTAAAGGGGTTTGAATTATTTAATGGGAGAATTTTGTATATGAAACAAAATTTCTATAAAATAATAAATTCGTCCACTATTTATCAATAAAATAATACCTAAAAATAAAATAGCCCTCTTATATTTATGAAAGAGATAAAAAAAACCAATTTTGTCCTCTAAAATTCCCCTAAAATCCTCTCGTCACCCTCGGCTTCTATCAAAATTGTTTGGGATCCTTGGTTTGCCCCCGATTTCTAGTAAAATTCCCTTAAAATCCTCTAGTCTCCCTCAATTTCTAACAAAAAATGTCTTGGTTCCTGGGTTCACCCCCAATTTCAAGTAATGTCCTTAGCCTCGAATCCTTAGTTTCCCCTGATTTCCAGTAATGTCCTTGATATATAGTTGCATTGGTGCCCAAATTTATTGTTTGAATAATTTTTCCATGCTCGTCCGAAGGAGAGCATGGTGCCTAGATTAATGGAAATCGTGGGACAATGCAAGTTTTAGAATTTTGACTTACAAGCAATTATGTTAGACTTTTAATCATTTAGCATATCATATGACAATAATTGCATGCATTAGGTTCACTTAAAGAAATACATTCAATAGTAGAAACAAAGACACAAATATTTATCCTGGGAAAACCCTCTCATGGGAAAAACCCAACAGAACTTCTAGTATAGATTCGTCAACCAAGTACAATGTCACAATATTACCAAGAATTATAGAGCAAACCATAGATCAAGAGATAGATGTTCTCCAAGTCTTATACAACCCAAAACAATCTTCTTCTTCCTTGATTGAGTGAAATTACTTGTTGTATGGGTGTGTACAAATGAGGGAGACCCTCCTATTTATACTAGTGTTCTAGGGGAATTTTCCTTATGGGTCCGACCTCATTGGCTCACTGGAGCCGACCTCTCTTGGGGACAACACAATAATGTATATTTTACATTTCTTCTCGAATATTCTTGATCCGACATTACAACTTTTACAAGTACAATACAACAATGTTCTTTTAGGGTTTTACATAGCAAATACATGACAAATACAACATGATACAAATATGAAAAATACAATAAGAATATCTTCCGAATTTGCATCTTACTTCAACACTCCCTCTCAACAAGGAAGGTATTATTCTGACACAATCTTCAATATTGCTTATGTTATCTTGTACTTGACCACTTGTTGACCTTTTCGTGAATATATCCATCATTAAAAGTTTTGTACAAGCAATCCCTTTCCATTACATCCTGCATCCACGATATCATCATAACATCATAGCATCACAGCATATCAATATCATAACATCGCAGTAGTGGGAGCAATCTAGGAGCGCATATTACGTTATCACGGGCTTTCACCACCGTCCAGCTCACATAGAATCTGGATGCTCATGTATGACCACCTGCTACTACTAGGATTAGTCCAGAATCACACATTACGACAATACGATACTTTCTACCTGTGAATGATCATCCGTTGCTACATTGATTAGTCCAGGAGCACACATTACATCATTACGGAATTTTCATCTCACACACCTACAAATGATCACCCGCTGCTACACTGAGCAGTCCAGGAGCACACATTACATCATTCTAGTATTTTTATCAAACAAACCTATGAATGATCATCCGCTGCTACAATGAGTAGTCTAGGAGCACACATTACATCATTCCATGATTTTTATCAAACACACCTGTGAATGATCACCCTCTACTACATTGAGCAGTCCAAGAGCACACATTACATCATTCCAGGATTTTTATCAATGCCAATAATTAACCACATGTTGTTGCCACAATACTATCACTAGAATCACATATGTAACACATTACTCCCTCTCACTTGTAGTGCCCCTAGACTTTTGTAGACATTGAGGGCACCTGCTGAGTGACCCGGCTGATTGAAACATTAATTAAATAACCTTTTGAACTTATTTTTGAGTATGTGTATCTGAACTGTTGATGTAAATGAATAATTGCATATGTTAAACGATTAGCTATGACTATGGAAAATTATGTTGATGGATAATGCTTAACGACTAGCAATATGGTGATTATGTAATTGTCGACGAAATGTATATTTGATTAGATGAATGAGCAGTTTGAATAAATCATAAATGTTTAACAATACTAGATTTAGAAATCAGATGATGATTATTGAGGACAGTGCTACTAATAACTTGTTGTGAGAAGTGTGTGTAGAAACAAGTGAGACGATTCACCAACGGACACACAAAGGAACATGAAGGGTCGTAGAGTATGGGTAAATCACACACAGGGGGAGCGACGACGATGTCGAATTCCAAAAATAATACCACGCATGAGCAGATAAGCACTGATCCGCTTGCTCAAGAGGAATGCATGAGGGCGTATGAGGTGGGCCACGACGGAGCTGGTCATGTACGAGTTGAGGGGCGGGCAGTGAGAACGGACTCACTCCTCAACGCCATTAGTCCCTAGATAGCATGTAGATAGAGGATGGATGGTAACGATTCCTAAAATCCCTACAAGAGTTCCCGCAAGTCAAAATGGAAAGATGGTGGCAGAAGGGCCGACGGTGCGGTACCCTGTCGAGAACGGAAAGAATGGACGCAAGGACCCAACGATGCGGTACCATGCCAAGGAATGGAAACCATGTATGACTGGACCCGACGGAGTGGTGCCATGTCAGGGAATTAAAATTAAGGAACCAGGAGCCCAACGGCGCGACACCATCATCCTAGTGAGTTTGATTGTTAAATTTAACTGCATAAAAACTTATAAGATTAACTCTATATTATTACTTAGCAAATGCATAAAAATATTTTAGGCATTTGCACATGAATAGTTATTTTTGTTGAGCATTTAAAATAATAGAAATCATTATTTAGGAGAAAAATAGAATCCTAAGCTTAGACACCTAGTCAACTAAAAGCTAGGAGTTAACTAAAGTATCTGGGGACAGACTTGAGGAAACCTAGGGATTTAGGTGCATCTCCTAGAAAAGCTGACACTTGGATGGGTGAGTGTTTTTTTTTTAAAATTAAAAATAATTATATAATTGTGCATGAAGCGACATGTGTCGCGGGAGGTTTTCCTTTATAAGGAATACATTGGGAAGGGGAAAGGGGCCCATAATTTGGACGATTGTCATAATTTTCGAGTGCCTCAAAGACTTGCTGCCATTTAAAGGGTTTGGCTAAGAAATCCTGGTGAGGAGGGGAAACCCAAGCTGGATTTCTGAAATACGTGTGTGAACTCTACGGCCCAACTATCTCGGGGGTTCGGAAGGAAGGAGAGTACTTCCGGAGTGGTAGGGTGGTTTACCGAGGTGTCCGTCAGTGACTGTGGTGATTGGCAACGGATTTGGGGCTACGACAACACGAAAATTCATCTTTTGACCAGAGCTGCCTTCATTTCAGGTTCTATTTGCACAATTAATTTATTTATAATTTTGTATGGTTAAAATGTATGGATCTACAATTTCTGTGAAGTTGTATATATGTTTACTTGCACCAAGATTTAAATTTGTTATCCCTGTCTAAAGAAAATAGCTTGTATGCGATTGTAGAACTGAAATCCTAATTTGTCTTAGTGTTTGAGACAAATAGCCGATATGCGATCACAGATCCAAGAATTTTTATTTGATCTCTGTTTTAAAACTAATACTCTGATGAATCTCATTATGAATAAGTTTGGACCGATTTCTTGCACCAGAATTTTGGTTTATTATGAAAAGAAAGTTTGTGAGCTAACTTAGTACCCGAATCGACTCTGCGTTTTAAAATGACAGAGTTCGGACAAGTATTCAGATCGGCTTCCTTGTGCATTTCCGGGGTTGAATGTGTGTCCAGGTTGTCTCTGTATTCTAATTACAGAGTTTTCCTTTTTAATTCCAGAATAATTTCGATGGGTGAAGGTTTAGATCAATTACAAACTCAAATCTTGGATCAGTGTGTTAGATCGACTCTGTACCTTCCATTGCAGAGCTCCCTAATACACAGAATACCTCTAGCTTTTGGGCAAATTCGTTTGATGGTTTTATTTGCTTGCGTCTTCTGTTCTGGATCCATATTCATGATTAAGTTGTGTATTGACCTATTCTTAGCTCGACTCTGCATTTTACAATGGCAGTATTCGACCTTCAAACTTTGGTCAATCTTTCATTAATTTTTTTAATTTGTCTGCAATTTCCGTTCTGGATTTACTTTTCAATGAGAGTTTCGGGTGAACCGTGCCATTGGATTGACTCTGTATTTCTTTTAGGGCAGTACTCGATACCTAGTTTGAATCGTATCCTTTCCTTGGCAGAGATCCATCTTTTAAATATTAGATCGATTTCGATAAACTAGAGTGTGGATCGGTTATTCGATATTTGCGGGTAATCGCACAGTAATCACTCATTAACTTATGACTCCATTTTTTTATGGGCGTTAAAAACGGAGTTGGGTAATGACTGATCCACAATTCGTGGTGGTTCCTCCCCTAAAATAATTGTCCTGCGGGTATCCGCCATCATCTTCCCCTCGAGCTTGCTAGAATAGCAAATAGATGAAGTTGTCCTCCACAGCTCACCTATACTTGTCAGTAGAATTAAATGTAGCGATTCTTATTTGGAAGTTGTTCGCCATTGTGTAACTAAAGTTCCGATGAGCGAGTGAAGGAGAAATGGAACAGTATTGCTTCAATATGTAATTAGTTCAATATATAGCGAATCATTATGTTTATCCATCTCTAAATCGAATATATATATCCGTGATTGGTAGTTCAGTTATTAATTGATTTTACAGTATTGAACTCAATAGATTCAGTTGTTAATATTCCAATATGGATTTATTTCAGACCTGGTAATTTTGATTCAGCATTGTTTCATTATGTAATTAGTTCAATATATAGCGAATCATTATATTTATCCATCTCTAAATTGAATATATATATCCATGATAGGTAGTCCAATTATTATTTTATTTTATAAATAAAAATTCTATAGTTTCAATTGGAAATTGTTCAAATAGCAGAGTAGATATGTGGAAACGGTAGTTCCAGATGTTATTTGTTACAATATATTTTAAAATTATAGAGAATATATCTACAAACTCAGTAGATTTTATTTAGAGTTACCGTTTCACTTAGCATTAATATTCAACGAATAATGGGATTGGTTATCTTTACACATGAAAAGATATATGATTACGGATATCTATATTAATTGAATTAAAATGAGGAATGATCATTCTTATTTCAAAAGTCTTTATTTGAGAACACATAGGAGCATTTCACTCTTTTTATATAAGAACTTATGCCCTATATACAGATATATATATGTATTGATATGTGTTTATAAATAGAGGAAAATTATAGGGTGTTCACTATTTAGCATATCTCGATTTATAGAATAGTATAAGTAGATGAAAAGTGAAGTTCGACTCTCGCAGTATGCAGACAGTCAACTGACAGGAAAACTTGCATTTATGTTCAACTTACAGCGTATTCCAATCCTTGTTAAGTCAAGTCGCAGTAGGGATGTGAACGCTTCCCTTTATAGCATAAATTATTTCAAAATGATTTTGTTTTAAATAATTTGGATATCCGTTATGTCAAGAACATGATTTATTTCAAAATAAATTTGTCTTAAATTTTTGGATATTCGTTATGTCAAACTCATAGATTATTTCAAAATGAATTTCTTTTAAATAATTTGATATTCGAATATTCAAATGAAATTGTTTAAAAGAATTGGACATTCGTTTATGTCAAAATCATATGCATATTCAAGAAAATTGTTAATTAGGAGTTATTATGAAGTTGCCCTGTAATCATGTAATTTGTTTATATAAATAGAATCATTATAGAATTTAAGTTTGACTTGTTCCATTATATTATATGAATATATTAACGTATTGAATTGTAAGTCCATATTACACATGTTGAGAGAAAAGCATTGGTGTAGTTTTACTTTTATTAAGGAATAATTTCTTTTTACCATGTGTGTAGAGAAGGAATTATATTACTTTATAAGTTAATTTAGTGAAATGCTTGAAATTGCATGTATATATATTAATGCACTGAATTACAAGTTAAATATTATATAAGTTGAGAGAAAAGAGTTGATGTGACTTTACTATTGTTAAAGGAATGAATTTTAAGTATGTCTTGTAGAGAAAGAACTTATATTAAAATTATAAGTTAAATTATCAAAATGCCTTAAATTTCATTGATATATTTAATACATTGATTTACAAGTTATATATTACATAAGTATGGAAAAACACATTGTTTACCTAAAAACAAAAAAACAAAAAAAACAATTTTTTTTTTTGCTTAAGTAGCCAAGACCCTACATCACTAAGGAGGTCCCTCTGGACCACTCCAAGCTTTTCCCTTAAGGATTAAAGCTTCACTCTTGATAGAGGATTGGTCAACACATCGGTTATCTGTTCATATCTCGCAAAATACTAGAGCCTCACTGCTCCATTCTATACCATATCATGAATATAATGGTACCCGATATTGACAACTTTATGCAAATCTGGTTGTTACAATAGATACAAGTCACCTCTAACTCAAGATCAAACAGACCTGCAAGCAAATTTCGAAGCCACACTGCTTCACCACTGGCTGTACACGCTACTATATAATCTGCCTCTGCCATACTAAGAGCCACACTAGTCTGCTTCCTACTAAGCCATGAAATCATGGTTGATCCCAAACTGAAGCAACATCGTAAATTTCTCTTCTTGTCGACGACGCTACTGGCCCAATCTGTATCAGCATATTCATGCAGTCTGATCTCACAATATGAAATATATATGATCCCATAATCAATGGTACCTTTCAGGCACCTCATCGCATGCTTTTAACCAACCAAGTGAACATGTCTCGGCTCAACCATATACTGACTCAAGTGTTCACAGCAAAACATATTGGGTCTCGTGTTCATTAGGTACATCAATGAACCAATCGTATGTCTATGCATGGTGGCATCCATTGTATCTGATGAATTATCACTCAATAAATTCAATTTTTTCACCATCGGATTAGGCATGGACTTACAATCCACCATCCCAAATCTCTTTAGGATTTCTTCAGCATATTTTCCTTGATTAAGGAAAATCTCATTTGGTCTCTACCATACCTCTAGACCCAAGAATAATGCCAATATTCTTGAACTTTGAGATCTACTCCCTCTCAATGAAGGGAGACATCCTATATTAATCTACGCATATGCCTAAAATATTGAGGCAAACAACTCTTTCCATCAATCTTTTTCCGGAATCTGTGTTGTAGTCACTCCCTTTGAATTGGAGTTTTATGCTCCTTCTATAACTGAGCACTATCCTCCCTCTACATCATCTTGTATTCTTTGCATCAAGACATCTTGTATTGGGTAACCATTGATCTCTTGTTGTAACATCCCAAAAAAATTACAAAAAAATTAAAAAATTTCGACATAACAATTAATGCCTATTCAAACTGTGTGGAATATAATAATGCATAAAAGATTGTCTTGCTGTACTAAATACCATGCTGGTTTATAGTATAAGGTTTGCGACTAGATGATTTTAAGTTTATGTATTGATATTATTCATACTCAGTTGTACTATTACAAAACTTCTATTGTTGTTTTTATGATTGATGATTTAACTATTTTGACTAATGTGCTTTTGTTGATGATGAAGGGGTCCTACAGACGCCCCGAGGCTTACTTAGCATTCATGCTAAAGCATGTGAATTCTTACTTGTGGCAGTTTATAGATAAGGATTTAAAGTTTGCGACAAGTGACCGAACAGTTTTTCAGTAATCTCCTTTGTAAAAATATTTGAAGAGATAAGACATTGAGCACTCTACCAGGTGAGAAACTTTGGTTAAAGACTAAACGTTCAAGATAACGATAACTGGATATGCTTGCTGATGCAAACAGTGCGTCTTATTTAAATGTAATCTATAAGTTTGTATTTGATTCTAGAGAATGTTTGTCTCGATCATGACTCAGTTTTATACTCAAAATTATATGTGATTTTCGTTTAAATTTCAAGTTGGACTGTACATACGTGTCTATTTCTTATCTCAATGTCAATTCATAGAAATTCTATGTACGAATGATTTAATATCTCGTCTAGGAACTATATGCTACGATGATATTATAATGGTGATAATTTGAATTCATTGATTATTAAATTCATTACAGTATACAATGAAATATATGTGTGTCGTAATTTATTAGATTACCCATATAATCCTTTTGCAATGTGTAATAAAATATTAACAAACTCTTATATATATAAGCTTTATGTGGTATGTGTTGTGTGCATTTAACGTGACCCTATGTGATACTATAAAAAACCTAGCAACATGACTATGGGATTTATACCTTACCATACGATATGTTTTGAATCATGTAACATGACTCACCATATAACATGTTCATTGTAATTAAATTATGATGTGAACGTTACAATGTCACAGGTTGGCAGATATTAACGCTGCCTATGCATTGAATGCACACATCTGCCGAGGTAGTGGAGTTCCACCGTGGATGATGTAGTGAGCTTAATCACGTGCTATTATCATGGTGATAACAGCTCTTGTGATGAGTTGTAGACATACTGGTTCGATGGTTAACGAGTTGGCTCCTTCGTGGCAATAGTAATGATAGCTCATTTAATATGGTAGATTGCTTGGTGTTTCGTGAATCTAACCCGGTGATCTCCACCGTTGATCTGGCAAGGTTTCGATGGATGAGGGTTAAACCCTACCTCCATTACGTTCAAAGTGTTATTGTTCCTTGGCATTCGGTGGTAGTGGCTCTGCGTCTGGCTGACAGGCAGAGGGTCTTTAGGGTTCTTGTTTTGCACTGTAGAGGCATAATGCCTACATTTTGAACCCGTGACCTATGGAAGGTTTAAGAGTCGAATCTCTCCAATTCTTTTTACAATGGTAATTTGTCACGGTTTGCAGCTTGGGATCTGTTTCTTGGTGTGATTAGACACTCAGACCTGATGAGAGTTTTTATTTTAGAACTGGGTTCGAAATGAGAGGCCAAGTCCTCGCCATGAATGATTACAGGTCTCGGCATTGTTTAATTGTTTAATGGTTGTTAGCTCGGTGTGGTTTCCTTCTTTCTCAGCATTCGACGGTGTATAAGTTTACAGTTGCAGTTGCACCTGTCTAGCGTTTTCTGCTTTGTGCCAATGTAAAAAGGTAATGTGCTTCGAACCCCTTTCCTGTAGCTTCCATATTCGAACGTTAACACAGTAATAGTTGCTTATTCAATACTGAAATAGTTCCTTAAAAGAAAACTGTTCTTTAACCACATATTCATTATTGTTGCAGGTGCAAAGGTTCAGTGGCTTCTCCAGTCCGGGTGATGATGGTTGGCTACTGCTACACAGTAGCAAAGGTCAAAGGTGCAAAGGTTCGGTGGCTTCTCCAGTCCGGGTGATGATGGTTGGCTAAGCCTCGGAGGTTGCCTTGTAACTCTGGTTAGATGGAAGTGTTTTCCTTCGAAATGTGTAGTCCGAGACCTTCGTGTTTACCTCTAATAATTTGTATTTCGTCTATTAGGGTTTGTAAGAAAATGTATTAGATTGGGGAGGATAGTACCTCGACCCAAAGGGCACGAACCCTATTGATTTTGACTTGTAACAGTCGTGGAAAGGAGTTCTTGTTTTCAGACTTGGATAATGTAAAAATCATATGTTTTTAATGAACAATGATAGATGTTTGAAATCCATGGAATGGTTTCATCCTGTGTGTAGTTCGTTGATTTTAAAATGATGTTGCGTTTTCATTCTATAAAAATTCCAAGGATTAGGGTTTGACTTTGTTTTGAATGCATGGTTTTGATTTTTCTCCTCAAGAAGATCTTGGCATCAAACTTGTGTTAGTTGCTTATGTTTAGAGTTGTTCCAAAGACAATGTAATAATTGGAATCCTAGAGATGATACTGAAATTTTAACTAGTTCGATCTATGGAAACGAATATAGTTTAAATGTTTGGTTTTAAGGCAAAAGAATATGTGGTTTATGTTATGTTTATGGACTGTTTAAATGTTGGTAGCGAGCCGAGAATTGATGAGACTATGAAGAAGAAGCGAAATCTTAAGTTGGTAACCTGTTTTTATGTTGAAGCCATAACTTAGTTCTATCTGGAATGTATGGATATTCTTTAATGTTTTTGTTGCTATCATTCAATGATAAACTTAATAGTTTGAAGGTTTGGCTTGAAAGTGAAATGTGTAAAACCCTAGGTTTGAAACATAAGACTTCTATTGTATGACAAGAAGATTGTTTGCTATATTGAAATAATAAATAGCATAGTAGTAGGTAATTATGTGCATAAAGAAATTGGTGTTTATTACTGTGCACTGTGTTAAAAGGGAATAATAATATGCTGTGAGTTGAGATTGAATCTGCATTCTGTTATGATGTAAACTACTATAACACAGATAGATCATTTTTATAATTTAGAAAAGGAAAACTATCTGTTTCTAGACAATAGATATTTATAGAATGAAGAAAACAATACTGTGAATTCTGAAAAACAATTATCTGTACAGAAAATAAAAAGGAACACACTGATACATGTATGCATAGGAAATTAATAGTAAACAGAAACTTAAGAAAATATAACATTTTCATCTTCTCAATCACATGGTTATTTGCCTATCATTTATCTATTTGACTTAATTTATCTCTATACTAGAGTACGATGCAGATCCACTTGCATGGAGAAAAATGCAGAGACTATTTTATTCAATCAAAATCATTTCTATACAGAATCTTAACTTACTCAGAAACTGAAATAATTGCATTTGTTTAAATAAACTTATAAAATAAAACAGTAATTTTATTTCAATTAGAAACTTTAAAATGTATTAAGATAGAAAAGATAATGGAACCTGTAGATGAAGATAGGGCCGACAAACACCCAAGGAGGCATGTTCCTCCCAACCTGTTCCAAAAGAAGAAGCAAACTGCTGGCTTCTTGTGAACCCCCGAACATACTTACTGAGTCACTAAGTAGATGGAATCTGTGTAGAAGCAAGGCACTCAAAAATGCCTTCATCACTCAGCATCAAACTCCTGTAAAAACATGCCTTCAGCACTTAGCATCAAACTTTTGAACTCAATAGAGTTTGGCAGACTCACAACATGATCAACAACTTAGCATATCCCCTCATCAAATCTCTTGGGTGCAAACACAACAAAACCCCAAGGTAAATTTCCTCGTCAGGAAAAGTGATGAACCTCAGTTCATAATTTGATGGCTATTATATAGACTGCCTAGGTCTTTAGTGGTCAGTTTGGAATAAATGAGCCTCAAGCTCCAGTCCCATCTTTCAAGGCACTATGACCACATTTTAAGGGAGTTGTCCCATACCAACAGCTAGTTAGTTGCATCATGATGCTGCCACTTGTCCATTGCCTTCTACCCCATATTCCATTCCACCTAGTGGATCAGTAACCACTCTTTCAATAGTCCTATTTGGTGTTTGTCTCCTATTTTATTTATTAAATAATAAAATATTGTGCAAATTACAGTCATCCTTAGACACTTGTCCAACATAAAACTTTACAATAAAAGTTATCAAATGTTCTTCAGCAAAAAGGGTATGTTACACTTGTGTATGGTATCTCATCCTTTGTAAGGAACATGTCATCTGCATATAGCAACCATATTCAACCTTGTAGCAAAGGTTGAAATCTGCATCAAATAACCATGCCTTGGGTGACTTCTGAACCTGTACAAAGCCTTCTAAACATGTGATTCTCTGTCGAGAGTCTAGAATCCTGTAGGTTGCTCGATACACACTTCTTCTTTGAATAAACCATTCAAGAAAGTGGTATTGGCATCTATCTGGTGTAATTTCCCTCACTAAAGCTATAATAGTTTTGATAGAAGTGTGTATGGCCACTGGACAAAACGTCTCGTCATAATTGAATCCCTCTTTCTGAGAGAAACCATGAACCTTTCTTTGTACTTCTATATTTCTTGATTTTACAAATCTACTTGAAGATTACTGATGAAAAATCATCACTTGTTCTTCAGAACAAGTCTCATCATCCTTCTCTTGTAGGTCATAGCACACTATCTTTCCTACAAGTCAAATTTAGTCATATGATTGTTGATGTATTTGTAGCTTCAGAAGATATTCACTTGTATATTGTATTTGTACTTTATTGTATCCCCAACAAAGATGTATTATTCTTCTGATTGGAATTGTCGTTAGTTGTACTTGCAAGTGTCGCAAGTTATATTGTAAGTGTCGTAACTTATACTTGATGGGTTATTAGACCACCTTGGTGGGGTCGGAACTGTATGAGTCATGTGGGTTAAAGGGTTATTAGACCACCCTAGTGGGGGTCGGACCAGTCAACAATATGTTAAGTGGTTAAGTTGGGGCCGACCTACTTAAAGTTAAAAGACAAGTGAAGTAGTGTATAAATAGAGTGTGTGTCTCTCTCATTTTACACATTCTCTCATTCACTCACTTTGCATTAGTGAGAGAGAGGAGGAGTGCGCACTAGTGGAGGAGGAGTATCTGCTGTAGTCATCTATCTCTTGGCTTTGATCTTTGTGATCTTTGTATTGGTGCTTATTCTATCTCTGAGGAAGTTGCGGGGTTTTTCACCTTCTTGGTTTTCCCCAGTGATTCAAATGTTTTGTGTCTCTTGTCTCTTATGCTTGATATGATGTACATGTTGTTCTTTCAGTTAAGATCCTATATCTATTGAATTAAATGATGAAAAAATAACATGGTATCAGAGCTAGCCTGAAGGAAGGCATGGTATGGCATTTATGACACTTGTTGCACTTGCGACAAATTGGAAGCTAGGGCTTGGTATGGTAAAAACCAGTCATCGTGGAACTTTCTCTATAACTCAGTTTTGGAAAAGGGTCGGGATCTGAAACTTTTACAGGTCGAAGATGAAATGTCCATGTACCTTTTTTCCAAAATAAATCCTCAGATTCGTTGTACTTAGTGAGATATGATCTATACAAGTTAGGGTTTCTGCCTCTTCTAGAATGCAGTCCTAAATAGGTGACCTAGGAAAAAAGGTCATATCTCGAGCTAGGAAGCTCCAAATGGAATTCTATAAAAATTGACAGTTAAGGAATGGACTGTACTTTCACAGGTCTGGGGTTCAGAGGATGAAGTTGAAACAGTGACACGTAGCATGCCATACAAGTTCACTATATTGTTTCATCCCATAAACAGGTCACGTTGTGACACTTGGCATATCTCTCTCTCAGAGAATCCATTTGAGATCAGATCTGTGTCATTGGAAAGATGACAGGTCAATATAGCACAGTACAAAGTTTCAGACCCTGAGGATCCAAAATTTCAGAGATACATCAGAAACAATATGGTATATATTTATGTCCAAACAGAATTGGATTTTGAGCACCTTCATTTTTGGATCGTCACTATTGTGGGAAATTAGGGTTTCGGAGAAAGTTTGAATTTTTTAAATATGAGACCACGACTGGATGCTCCTCATCAAAATTGAAATTTAGAGACCAAGATCGAATTTTTTGGTTGGGTAGAACCCCAAGCATTATCAAACCCTAGTTCGGGATCTTGATCGGAAAGGTGGAAAATTAGGGTTTCTGCAAAAGTTGAAATTTTTGGAATATGTGACCAGGGCTGGATGCTACTCAAAAAAATCGAAGTTTAGAGCACAAGATTGAACCTTTTGGCTAGGAAGAACCCTGGGCATTATCAAACCCTAGTTCGGGATTTTGACCAGAAGATTCGAAAGTTTAAAAGGCAATTTTGAGGGGTCAAATTTTGGAGATTTCAAAATTGAAATATACCAGCTTGATCATCTTAGCAAAGCACATATTTTCATCTAATCAGAAGTTTGAAATTCAAAGTTTGAATTTTTAGGGTTTTTCTAACAAACCCTAATCCAGCTCCAGATCCAGTTTCAGCAAATCAAAGTAGATTGGGTTAATCCTAGAAGAGGATGAATTGGACACCTACATAAGTGAAGAGATTCCAGTTCCAGAGGGAGATGAGGCTAAGGCCTTATATAAGAAGTCTACAAGCAATCCCGACAGGTATGACTTGAGGAGATATAGGTATGTTTTTGAAATCTGTTCATGATTAATTTTATGATATGTTTGTCTTCATATTATTGGCGTTAGTACAATCTTGATTAATTTTAGACTTGTCTTATCACCCTAGTAAAAGTATGAATGCATGTGAATGATAAAATACATTCATTGATTAGGGGTATGACACTTATGATTGTACTAATACACGGTGGTGTTGTGTGAGGATGATGTTGTCCACTAACTTGAAGGGTACATCAAGAAATACAAATAAAGTTCTATATCGAGAACATATGACCATGGTGACATGAAGCCAAAATCCACAGTCATGGATCACATAGAAGCTCTACTTACGAGGTATGTATAACTTGGTTCTACAATTATTAACTTATGAGATATGCAGGTCGCTAGCACAAGGTCTCTAAGAGAACAAAGAAGACATTGTTTGGGTATGTTAGAAAAACATGATAATCCAGGTATGTTTTCCTATATCGAGTTAGAATCCTACCTTATGTTAAGATCTTATATAAGTACATTTTTGTATGATTGATAATGATTATTCATGAAGTTATCAGTTTGAGTAATCATGGGTTTATGCATATTATGCTTCTTAATGAAGAGTCCTATGGTCATATAAGAATATGCATGAGTAAAAGAATTCCTCCCTGAAACCTTGAATACTAACACTTGTGATCAGTTACCTGTGTATGAAATGACTATAACCGTACATGTTTAAGATTATTTAAAATCATAATGTTTTGATAGTATTGAGATTATACTAATGCATGTATGATTATGTATGAGATCGTGAGGATGACACTAGTGCACACTTAAGCATGCATAGTGGTCCAGGATGGATATAAGTTCAAAGACAGATAATCCGGGAAGCAAAGATCAAGAGGGAGCTCACTCTAGTAGTTCCTTCAAGGAAGAAAAGATTGGGAGGGAGTCCACCCAACAACCAAACAAAGATAAGTACTTGAATTGTTATTTCCTGTATATATGATTACTTAAATGATGTTGTTCAGTCATGTACATACTTATGTTCCTAGATTTAGGATGTATATTATGCATATTAGAAAAGTTGCATTAATGAACAAGATACTACTAATATGCAAGTAATGGGTAAGTGGCCTATGGTACTGTACAACATTACATTGCTACTTATCTAGAATGAAACCTCTTTGCTGACATGTTGGGAGTTGTGCACACTCTTAACAATGTTCTAGTAGAGATGAAAGGCATCTAGAAAGTTACGGGATATGGATAAATGTTGTATTGAAGCATTGGCTAAGATAATTGCATGATTGTATGACATATGTCTTTATGAGTAAGAATTTGATCTAAAATATATAAGATGTTTCTAATCATGCAATTGAACTTGTCTTGTAGGAAAGACAGTGTATCATCACCTACAAAAGAAGGACTACAACATTTGTTCCAGCAACGAAGTTCAAAGAAAACTATCTATTGATGATATTGAAGAATTTGAAGTTCCCAGGATCTGGGATGCGGTAATGGAAGAATGCCATGATCGAGGAATACCAGTTGATCATAAAGAATGATGTCTAGGATGTGGTCCCGAGACCAGAAGGGAAGTCTGTTGTGACTTCCAAGTGGATCTATAAGATCAAGCATGCTGCAGATGGAAGCATAGAGAAATACAAGGCAAGGTTTGTGGCTCGTGGGTTCTCCCAGAAAGAGGGGATAGATTCTGAAGAGACTTTTTCTCCTGTAGCGAGATACACTTCCATCAGAACAGTACTTTCTCTGGTTGCAGTGATGAAGTGGAAGATACACCAGATGGATGTCAAGACAACTTTCTTGAATGGTATAGTCGAAGAGGAAGTGTATGTGGAGTAGCCACTCAGTTTTGAGACACATGACAGGGAGTCATATATGTGCAGATTGAAGAAATCCTTGTATGGCTTGAAGAAAGCTCCTAGGACATGGTACAGAAGGATAGACAGCTTCCTATCCAGTTTGGGCTTTACCAAGAGTAAAGAAGATTCCAACCTTTACTACAAGATTGAGGAAGGAAATCCAATGATACTCCTATTGTATGTGGATGACCTGTTTGTGATAGGTGAGAATAGATTGATTGCCAACATGAAGAGGAAGCTTGCTGCCGAGTTCGAGATGAAGGAATTGGGCATGATGCATTACATTCCAGGTATGGAGGTGTGGCAGAGTGTAGATGGAATATTCCTTGGACAAGGGAAGTATGCAGTAGATATCCTGAAGAGATTCTGGATGATGGACTGCAAGGCCATGGCCACACCTATGGCATCGAACCTGAAGCTATTAATTGATGCTTCATCAGAGTCAGTTGATGTCACGGTGTATCGTCAAATGATTGGGTCCTTGATGTACCTAACGAACACGAGACGAGATATTTTCTTTGCGGTGAACACCTTGAGCTAGTTTCTGACAGATCCTAGACATGTTCACCTGGTTGTTGTAAAGCATATTCTGAGGTACTGAAGGGTACAATTGATTATGGGCTCAAGTATGATGCGAATCAAAATTTTAACCTGGAGGGTTATGTTGATTCAGATTGGGCAAGCAGTGCTATAGATAGGAAGAGCACTTCGGGGTGTTGCTTCAGTATGGGATCAAGTGTGATCTCTTGGTTTAACATGAAGCATTCCTACGTAGCACTGAGTACAATCGAAGCAGAGTATGTTGCAGCTTGTTCGGCTAGTTGTGAGGTAGTATGGCTAAGGAAGCTACTGTCTAAGTTATTTGATCTCCCATTGGATGCTACCTGTATCTTCTATGACAACTAGTGTTGTGTGAAGTTGTCTGAGAACTCGGTGTTCCATGATAGGTTGAAGCACTTTGAGATCAAATATCACTATATCAGGGATATGGTGCAGAGAGGAGCAGTGAAGCTCCTGTATGTTGCGACTGATGAGCAGATTGCAGATGTGTTGACCAAACCACTAGCGAGAGTGAAGTTTGAGTACTTCAGAGAGAGGCTTGGTGTTCTTCAGATAGAAGATAATTCGAGAAAGAATTGATGGGACACATTTGTAGGAGCCATTCCAAGCATGGTGGTAGGAGGATCCTTCCCATGGTTGTGGATGTAATCGTTGTGTGATGAGCAACAGGACGATGCTCAGGTTGCTGCTATGTATGATGATCAGGATGATCATGTGTGATGAGCATCAGGAAGATTCTCCAGATGATATGCATCATGATTATTATGTGACGATGATCAGGATGATCATGCGATGATGATGTGCATCAGGACGATGTTGTCACGATGATCAGGATGATCATGCGATGATGATGTACATCAGGATGATGTACTGTGTGATGATGATCAGTATGATCATGAGTATTAGGACGATACTCCATGTCCATGGACAGATTGTACAAGAATCATATAATAGCTCCTCGGGAGATCCGATAATCTGAGCTCGGATGCTCTTGCAAGGTTTTTCTATAGGTTGGCTGCAGACAGATTGTGCAGGTAGCATGTAATAGCTCCCTGGGAGATACGATAGTCTGAGCTTGGATGCTCTTGCGAGGTTTTGCTACAGGTTGGCTGCAATCAGCTTGTGCAGGTAGCATGTAATAGCTCCCTAGGAAATCCTATAGTCTGTGCTAGGATACTCTTTCGAGGTTTTGTTACAGGTTGGTCGTGGACAGGTTGTGCGATAAGCATATAATAACACCCTGGGAGATTTGCAGATACTCTTGCGAAGTTTTTCCCAGGGCATATAATAGCTCCCTGGGAGATCTGGCAAATGCTCTTTCAAGGTTTTTCTTGGGAGGACATATAATAGCGCCCTGGGAGATTTGCAGATACTCTTGCGAGCTTTTTCCTATGGCATATAATAGCTCCCTGGGATATCTGAAAAATGCTCTTTCAAGGTTTTATCCTATGGCATGTAATAACACCCTGGGAGATCCGATAGGTTGAGCTGTGTGCTCGTAGTCAGTCCTGGGATGCTCTTTCGAGGTTTTACCTGACCACATGTAATAGCGCCCTGGGAGATCCGATAGGTTGAGCTGTGTGCTCGTAATCAGTCATGGGATGCTCTTTCGAGGTTTTTTGGTGGTCACATGTAATAGCTCCCTGGGAGATCTTTCTGGTCATGCTTAGGCACATAAAGGATCCTGGGATACTCTTTCGAGGTTTTGTTGATGTACATTCCACAGGATGGTCAGAGATGATTAAAGACCTACAAGAGGCTAGGCCTACATCCAACATGAAAAATGGTTGGCTCTGTAGAACTTCCTATGACGAGAAGAATTGATACATAGCACCAGTGATCGAGATAACGAGTACAGCAGCAGTGACGATGATGCTCTGTGATCCAGTGACGATGATCCAGCTCCAGAATTGAAGACTTGTGCCTATATGTATTGATGACCTGTGTCAAGAGAATACCTTCCTAGTTAAGAGGGAGTGTTGATGTATTTGTAACTTCGGAAGATATTCACTTGTATATTGTATTTGTACTTTATTGTATCCCCAACGGAGATGTATTATTCCTCCGATTGGAAGTGTCGTCAGTTGTACTTGCAAGTGTCGCAAGTTATATTGTAAGTGTCATAACTTATACTTAATGAGTTATTAGACCACCTTGATGGGGCCGGCCCTGTATGATTCATGTGGGTTAAAGGGTTATTAGACCACCCTAATCGGGGTCGGCCTAGTCAACATTATGTTAAGTGGTTAAGTTGGGGCCGACCTAGTTAAAGTTAAAAGACAAGTGAAGTAGTGTATAAATAGAGAGAGTGTGTCTCTCTCATTTTACACATTCTCTCATTCACTCACTTCACATTAGTGAGAGAGAGGAGGAGTAGCTGCTGCAGTCATCTATCTCTTAGTTTTGATCTTTGTGATCTTTGTATTGGTGCTTATTCTATCTCTAAGGAAGTTGTGGGGTTTTTCACCTTCTTGGTTTTCCCCGGTGAAATGTTTTGTGTCTCTTGTCTCTTGTCTCTTATGCTTGATATGTTGTACATTTTGTTCTTTCAGTTAAGATCCTATATCTATTGAATTAAATGATGAAAAAATAACAATGATTAGTGACACCTCATAATCATTAAGTCATATTGACATTTTAATGGCAAATTCTTATGCATACTGACATAATTCACATATTTATGTAACCATATTATCCAATACTTCAGCACAACACTCGTCCATATCCCATATACGAATGGTAACTATCTAGATGCCTTCCATCTCTACCAGAACATATTATCAAGAGCGTGCACTGCTCCCAACATGTTTGTAAAGAGGTTTCATTCTAGACAAGTAACAATGGCTCATGGAATGTTGTGCAGCACCATAGGCTAGTTACCCATCACATGTACATTAAGAGTATACTATTAATTTATCATAGCCATATGAATGCATTCACTATAACATGCATAATACACTTCCTGATTCTAGGAATACAAATATGCATACAAATGTCATGAACAATATCATTTAAACACTTAGATATTTAAGGAATAACTCAAATGACAGTTTAAATACTTATCTTTCATGTGGTCGATAGTTGTCCCACTCCTCTTATGATAGGTTGGTCAGTCTGTCAAATTTAGTCAACTGTATAGAACTACAGTCAAATGTCTTGTCCTTCATTATCTAGTGAGGACACTCAATCTAAGCATAACTATAGTACTTAATATTTATGCTCTTGATCACGTATCATTGCTTTCACAGCCTTTGCTTGTTTGGTTGACTCCCTCTTGATTTATTCTTCTTTGCAAGTTCTAAAGCTTGATCAAGTTCTGAACTTTTGGAACTTTGATGAAACTTCAACCTTGGTCCTCATGTTTTTTGGATGCACTAGATCCTCTTGGATCTACCTTCATAGTTTAGAAAATATTTATATATGAATATGAGATTGATCTTGTATGCATCTTTCATATTATCATAAGCATCGTACCATCCTCATATGCTTTCACATGCATCATCACAAATTTATTAGTTGTATCAAGATCATAAACATCATAAATATCACGATCATTTCCTATACAAATGTACTCTAGCATAGTTACTTGTGTAACTCCTGATAAGAGTTTATCATTCTAGTAAGTACACACGCACATTTATGTCCAACATACTTGACACAAGGGTTCAATAGATCATTTCACACATGCATATATTGTTCCATAAAATCCTTAACTTGTCAAACACATACTGTCAATGTCAACCATAAGACAATCAAGCTAGAGAATAGAATGATCATATAAACCTTTGACATGAAAATGAAGAACAAAGTAATCATACAAACCTTAATGTCAAGAATGATCATTATAACATAATCATATGAATATAAACTTGCCTATATCCCAATCATATGATAAATTATGCAGACTTCAAAACATAAGAATACATAACTGTATCCTTTCAAGTCATACATGTTGTGCTTGTCTAAGTTATCTTTTACTTTTGTCTTCTTCAAAGGTTTTGGAACCATTTGTCTCTTGCTGGTAACCTGCATTCCTCAAAGCTTGCCTTAAATCAGAAGTAATCAATTTAGATCTAGTATATACATAACTTGAATGAATGACTGCCGCGCAGGTTCCTTTGTAGGGCCAAAACCCTAATTTTAAACCTCCTTCTTTCCAGAGCGTTGTGATAGGAGATTAATATTTATGATGAGAGGATTCCAAATTCATTTTCAGAATTCCCAATGTTTCATCATAATTATCCAATGATACATCAATGTCCTTATAGGCCTACAAGGCCAGAAACTTTAAAAGAAGACTTCCTCCACCTAATCTCCAATTTCTTCTGATGAGCCTGTTCAGTTGTCTGGTCATACTTATGATTTTGAAATTGATGCTCCTCAAGGTCTGAAACGTATTCCTGATGTATCCTCATATGTCCTCTTTCCAACCCCACAGGTTATATTATTATTAGATTCACCAAGGGAATTTATGCTAAGTTTCCCAAGGTGACTTATTTATGGACTGGTTCAGTATAGAGAACCTATACGGACTTCCATGTGTCATTGTTTCAGCTTTATGTTTTTTGAAACTCACACCAAAGAAACTACAGTATGTTCCATTTCCAAAACATTTTACGAAATTCAAATTGGAGCTTCCTAGCCCGAGATCTGACATTTTTCCCTAGGTCACCCCTTTAAAAGTAAATTTTTGAAGAGGCTAGAACCCTTTTTTGCATGGATCATAACACAGAAAGTACAGTGAATATGAGGCTGAAACTCGCATGCAAGATACATCAATTTCTCATATAATTGGTCTTGTCCTAGTTGAAGCTCTTGAACGTTTACCAAAATCAAGTTATAGCGAAAATTCCCATATGACTAAATTCTGCCTTATAGGGTTTCAAGCATGAATCCCTAATCTCTGACAGTTGCAGTTGTTGCAACTGTTGCAATGAATTCTTTCAGCACAGATCTGATACCATGTTAGAATTTTGACTTACAAGCCGCAATTATGTTATACTTTTAATCATTTATCATATCATATCACAATAATTGCATGCATTAGGATCACTGAAAGAAATACATTCAATAGTAGAAACAAAGACAAAAATATTTATCCTGGGAAAAACCCAACAGAAATTCTAGTATAGATTCTTCAACCAAGTACAATATCACAATATTACCAAGAAGAATATAGGAAACCCTAGATCAAGAGATAGATGTTCTCCAAGTCTTCTACAACCCAAAACAATCTTCTTCTTCCTTGCTTGAGCAAACTTACTTGTTGTGTGAGCGTGTACAAATGAGGAGGGCGACCCTCCTATTTATACTCTTGTTCTGGGTGACTTTTCCTTATGGAGCCATCCTCATTGGTTCATTGGGGCCTACCTCTCTTGGGGACAACACAATACTATATATTTTACATTTCTTCTTGAATCTTCTTGATCCGACATTACAAATTTTACAAGTACAATACAACAATGTTCTTTTAGGGTTTTACATAGCAAATACATGACAAATACAACATGATACATATATGAAAAATATAATAATAATACCTTCCAAAGATGCATCTTACTTCAACAACAAAATGGTTCCTCCTCACCAAGATCCCCTGATCTGCCCAACCCCAAGAGCATGATAAGGTTGTTGGAAACCCCAAAGAAGTACATGAGAGGCTCATGTCCTCCTCACCCTCTTCTTAGGGAAATTACATTGTGATGGATCCCTCGACATGCTTGCGCTCCAGATTCCCCATTCCTGCATACCCAACTGGAATTGGGCTAAGACCATATGACCCCTGCGTCGATTGGAAGGAGGATGTGGTAACTTTGCGTAGTTTGAACACCGGGAAAGAGAGAGGGAGTGACACTTTGTTATTGTGGGAGAGATTCACATTGGTCGAGAAAATACTGGCAGGAAGCAGGATCCTATCAGCATTCCAAGAGCATTATATGAGAAGATAATGTCAAACCAGTTTCGCCAAGGAATCCCAAAAATGGCTTCTATCACATGTTGTTAATGTAGATGAACTTACGCAATCTCCTAATGATGTTAGGCAACCGAGACAAGCCAATGAAATGGAAAAACTAAAAGAGAGAGAGAGGTTACCAAGGTGTAAAAAGAGGAACTTTGGCCTAACACTACAGTGGATGATTTTCTTCGGAAGTTTGAAGATATTTGTTTCAACAAACACCAAGGTTAACTTGGAAAGAAGTATTGGGATAGAATTGTAGCTGCAATGAATTTTATATGTGGTACTAACTATATAGGTATGCAATGAAAATACAAATGGCATCATCTCAAGAAAATGTACAACAAGGAAAAACAATACAATGAGCCATCCAAGTGGGATTTTTATCGACACATAGAGCACATTGTTCAAAAGTCATCAAAATCACCATGCATACAAAATGACTTTCAAAATTATTCTAATGAAGAAGAATGCCCCAATGATGTGGATACCACATGTGATGCAACATCCAATGAATCAAACCACAAATATCCTTCCATACAAACAAAATCACCCTCACCTTTAAATGTTTCCAGGGATGATAAAAAATGACCTAAATGAAAAGGGTCCCTTTTAATTCTTTTGGGAAAAGGATGGAAAGAATCATGATGCATTTTTCCAATATCGTGTCGAATATAGAGAAAACTATATGAGGGGGAAAAAAAAATCTCCTTGATACCCAGCTTTAGATCACTTCGATGATGGTCCAAGGAAATAGAGAGGTATGGTTGCTTCACATGTAATTTACAATTTATGGAAGTAGCATGCATATGGAAAATATTCCATTTGTGTACAAGAAATATTTTGCATATGTCACAGTTTTGACTCGAGGATCAGCTTGCTTTACCATATATTTTTGTGGATTCACTAGTCATAGAGAATATGGGTGCATGGGAGGGAGTGATGGTACACAAAAAGTTGAGAATTTTAAGCATTTTATACTTTTGTTGTTGCATTTGAAATTTTAGTTTTATATGGGGTGAAGAGGAAATGTTTTTCTTCATGGTTATATTATAGTTGAAACAAGGTGTTGGAATGATTAGATGTGATGATCCGGTGGTCAATCAGAGAGAGCTTATGCCCCATTAGATAGAAGGATGCAATGAGATATATGTTCCTCCCTCAAATTTTGAAATGGTAGATAAACGAGTTTACAAATTAATATTCCCAAACAACAATAAATTCCCCTTTTTAGAGACTTTACAGTTGAATTCTATCATGCAAGTATTCTAGAGAAACTGCAGTTCCCTTTTTTCTGAAGGTCGAATGCTTTCTTGAATTGAGGTGTTTGTACTATTATTTATTGAATTTATTACAAGATACACAAAAGATTGATAGAGGCCGAAACCTATAGATATTCATCTCATAGTTGTGCAAAATTCTCAAAATTCAAGTAAGAAGGGAAACTGCACATTTTTATTATATTTTCTTCCCAAGGGATGTCTTTATTTTGTCATTAATAAATTGCTTCCCAAAATTATATTTTAGCATTTCCTTCATTTTCTGTGAACTCTTAATTTATATTCTCATGTTTTGTCTGTTGACAAGTACACCTATGGATTCCAAAATTCTAATGAAATTTGTTACTATGTTGAGTGTTCCAGCTATCTTTGTCCTAAACCATATCCAGAAGAAATTTTGGAGTTTCTATGAACTCATGGAATTCGACTGTTTCATATTCAGATGGAAAGATACAAGGTCAGTAATCTTGAAATACTTTTATCTTGTCATGGATTTGATGGAGGAACTTGGTATTAGAATGGTAGGGTTATCAAAGCTCCAAAAGGGAATATATGTACTTAATGTTTTAGTGTTATTTAAAAAAATGTAAATGAGATTTAAATGGATGATTTTTCATGGAATTACAAATTTTATAATAACAAATTTAAGATTACTTAAGTTGGAGCTAAAGTAAAACTAGCTTCACACCAAGACAAATTTATGCATTGCAAATGCATCAAGAAGCATTATATTTACTTGTAATTGAATATATGAAGGGTAACAAAACAAAATTTATCTAGTCCGAAAAAAATTAGGTAGAAGTGTTAACTAAACGAGACCATTTGCTTAAAGACTTGACCTTCAAGTTAGGAAGAGCACAAGACATTGTGGTGATGAAGGATGGTGTGGCCATTGCATTCCATGCCCTTACATATAATGATTTTCTACTCTATCAAGTATTTTGTAATGAAAATTTTTAGGTATGTTGTTTCTGGGTGTTAAAATGATATTACTGTCTAGGAGCTTGTTTTTGTAAAACATACATTGGCGTGTGGTTTGTTGATATAGAAGGTAATGATAGTTTATATTGTTTATCTAATTGTAATGCATAAATTATGTTTTCCAAAGCAATTTGAATTGATTTTAGCTTAGTACCAATCTCTGTAAGTGAGTTACTGATCAGAGTTTTATCCTCAATTGGACAGATCCCCGTGGAAGTTTATTCTTGAGATCCTCTCTTATTCTTAAGAATTTTTTTTTGATATAGTTGTAGATGTTTCAGACCCTGTGCATTTTCATAATCTCCTTTCCTTTTTCTGTTATATTTCAGTTTGTTTCTCTTTTGCATTAAATTTTCCCTAGTAGGAGTAAGTGCTTCATATTAATGCACTATTACAAAAGGCAATCTATGCCCTACTAAAACATGCAAACGTGTACAAATATAATTTTTTTCTTCGGAATATACCCCCAAGAAACCCCCAGGCACTTCCCGTATTTGAGGATGGTACCCAGGGTAAACCAGATTCTTCAAGGCTCAAGGCCAGGTCAACATATAAATCAACTCACTAAGAGAAAGCATGTCATGTTATAGCATCTTTTGCCACTGTTTATCCTAAGACGTTATAGTGGTCAATCTTATCCTTATCCTGAGTTGCAGACATCATTTTTTTCCTTTCTGACATAGTGGACACCCGTTATCTTGAGTAAATCTCTTTAAAAAACTCTATTTCCCAAGAAATATGCAACTCTCATGTGTAAAACCTGTGTATTCCAAAAAATACGTGAATTTCATCATTATAGCTCGTGTATGTGTCTTTTTGAGGGTAAAAAATAAAATGAAAAATTTCACGGGTTTCTTCAGTTGAGACTGTTTCCCAACTTCCCCAATCCTGTGAATAACTTCCTCTAACTCTCTAATTGCTCTTCTCAAGATATAAACAAAGCATAGGAGAAAGAAAAATATTTTGGAAACTAGTGTTTTATCTTGGTTGCTTGAAGAAACCCTCATTGTTCATACAATCATTTATTCCTAGTCTACAACATCCCTCTCATTCTATATGGAGCGATAGTTTTACATTATGTTCTCCTTTGATTTATTATGTTAAAGGTCTTGTTGAATCTTTTGGGCATACTTGGTGGACAAACTTTGAGTTGGAATGCTTGAGGTGACCTGGGAGGAAGAACCCATAACTCAGTTTCAGAACAACAACAACATATCAGGTTCATTTTTTCTATGTAATTTGTTGTTATTATAACTTTCATGGTTATTGGTATGCTTTCACTTTCTTTTGTTTCCATTTCAGGAATTGCAGCAAGAAGTTAAAGTGAAGGGGCAAAGATAAAGACCAAAGGATTCTACTACAAACGTTTGGAACAATGTGTGTATCTTGATACCCTTAAGGATTGATTGTTTGTTTGAAAAGAAAAAGAAAAATCTTTTTTTACTTGCAAGATTAGGGTTTGTTTATCTTTGTTAAGCAACAGATTTCCAAAAATAGTATGACAAGAGCAAAATAGATCAGAAAGAGTACTCCATGACTTGATTGAATAAAATAGTTGAATAACAAGCCTCTTAGAGGGGGTAACCTCCTTACACAATGTACTAAGTACACAAGGAAAGGCAAGACAAGATACTCCAAATGAAAGGTCTCCTTCCTATATATAGGAGACTAAGGGGTACAATCCCAACTAACTGACCCAAGCCGACATAACTAATATAACCATACTAATGACAATTACCACTAATGGACCAAAGCCGACATCAAAACTAATGTAATGAACCACAATATAGGGGGGAATGTGCCCATATTTAGGGCTCAACATGCCCCTCCCCTTCAGAAAAGTGTTGTCCTCAACGCTTGATTAGTTGTGGATGCCTTTGTATGAAGGACTCATCTTCCCATGTTGAATCTTCAATTGGTAAGTTCATCCACTTTATGATTTACTCAGTAATAGCCCGATTTCGTAGTTGTTTAGTCCTTGTTTCAATGATTTGTTCAGGTTCCAATATGAATTTTCATTCTTCATTAATCTTTGGAAATATTGTTTGAATTGGGATCTTGTCTCCTATTACCTTCTTTAAGCAAGAAACATGAAAAACTGGATGTACTCTTGAAGATGAAGGGAGATCCAATTTGTAGGACATAATACCAATCCTTTGCAACACTTTATAAGGACCATAATACTTTGGTGTTAATTTATTTTCCTTCTTTAATAGCTTGAGAGACATCTTCTTTTAAGGTTGTATCCTGAGAAATACCCAATCCCCTTCTTCAAAACTCCTTTCACGGAGATGTTGATCATCTTGTTGTTTCATCATGTTTTTTGACTTAGTCAAGTTGTCCTTAAGTATCTGGAGAAATTCTTGTTGGTGCTCTATGTGATCTTCCACGGCTTGAAATTTAGATTTTTCTTTTAAGGGAGATGTGATAGATGGAGGCTGGTACCCATAAATTGTTTTTGATGATGTATGGAAGGAAGTATTGTACCACCATTCTTCAAAAGACTACCATTTCACCCACTGTGTTTGTTTATCAGATGCAAAGCAACGAAGATAGCTTCCAAACACGTGTTCACGATCTTAGTTTTCCCATCAGATTGAGGGTGACAAGATGAACTGTGAGCCAATTGAGTACCCAAACAGGAAAATAATTCAGTCCAAAATTTTCCAATGAAAATTGGATCTCTATCACTTACAATAATCATCGGATTTCCATGTAAATTTTGAACAATTTCCATAAAGACTGCAACTACTGTGCTTTCATTAAAAGGATGAGCGAGTGCACAAAAGTGTGCATACTTCATGAGTCTATCAACAACAACCATAATAACATTCTTTCCTTCTGACTTGGGTAGACCTGTGATAAAATCCATGGATACTTCCTCCCAGCGCTGACAAGGTATGTCTAAGGGTTGCAAAAGTTATGGGGTCTTAATTGTTTCACCCTTATTCTGTTGGAAAACCAAGCATTCAGCCACGAACCTTTGAACACCATATTTAAGACCTTCCCACAAAAATTCCTTCTTGACCCTGTGGTAAGTTTTCAGGAATCCTGAGTGCCCACCTATAGGAGAGGCATGTAATTCAGAAAGTACCTTATGCTTGAGTTGGGAGTTTTTGCATAAATATAAGCGATCCTTATACCATAGTGAATAATTTTTCCACACAAAAGTATGTGACACACTAGGATCATTCTATAGATTTTGAATGAGCGTCCACACAGATAGGTATTTTTTCCATTCTTCCCTTGCTGCCACTATCTAATCTGGTTGTAGAATGGAAATGGAACAAAGTAATGCCCCAACATATTCATCTTTTTTGGAGAATGCATCTGCCACGACATTATGTTTCCCTTTTCTATAGATGATTTCAAAGTCATATCCCAACACCTTGGTTACCCAATTTTGTTGCTCTTCTGAAGATAGTCTCTGTTCCAAGAAGTATTAAGACTATCATGATATATTTTGACCTTGAAGTGCCTACCTATTAGATAAGGATGCCATTTCTTAAGAGCATGTAGTATTGCCAACATTTCCTTCTCATAAATGGGCTTTTGTAAGTTCTTTCCCTTGATTAGATGACTTGTGAAAGAAAGTGGGTGTCCTTCTTGCATTAGAACAGCGCCAATTCCATTTCCTGAAGCACCACATTCCACAATAAATGTTTTTGTGAAGTCTGGTGTGTCCAATACAGGAGTTGTGCACATTGCCCGTTTAAGTTGTTCAAAATCTTGAGTCGTCTCTGGAGTCCAAGAAAATGCATCTTTCTTCAATAATGTTGTTATAGGTGTTGATATTCTTCCATAATTTCAAACAAACTTGTGGTAGTACCCTATCAGACCTAAGAATCCTTGAATATTCTACAAGTTTTTGGGAATCGACCAGTCTAGCATGGCTTTAATTTTTCTAGGGTATACCTTGACACCTTCATGAGATACAATATGACCCAAATACTCTACCTCCTTCACCCCAAAGAAACATTTGGAAGTTTTTGCATATAGTTGTTGCTCTTGTAGTAGTTGTAGTACCATGTCAACATGTTGAACATGTTCTTCCCAAGACTTGCTATCATCAAAGAATACTAGCACAAATTTTCTAAGAAAAGGATTGAAAATGGAATTCATCAAACTCTAAAATGTGGAAGGTGCATTAGTGAGACCAAATGGCATGACTAGAAATTCATAATGACCTTCATGAGTTCTTAATGTTGTTTCTTGGGATGTCTTCATCTTTCATTCTAATTTGTTGATACCCAAAACGAAGATCCAACTTTGTGAATGCAATTGCTCCATGTAATTCATCTAGAAATTAATCAATTACAGGAATGGGACTTGTCTTTAATGGTTATCTTGTTGAGCTCTCCATAATCTGGACACATACACCATGATCCATTCAGCTTGTGTACCATTATCACTGGTGCAGAGTAAGAACTTTAACTAGGCCTAATTATGCCAACCTCTAACATTTCTTCAACCATATGCTCAATTTCACTCTTCTGTCCAGAGGGGTATTTGTAAGGTATAATGTTAGAAGGAACACTTCCTCGGATTAAGTGAAAAGAATGATCTAAATATCAGACAGGTGGAAGACCTTTTGGAATATCTTCAAATACCTTGGAATGCTTATTAATGACCCTTTGGAGATATGGGGAAATAGGAGGCTTAGATGTTTAAACATCTAATGAGCATAATTGTGCAATTACACCTTGATGTCCCTTTTTCATCAATTTTTTCATACCATTAGAGCTTATCACCGTGCTTGGTTTCCCTATGATATTAACCTGTAATTCATATTCCTTTCCTTCCCATAAAAATTTCATGAAAAGCTTCTGAAAATTAAAAGCCACATTTCCCAAAGATTGTAACCATTGAACTCCTAAGACAACATCATCACCACCCATTGGAATAGAAATCATTAGACTATTCAATACATATTCTCCCATAGGAAGATTTATATCATGGCATTTACCTGAGCAATTGATAGTTCCTCCATCTACAATCATTACTTGAAACTATGGTGCTGGATATACAAAGCAATTGAGAGATTTTGCTAATTTATAGTGATGAAATTATGAGTACTACCAGAATCAATTAGCACTATTGCCTTTTTCTTTTTGATAAATCCTTCGATCTTGAGAGTTTGAGGAGTGTTAATTCCATCCAATGCATGACATGATATGGTGGGAGTAATATAGTCTGAAGTAGTATCTTCTATTTATTCATCTGGAGATGGTTCTTGTTCTTTTGGTTCTTCCTCTTCACATTCTATGTAAAATAATTTATTCTCACCACACTTATGTCCCTTACTATACTTGCTATCACAATTAAAACATAGGCCTTTTTCTCTTTCTTTCCTCTATTTGTTGACGTGTCAACCTTTGAGGTGGGTTAGAAGAAGTAACAGTATTCTCTTGGTATGTGTTGGACGTGCTCTTTCTAGTAGCCATCGTCATATTTTTACTTTCAACCTTCATTTCCATCATGAATTCCTTCTCCAAGGATGGTGGTTCAAAGAGACGCACCTCATGTTGAATGTTATCCTTCAAGGTGCCAATGAACAGATCCAACATATTATCTTCTGGAATGTTCTTCACTCTAAGACTTGGATTTTGAAACCATTTGATGTTCTCTGCAATCGGACCTTTTTGCTTGATATTTATTAACTGGCTAAAGAAGGTATTGCTATTAATATCCCCATAATGTGCAATCAAATCTTCAGTGAATATAGACCAATATATAATAGATTCCTTTTTACAGTCACAAATCCATTGGTACCATACAAATTGATTAGGCTCTAAATATAATGATGCAATAGTTACCTTTTTCAAAGTTGGAACCTGGTGTAGATCAAAGAATTGCTCCATTTGGAATATATCCATGTTATTGGATCATTGCCATCAAACTTTCTCATGTCAATCTTGGGAAGTTGGGTACCCCTTGGTGACCATCCTTGATGACTTCCATTACCAAAATCATTTCCTCTTGGAATATTCTTATTCATGGAAGGTTTCTCAACATTAGAATTATCTTTATCCTCCTGAGTATCCTGGAACACATCATTACCTGTAGGAAGAGTATCCCTTGAATTTTGTATGAGATTAACAATATTTATCATATTCCCCATCAACTTATCCTCTAGATTGAGTAAATCAACTGTTCTCATAGAACCTTTCATATTTTCCTCCATTTTATTCAAATTCTCCTCTAAATTATCCAAATCGACTTTTTTCACAAACCCTTTAATCACATCTTCTAACTGGGACACTCTAAAAGAGAGGTCTTCCCTTTCATCATGCATCGAGGATGGATCCTCTGGGGGTTTGGATGGAATGTAGGTCTTTACACTTCCTTTTGGTTTCATTTTGAACAATATAAATAGATATCACACCTTGGTGTCACCACAATTAGATCCTTCTATTGAAATTTATTCAAAATTAAAAATGGCGTACCTTTTCAAACCCTGATTGGAAGACAATTTTAAGGCCGACTTGAAACTGATGTAAATTTCAAATTTCTGCTCCTCTGGGTCTGAAAATTCACACTGTTGTATCCTAATGTGTCTTATTTCCAATTCCATAGGTCTGATCTAATTTGGATTTACAATAAGAATTTATTGTGAATCTCCCAATGCCTCTTATTTTGGGTCTTTCCATAATAGCAACCTTGTATTGTATGCCACACGTCCAATTTTATGTATCTGAGGTTGAAAACCCTACCACAGATATTGTGGTCCGCTTTATTTCATATGCAACAGGTCTCACTCAATTTGGATATTTCATGCCCCATATATGACCTTTTTTCTCATAACACTTGTTTTAGACTAATTTTTGGACTAGTCATGATCTGAAACTTGGACCACAGTTAGATCAACCTTTTTCCTAGATGGGTTTTAATTTTTGCTCTCTGAAACCTCATATAAAAAAAACTATAGCGAAAATTCCAAGTTGACTTGTTTTTAAGAAACTAGTCTCGAGGAAAGGGCTCTGATACCAAATGTTAAGCAACAAATTTCCAAAAATAGTATGAAAAGAGCATGAATAGATTAGAAAGAGTACTCCACGACTTGATTGAATAAAATATCTGAATAACAAGCCTCTTTGAGGGGGAAATATCCTTACATAATGTACTAAGTACACAAGATAAGACAAGACAAGATAATCCAAATGAAAGGTCTCCTTCCTATATATAAGAGACTAAAGGGTTTAATCCCAACTAACTGACCCAAGCCGACATAACTAATATAACCATACTAATGAAAATTACCACTAATGGACCAAATCCGACATCAAAACTAACTTTAATGAACCACGATATAGGGGGAAATGTGCCCATATTTAGGGCTTAACAATCTTTATGCTCTGCAACAGCTACACCCAACAATTGTTGGGGAATTATTTCCCATCATAGAACTGGCGACTATGTTGGTGTTCTTCTTTTCTTTTAGGTATTTTTTGTTTTAGGGTTGTTGAAATTTTTGAGTTTCTTTTCTCAATTTTTTCTTGATTTTGGTTTGTTGGGTTGTTCTCCTCTTGCTGTGGTACTTGCAGTGGTTTACTTTCCTTTTTGAAACCCCTAGGGAAAGATTCCGCACTTTTCTTAAATCTAGGAAATGTTTTTTTCTTTTTATTTTTCCATACATATACATAGGATACAATGTATACATTCACATGTACATGATCTACAGTGTAGACAATCGCATATATTGGAGTATACGTAGGCCACAGTGTCAACAGTTGCGTATACAGGGAAACTACGTGGTTTTCTGATGTTCACTTCGCATATATACGCATGGTATAGTGTATACAATCGCATATACATTGGAAATATGTGGATTTCCTTAAACAAAATCGTGTATGTGTCCTAGTTGACCAAAAAAATAGGGTAAAAATTTTCAAAAAAACAATATTGGTTTTTTATGTCTATTGGATCTATTAGGGATCTGGGTGTTTCTTAGATTTTCCAAATTCTAATTTTTAAGCCTTCAAAATCATGTTTTTGTGTTTTTTTATTAGGCCCTGAACAAAAAAAACAAAAAACAAAAAACAAAAACATCTGAATTTTGCAAAAACTCATAGTTTGCTTCCAGTTCATTTAGGAATCTAAAAATAAATAAATAAAACAACTGAATTTTGCAAAAACTCATAGTTTGCTTCCAGTTCATTTAGGAATCTTTTGGGCAGTTTGATGTTTTTGGAAGTGTTTTCATAAAAGAAAAGATTGCATTGCTTTCATTTGCATCATATTTTAGAAATAAAAAAAGAGTTGCTTTATTTGGTTATAGTAATTTCCTTAAAACGTTGCATCTTGCTTATGAATTTGAATTTGAAAGGTTATTCTTGGTTTTTTCTGTTTGAAAGTTCTTTTTAATGAAGTAACTTTTTAAAAGATTAAGTGGTAGTTTCCATTTGCAAGCAGTTCTTTTTTCATTTATTTTCAGTCAAAGAACACCACCAATTTCACATCCCCATCCCTTGAGTAATAAAGACACTTAAACTAAAACTTATTATAACTTTATTATTTATAGGGTTCACCAATATAGTGTAAGCATGGTATCTTGGACTAGGGTGGTTGTAAACTATTCAAAATCACTCATATTTTTAAACCTAGTGGGTCTTTTCAAGAGGATAGGAAAATCCAGTCTTGTATGAAGTGTGGTTGGGAAGCTCTACTCAAACCAGAGTTAAGCACGAGGTCATATGAGGTTGGGTTGCGGAGATATCCCTCCATTCCTAATCGAGCATCTACCAGGAGATTTACGTGTATGGAGACTCTCGTTAGCACATAGTGTTGTTGTAGAGTTTTAGGCTTAGTTACCCTACCCATACGTACGACTCTGACCTACGACTATTCCCTCGGACGCTGATTACATATTAGTAGCTTAGTATCTTGTCCTAGGATTCATACATGGGTGCTAGCAAAGGAATTTTTGCAAACACCTTGAGTGGACCTTGAGTGCAGAGCATTAGTACCCTTGTAGGGTGATTTTTACAGAAAGCATATACTATCTGTAAGACACTTGCACCAAGAAGGGAAACACACATGGCCTTGGGAACTGCTTTCAACCTTCTTTGTTTTTGTTGTGGGAATTAATAAACCCACACTGAAACTTCAGGAGAACTATATGTTTGTCTGGTTTGATATCCTAGGACTCTTTCCTAGCGGTGTGCTCTCTGTGCCGCTTATTCTTAGTTGGCCTTAGAGATTTCTTGCTTGTTGAATCAGACACTTTTGGCTAGTATTCCTATGGACACTAACCAAGGGACCCCTATGCAAGGGGCTCCTTGTGATTTTCCATTTGTTAGGAATGTTGGTGCTCCCTTGATGGCCACTTTAAATATTCCTCGATTTACCCTTGGGATGCCAGTTTGGTTATTTTCCACTCCAAATTCCCTGAATTCTCCTTATTCTTCTCAAGTAAGCACCTTATATCAAGGGAATTGCAACCATGTTCCTTCTTCGCCGATAACATCTTCTTATCTTCCTTCTTCCTCATGTGGTGAAATTTTTGATACTAATATCCAAAATTCTAAAAGGAATAGACGAAGGAAGAATAGGGAGAAGATGTGAAATCAAGAGGACAATCATCCAAATTCTAGATTTCATGCTGCGGGCACCCATCCATCCACTGAGAGTCATACTGGAACCAATCACCCATCCTCTATAGGTCATGGTGGGGGAATTCATCCAGTCACTAAGATTCATATTAGAACCAGTCACCCAGCCTCTGGAGGTCATGTTGGGGGCATTCATCCAGTGACTGAGAGTCATACTAGAACTCAGCAACCAGCCTCTGTAAGTCATGATGGGGGAAAACTTTCAGTAACTGCAAGTCATACTGAAAGTATGTCATCAACATCTGCAAGTTATGTTGAGGACATGTCACTAGTGATTGCAATTCATACTAGTGACAAGTCACCAGTCACTGCAAGTCATACAGGAGACAAGCAACTAGCCATTGCAAGTCATGCTGGGGGGAAACAGTCAGCCAATGCAAGTCATGATGAACATGTTGATAAGTCTAAAAGAATAGGATGCAATCCTAAGTTCCCTTGTAATATTTGAAATGGATATCACCTTACTCACCTATGACCTATTATTGCATAGGTACAAAGAGTGTGGTCTAAGTCTCAAGGATCTTCTGGTCCTGAACAACCTATGATTTCCCAATAGCCTATTCAACCTTTGGTTGATGATGTGATTGATTCAATCCAATATTTGATTGACTTCACTTCTCCCTTGGAGAGTGTTGAACCAATACAATCTTTGGACAATCCCACTCTTCCTTCGGAAAGTGATGAGCATCAAGTGGTTGAATCGATGCAATCTTCGATCAATCCCACTCTTCCTTTGGAGAGTGATGTGTTTACTAATCATGTTTTCTTCATTTCCAATTCAAAACTTTCTAGAAAAAGGGGCACTCAGTTCACTTCGAATGAACCCCCGCCAATCTCTATGATTGCTTCCTTTGATTGGAATAGTCTAATAGATTCACCCCTTCCTTTTGCTACACCTTTTCAAATAAATGGTCAAGTTAAGCATTACATGATTGCTCGTTGTATTGTAGATGAAGGAGCCTTTCTTAGTATTTTATCCGCACATGATTGGAAAGGTATGGGATATCCAAACCTTTTGTCAATTGTTTCTCAACCATTGTCTTTTGATAGAAGACCTAATGAAACTTTGGGATTTATTCCTCAATTTCCTGTTACTTTAGGTGGGAGTATTGTCTTAGTCGATTTTATGGTTATGGAGGACACTTTCGAATTCCATATGCTCCTTGGGCATGACTATGTATATGTTATGCATGTTGTGGTTTCTACGCTCTTTCAAGTGATGTATTTTCCTCACAATGGAAGCATTGTCACTATTGATCAACTTTCATTTGTTGATCCTCCTCATTACCCAGCTTTAGAACAAGTATATCTTTTGTATGTTCCTAGTGTTTCGGTAGACACTTCCTCACCGTGGGTGAATTACGTGTCCTTATATACCTCGTGTCCAATTGCTACCAAGAAGAAGACTCAGCATCCATGCTTACCTTCTTGGGACTTGGTCCTGGAAACTAACCAGATGATCCGTCCAATGGGGGCATTGGATCTTGCTCTCCACCCTATTGGTCCAAGAGAATGTTTTGATAGGTGTTCTATATGGGAAGATATACTTCCTTTAGATAACATTTTCCTAGATTCTATAATACAGTATGAAATTCCTTTGGATTTTGACATCCTTTCCAAATATCATCTCCCTATATTGGAACCAGTTGCAATCAAATCCATCCTTGATTTTCCTTTTGAATATGATCTCCCTATTTGTAGATCCTCGAACGTTGTCATTCCTAAGTATTTGGACTCTGCCTTTGAACTGCAAGTGAGTGTTCCTGATGAGTTTGATTTTACTAGAATATTTTCGACTCCCATGATGATGAGTCTATTCCTGTAGACTCCATTTCTTATTTCATCTTTGATCTTCCTCATGGGTTTGATCTTATTTCTTATTGGTCCCCATACCTTGGTACTCTTGAGTCTTCACTAGTAAAGTTTTCCTTGGTTATGAATATTGTTGAAGATACTGAAGTTGAAATTATTTCTACCAAAGTGACATGCATCTGATCTTTCTTTTTACATTTTTTAGATATGATCATGGTATTGTTGTTTAATGGAGACAAGAATCTTAGCTGGATTCATGGTTTCTTAGGGATTATTTTATGCCTATTTCTCGATCTGGTCATGTATTTTTGGAGCCTTACATACAGGTTTAGGCTTCCCCACTGTTATGATGCATTTGAACCTTTTGTCACCTAATTTTTCCACAGGGTCGAACCTGTTGGACATTAATGTGTCAGGCATCTTTATATGCATTTTTCATTTTTCCAATAGAAGATCCTACCTAGCATGGAACACCCTAATCAGCACCCCCTTTCCATTTTGGTTCCCATGCTGAGTTGTTCTCATAGGCTCAGGAGCCTTTTTAGTTTTACCATGATTTTGAGAAGAAGTTGCATGCCTCTCTTTCTCATATATTGTTGGTTGACCCCATAAGGCTCCCGTTGGAATGGAGTCATTTCTAAGCTCTTTTTAGATTCCTTAAACATAAAATTATTACCGAGTGATCTTGTCATTTTTCATGTTCGATAAAATACTTGAAAAAGCATCTACCTAGTATAATATTATCCCTTTTCCAAACCAAATAGATGTTAGAAAAAAACAAGATCGCAGAGTAATAACAATAAACAGAAATCCAAATATAATCACACACACATTACAAGAGAGACACAGATATATCGTGGTTCACCCAACTTGGGCTACGTCCACACTGAAGTTGTCAGTCCTTATTATTATTCCATCCAGCAAAGTGAAGGGATACAACCTGCAGCACAACCGTTGCACTTCCTCTTCACTGTCTCATAGTCTCTCTTCCTGATCTCAGAGATCTTTACAATGCATAATACCTAATACATCAACCCTAGCCGTGTCATAATGTATTTCTTTTATAAAGGAAATACAATGGGAAAAGACACGGGTTACCCAAAACCATGGACCCGAAAACTATTGGCGAAAACAACCCCAAAAAAAATTTCCGAACCCCCGTTCGTGAGGGCTCCACCCCCATAACTCGGGGGCATTTCCCACAAACCCCAAGGTTGGGGCATGAGTGTACAGTCCTCTGGGGTGCACGACTTAGACAATATCATCTATGAGATTGAAGATCTAGCTCCACAAGCAACAATCTCCCACTTGGAGACTGATCACAGCAACTCCATCGATGTTGTACTTGCTGGAAATTGGACTTGGAAACTTTCTCCTCTTCACCTTCATGCTAGAAGGCCAACTGAAATTGAGCAGGAACTCAATTTCTCTCTGGTCACTACCTTTGTGAACATGTCTGTAGGATTCTGGCTAGTATGTATCTTTTCTGGTTGCAACAGTTCATCTTCCAGAACAGAGCGTATGAAATGGTACTTGAGTTGTATATGTTTAGTCTTGGAATGGAATGTTGAGTTCTTTGCAAGATGAATGGCACTCTAGCTGTCACTATACAACCTTCTATCCTTCTGCTTCTTACCCACTTCCTCCATAAACCTCTGCAACCAAATCATCTCTTTACTAGCCTCTGTAACCACAACATACTCTGCTTCCGTTGTTGATAGTGCAACAACCTTTTGCAGTCTCGAAATCCAACTTACTGTTGTTCCACCTACAGTAAACACATACCATGTGGTGCTCCTCCTGTTATCTTATCACCTGCCATATCTACGTCAAGATATCCCTGTAAAACAGTGTCTGAACCTACAAAACATAATGCCTGAGTGGTAGTACCTCTCAAATACTTGAGAATCCACTGTACTACCTTCCAATGTTCTTTACCTGGATTGTTCATATATCTACTCACAACTATTACTGCTTGTGCAATATTTGGTCTTGTGCACACCATGGCATACATCAAACTACCAACTGCTGATTAATAGAGAATCTTGGACATGTAATCTGTCTCTTCCAATTTCTTGGGACACATTTCCTTACTTAGACTGAAATGGTTGGCCAAAGGTGTACTTACTGGTTTTGCATTCTACATTCTGAACCTCTCCAACACCTTTTGTATGTACTCACTCTGAGACAATGTCAATTTACGATTTTTTCTGTCTCTCGTTATTCTCATACCAAGGATTTGCTTTGCAGCACCCAAATCCTTCATCACAAATGAATTAGCTAGCTTCCTTTTGAGTACATTTATATCCTACATGTTAGACCCTGCAACAAGCATGTCATCCACATACAATAACAAGATAATATATCTTTCATTGTCTAGCTTCTTGAAATAAACACAGTGGTCAGAATGACATCTACTATAACCTTGTTCTGTCATAAACCTATCAAATTTTAAATACCACTGCCTTGGAGCTTGCTTCAAGCCATACAATCTCTTCTTCAACCTACATACCAAATCCTCCTTCCCTTTGACCTCATACCCTTGTGGTTGCTGCATATATATCTCTTCCTCCAAATCCCCATGGAGAAAGGTTGTTTTTACATATAACTGTTCAAGATGCAAATCTTCTACCGCCACTAGACTTAAGATAGTCCTAATTGAAGTCATCTTAACAACAGGAGAAAATATTTCATCAAAATATATACCTTTATTCTGTGCAAACCCCTTTACAACAAGTATCACCTTGTACTGCTTCTTACCTCCTTCTTCTTCCTTCAACCTGTAAATCCATTTGTTCTACAATGCTCTTTTACCAGCAAGCAAATTAACCAAATCCCAAGTCTGGTTTCCTACCAATGAGTTCATCTCCTCATTCATGCCTTGCTCCCACTTCTTTCTAGTTTCCACCTGCATTTCTTATTCATAACATTCTGGTTCACCAGAATCAGTCATCAATAAATAATACATTGAAGGAGAGTATCATTCAGGGATTCTACTTAACCTGGTAGATCTTCTTACACTTGCAGGAGTTTCAGGTACTTGTTGTTGTTCTTAATTTTCAGTCACCTTCGGAACTTCATTTTCTGTAATTTCATCAAGCACTGTGTACTCTATGTTTTTTTTTTTCCTGTTTCTTTCCCTGCAACTGATCTTTATACATGACCTTTTATTGAATATCACATCTCTACTCTTGATGATTTTGTTATTTTTATAATCCCATAAACAATAACCAAATTCGTTAACCCCATATCCAATAAAGGTACATTTCTTGGATTTAGCTTCAGGCTTTGTTCTATTATCTTTATCAATATGGACAAATGCTTCACAACCAAACGTTCTCATAAATGAGTAGTTTACATGTTTATCTGTCCATGCCTCCTCTGGAATACCACTGTCCAAAGCACTTGTAGGTCCTCTGTTTATTAAATAAATAGCACTATTTACAGCATCTGCCCAAAACTATAAGGGCAACCCTGCATGCAATCCCATACACCTTGCACGCTCCATGATTGTTCTGTTCATCCTTTTGGACACACCATTTTCTTGTGGTGTTCCTGGGACTGTCTTCTCTCTACGAATCCCATGGTATGAACAGTAACTATCAAACTCCTTGCTGCAGTACTCACCTCCATTATCAAATCTGAGACACTTCAACATTTTTCCTCTCTCATTCTCAACCAAAGCTTTCCACTTCTTAAAATTAGCAAACACATCATATTTCTGTCTAATGCAATAAACCCAAGTTTTCCTAGTTGCATCATCAATAAATGTAACATAATAATGAGAGCCACCAAGAGATTGTACCTAAGTTGGTCCCCATACATCTGTATGCACAAGCTCTAACTTTTCATTCTTCTTTTGTTTCCCAACCGTGAGAAATATGACTCTCTTATGTTGTCCATAAACACAATTCTCACAGAATTTCAAACTTACCTACTTCAAATCTGGCAACAACTTCCTTGAGTGGAGAATCTGCATCCCCTTCTCACTCATGTGGCCAAGCCTATGATGCCACAATGTTGTATCTATTCATGTGGAAACTAAAGATATAGAATGGTCAATATTATGAGGACATAAATATAACATACCTACCATGTCTCATTTTGCTATCACCATTGATTCTTTAGTGATCTTCCACCACTTTTCTCCAAATGTAGATAGACGGCCGCCATCTCCCAATTGCCCTGTTGAGATCAGATTTATTTTCACAACAGGAATATGCCTAACATCTTTTAACAGCCAGTCAGTTCCATTCTTAACTTTTATGCATACCTTACCCATTCCAACAATTTTACATGGCTCATCATCACCCAATAAAACATGTCCAAAATTGCCTGGAATATAATCATGAAAGTATTTCCTATGGGGTGTAGCATGACATGAAGCCCCTGAATCTACTACCCACTAATCACTAATATTATCTAATGTAAGAATCAAAGCATCTTGTAACACATCACCTGCTACATTTGCTTCTTGGGTAGTTTCCTTCTGTGCATCTCCTTTCTTCTTTAGAGATCTGCAATCTTTCTTCAGATGCCATTTCTTTCCACAGTTCCAGCACTCTGGGTTTCCCAGTCTAGACTTGGATCTTCCCTTTTTAGAGTTTCTATGATTACCTTAGCTCTTTCCTCTCTCCTTTTTTCTTCCCCTGCTCTCCATGGTCAACGCATTACCTGATGTCTCACCTGTGCTTTTTCTTCGCATTTCTTCGCTAAGAATAACACCAATAACATCATCAAATTTCAAGGTGTTTGAACCAGAGACAAAGTTACTTACAGCCATGACCAAGCTATTCCAGCGCAATGAACACAAGATTAGAAGAGCCCTAACCTCATCATCGAAGTTCACACTTACAGAACTTAGTTGATTTGTAACCGTATTAAAATCATTTAAATTATCAGTAACAGATCCACCTTCAGACATCTTCATATTAAATAAACGCTTCATTAGAAATACATTGTTGGAGGCCGACGGTTTTTCATACAACTTACCCAGTGTGCTCATCAAACCCTCAGTTGTCGTTTCTTTTGAGATATTGAAAGCCACCGACGAAGCCAGGCTCAGCCGTATTGTTCCTAGAGCCTTTCTGTCAAGAACCTCCCATTCTTCATCCTTCATGGCCGTCGGCTGCTTTTCTCTTCTTCCCAATGGCAGGAATAGATCCTTCTGGTACAGATAGTCCTCCATTTCCATCTTCCATAACTGAAATTTTTGGCCGTTAAACTTCTCGACCTTAAACTTTCCTTCTTCTGCCATTGCTCCCACTCGAACCAGAAACCTTAACTTCATGTGGGTTTATCTGCCAAATAGACCTTTGGCTTTGATACCAATTGTTAGAAAAAAATAGGATCGCAGAGCAATAACAATAAACAGAAATACAAATATAATCACACACATTACAAGAGAGACACAGATATATCGTGGTTCACCCAACTTGGGCTACGTCCACACTGAAGTTTCCAGTCCTTATTATTATTCCATCCAGCAAAGTGAAGGGATACAACCTGCAGCACAACCGCTGCACTTCCTCTTCACTGTCTCACAGTCTCTCTTCCTAATATCAGAGATCTTTACAATGCATAATACCTAATACATCAACCCTATCCATGTTACAATGTCTTTATTTTATAAGGGAAATACAATGAGAAAATACCACGGGTTACCCAAAACCATGGGCCCGAAAACTATTGACGAAAACAGCCCCAAAAAAAATTTCTCGGGGGTGTTGCCCCTGCACCCCCGTAACTCGGGAGCATTGCCCCCAAACCCCAAGGTTGGGGCATGAGTGTACAGTCCTCTGGGGTGCACGACTTAGACAACATCATCTATGAGACTGAAGATTTGGCTCCACAACCAATAATAGACTATTTTACAAAAAAGGCATACTCTAGTTACTTTGTGACTATAAGATTTCTTTTATGCATGATTTTATTCTACTTTGGGCATAGGGGACTAACTTTACGAAGAAGCAGCCTTTAGAGTCCTCTTTAATCTCTTTTTAGACTCTTTAAAAATGAAAATATTGTCGAAAAAGCTTGTTCTTTTCACACTCATTAAAGGTTTCGAAAGTACCTCCATTTGGTATTAGTTTACCCCTTTTTCGGACCATGTGGATTATTTATGAAAAAGGAATACTATGTATGCTTTTATTCTTTTTTTAAGCAAGGGAGAATAAAATTACGAAAAAGAAACTTCATGGAGTCTTCTTTCAATTTTTAGACTCTTTAAAAATGAAAACCTAAACGAGCATTAATCGATTCAGGTTCGGAAATTCCATGAGATAGTGTTTGGGTTGAAGCTTAGGAGTGTCCTTATTTGGCTCATCATCCATTTTGGGACTAATTGGCTTGTCTTGATACTCGTTTCTTCCCATGTATCATAGCATTCTTTTATTCTTTTTCAGGATTTTATAAATATGAAAAAGACAAAAAATCAAATATTACAAAAAACGACAGGCAGGAAAAAGTTATGTTTAATCCCTATATGGAAACAAGTTGTGTCGCTTTTGAACACAACACATTGTTGAGTCTCATATCTGCAATTGGTTATGTAGTATGACCTTAGAAGTTGAACTAGTATATGCAGTTACTCCTCCAATTGGTTATTCTTCCAGTCACTATGAATTTTTCTTTGATGTCTCTTACATCATCAACTTATTTTTACGTTCCCTTTTGAGTTTATGCCACCTCGGTCACATTTGTGTCATGATGTAGTTCAAAGGAAGTTTTTAAAATCTGTCGTCCGTCCTCGGAACGTTCTTGAATTTCTTGTGTCGGCCTTCCCATGTCAGGTACGTCTCATCAATTGATCTGTTACATCTTTGGCATCCTGCTACAGTTTTGTGTTGGATGATGGGGGATTCATTAATTTCCTCCTTCCAGCGGATTATGTCCCATCGGATTTCAACACATTTATTCGGGGATAGTGATCTACAGTTTATTAGTACCTTGTAACTTGCAGTCCTCAATGGCAAGTCTCCTCGCTTTTGACAGCAGGAATACATTAATGTCCTCTAATCATTTGAGTCTACAAGTGTTCAACGTAAACTCCTTTATTCACACTGTCAGATTGTACTAGGTACCTTTCCGCTCATTATCATTATTGGTGAGTTGGATCATGTGTGTTAACGATTTTCATCATTGACTGATAATCACACTATGTCTTACTACGTTCAACTTCAAGACATCTATTCTCGTAGTTTTGACTTGTACCTTTGTCAGTTGGTTTGAAGACTCCGAGTTCATTTTATAGTTCAATTTAAGTTTTGTTCTGACTCGAGTTGCGCTAAATTTCCATCTAGTCATTTGGCATTGATCTCAAATGGAGAGTGATATGTTTAGATATCACATACATACAAATATCTTCATGTGATTTTGAGACTTCGATCCATGACCTACTCATGACTTGGATTCACTTTGTATATCTGTTTCCATGTTCACTTTTATATATACTTCTTGGATCAACTTAGTACTTGATTCATTGCCATGCTTTGTTACTTCTGATCATGGGTATGCCCACCTGAGGAAAGAGAGTTCTTACTTGGATTATTGTTGTTACATGCCTATGGCCGATGATTGGGAAATTTATTCCAGGTTACTTCATGCATTCAGTATCAAAATGGTTATAATGTATTTCGGCCATCGTATGCTCCTCTGACCTCACACATTAGGGGGCATCTATTATAGCGTCTTTTTCCACTGTTTATCCTAAGATGTCATAATGGTCGATCTTATCCTTATCCCAAGTTGCAGGCATCTTTTTTTTCCTTTGGGACATAGTGGACACCCATTATCTTGAGGAAATCTCTTAAAAAAAATCTATTTCCCAATAAATGTGTGACTCTCCTGTGTAAAACCTGCGTATTCCTACAAATACGCGACTTTCATCATTGTAGCTTGCGTATATGTCTGTATGAGAGTAAAAAAAATTAAAAAAAAAAAATTTCATGAGTTTCTTCGGTTGAGACCATTTCCCAACTTACCTAATCCCATGAATAACTTCCTCTAACTCCCTAATTGCTCTTCTCAAGATATAAAAAGAGCATAGGAGAAATCAAAAGAGGTCGGAAACCATTGTTTTATCTTCGTTGCTTGAAGAAACGCTCATTGTTCATACAATCCTTTATCCCCGGTCAGCAACATCCCTCTCATTCTATATGGAACCCTAGTTTTCCATTATGTTCTCCTTTGATTTATTATGCTAAAGGTCTTGTTGGATGTTTTGGGCATACTTGGTGGACAAAATTTGAGTTGGAGTACTTGAGGTGACCTAGGATGAAGAACCCAAAACTCAGTTTCAGAACAACAACAACAACAACAACATATCGAGTTCATTTGTTCTATGTAATTTGTTGTTATAATCAATATATAAACAAACTCTTTTCCTATCCAATATTAAATGTGTTAATTTATATGTGAATCATTGTTCATTTGAAAATGGAAATGGTTAATTTTGCAAGTTTATTTATATAATTTTCATGGTTATTTGTTGTAGTCGAGGGGGTTGCATGGTTACTAGTGATACATATTATAATATACGCAAGAAAGCACAAAGATACAGATACAATAGACAAGTGATGGAAGATGAAACAACAAACCTTTTATTACTCAAAAAGATATGCAGAAATATTACATATATACGAACGGACGGACTTCTCTGTAGGTCGGCTCACCAACCTATTTATATGATTGGAAAACAATTACATAACTACCTGTCGGTTCAACTAACCAACCCAACATGTATTGGTTGACTCAATCCGTTGACATGTATTACAAGTAGTTGAGTGGAGGACCTAGTCGACAGGTCGACTTAGGCTCCTCCAACATTATTGTTATGCTTTCACTTTCTTTTGTTTCCATTTCAGGAATTGTAGCAAGAAGTTAAAGTGAAGGGGAAAAGCTCAAGACCTTACGATTCTACTACATCATTTGGAATAAGGTGTGTATCTTGATACCCTTAAGGCTTGATTGTTTGTTTGAAAAGAAAAGAAAAATATTTTTTTACTTGCAAGATTAGGGTTTGTTTATCTTTCTGGTCTATGTAATGCCCCCATCTTGACCCTATTGCATTAAGATTGTAAATGATGTAAATGTTGTTATTTAATCATGGTGAGGAGCTCAAGGCCAAGGCCCCACCATTGATTAAGCATCTTATGTATTGGCAATTAAAAATAGATGCCTATGGTTCTTGTGCTAGATAGGCATAATGTAAATGAAGACATCATGTAAATACAAAATTTTAATGAAAAACCCACAACCAGCTATGCAATGCAGCAAAGAGATGGGGGCATGATTCTACAAGGAATAGGGAGGGAAAATAGTCAAACCCTTGAGCCAATAGAGTCAATACATGTGTCAATGAGAAAACCCATGAACCCTCAACTACCCATTTTGTCTCATGCACCCAATCATTCAATTCTTCCAAGAATTGGTTGAGACAGTTAATGCCTTGGGATTTGAGAGGTATGGCAGTCAATTTTCGTGCATGGGCAAGCCATCAACCTGGAAAATCGTATTTTGGCTTGCTGGGCAAGAAAACACCCACGAAATGGTGCCCAAAGCCATTCTTCACCCATGGCATTGATCCTCTCACGCAGTTTGAGCTTGCTGGGGTTTTATCCTTCACGTTTTTCACCATTTCCTGCATTTTTCCATGCCTACAAACTCGTTTTTGGTTAGCACAGTGGTTGGGAGAAGAGAACCACGATTTCCTGGGGTTATGGAGGTCGTTTCTTCCCACGAAATTCCCATGAGCGTTTTCTTAAAACGATTATGCTCCTGGGGTTGATTTCCCATTTCTCCATGTCGTTTTGGTTGCCCACGCTTTTCTGAAGCCCAGGGAAACCCCACCTTTGGCATCTCACTGTATAAACATTTTTCTCATGCCCAGCAATGGCGGTTTTGCTGTTATGTGCATCCTTGTTTTGGTTTGAACCTGTGAGCAAGAGATTTGGAGTGGTAGTGGACATAATTGGCTAGATAAACCTAGTGGGGGTGTCCATGGCTCTGTGCTTGAGCTCACTAGCTTAGCAATTCCCCCTTTCCATCTCCTAGCAGCCTGAGAAACCCTACTGCTGATTGGCTTGCCTGAATTTGGTGTATGTTTGGCTATGTGGGAGTCTGTTGTTCCCTGGTTCCTTGTAGAAATCATGCCCAACTCGGGGGTGGCAGTTGCATCAAGAGATTGATAAGCACAACTGGCCTACGGTTGGGAGGAACGTTGCAGTTGCTTAGCTGGTTGCTCAGGTACTACTCTGTTTCAAGATAAGTACTCTCATGTGTTGACTCTGCAATGTATTTCTTTGAGGTTATCATGAATATCTTAAGTGTATGATAGATGTGCAATTGAATTACTTCCGTTGTCTTATATTTATACATCTGCATGCATCCTTTTATATTATGTGACTGTTTACTTAGTATCTATGGGCCAAATGCCCAGTTGTTAGCATCAGGGTCTCTCCATCGCCTTGGTAGGATGGGAGGGATATTACAGTCTACAACAGTTGCACCCAACAGTTGTTGGGGAATTATTTCCCATCACATGTCACAAAGTGAGATTTGAACCTGGGTGAAGAGGATAAGTTTTACTCAAAACCAAACAAGTTACACTCAATTGATAGAGTTGCATTATATTATATATACTAGTCTTTCAGAGTTTCCATTTGTTTCGCTTTCTTAGGCAACTCTTGATAACAAAGATATTGTTTATCCAATTTGTACGAGATTTCATTTTGTTTATATGTTTGAACGTGGCAATGTTAGTTTCCTTAGTCCTGGAAGGTCTTTCCAAACGTGATCATATGCAATATAAAAGAAGTGAGGATATTTTATGAAGATGTATGCAATCACAGAAGCTCTAGTTGTACTAAATGGGGATGTTGAGAGTACATGAACCGTTATGTGGGGTTGGATTCCATATAACAAACACCTTGAACAAATGGTGGCAAATATGTGGATTTGATGTCTACAATATTTGGTCGAATGGTGTCAAACTTATTTGAGATTTATAACAACAATAAGCAATGATAGCTGACTATACAAAATGAATAAAATTGCCCACAAGGCAAGAAAGGCTAGCATTATAAAACACAGGAGAAAGCATTGGATTATTCTTTGGATCTAACAATAATTGGCTACTATGTTACAAGTATGTGATTTGCAAGAATGGATGAGGATAAGGGAAATTGCACTTGCAGAGTCCAAACAATGGATTTTCTACTGCTCCTTAGTTTCTTGTATGCTTTTGAGCATGAAAACCAATTAAGTTTTTAGGACCTATGAATATTGTGTTAAAGTTTTGCTACTGGAATGAATGTGAGAAGAATCAAACTCACAACATCTACTTACAACTATTCGAAGACCAAATTGTCAAAGTTTTGTACACAAATTTAGAGGTTCTTTGTCAATGACTACTTGTATTATTTATAATTGGTGTTGGGATCCTTTAGTGAGTACTAGGGGATCAGTGTGGATCCTTTTTAAGTGAGATTGACAGTTGTAAAATTTAGGGACTTTTAATGCTAAAATCATGAGATGGAACCTTAACAATTATGGAAATTTCCTTTGATGACTCTTTTCTCTAAGTTTAGCATAAATTTCCATGACTCATCTTTGATTCAAGAGTGGAGAATGGGAACTAGAAAGAACCCTTATTAGTGTGGAAAAATATTTCTTCAATGTGATACACATGGTCATAATCTTGGATTGTTATCTAGTTTGGATTTCCAAATGGGAAGATAAGCACAATAACTTAAAAGTTGGTTGATAAAAGAATGCTCCTTGCAGTATAAGGTCATGTGACAAAATGATACCCAAAATATTTGACCCTTACTAAGAATATTTTCAAACTTTTGGAAAGGCATGGCTTACATCTAGGTTGTTCATTGCTTATAGAAAGTGTGCACTGCCACTTACAACATGTTTAGTGTTCACTTATTGGTATAAAAAACTTGACTCAATTCACTTACCTGGAATTTTGCATGAAACACTCTCCTGAATCCTGTACCTCAAGCTTGATAGATAACTTAGTGAATTTGTATGTAAAACAGAGGTTAGGGTAGGACTCTAACCTACTCATGGAAGCCATAACTACTATATCCATCTTAATACTTAGTGTGGCCCAATGAAGAGTATGATTGAAGGAACAAAGGTGTTGCCTGCTTGACAATAATACATGAGATTGAAAAGATAATATATTTGCAGTAGTGTGAGAACTTATTACCTTAAGTGTCAGTGTGCCCTGCTTCCTATTCCATTGAAACATATATAGAGAAACATACTTTGAAATTACAGAAATAAATTCTTTCCTTACTATTTTTTTTTCCCCAGTTTTCTTCCATTTAATGATTGTTTACATTGGTGAAATTTGTTGTGTGAATATCTTTAAGGTGCAGTTTTATTATTTTACTTTCCCTACAGGTCTTAGAGAATGGTTTCTATCTCCGCTTTGCTATAGATTTTATTTTGCTTGTTCTTCTGCAAATTCCCATTCAACCATGTAATAGAAACATTATTTTCCATGAAATTGGAACATAAGTTTTTCCTCCTTTCTCTTTACACCATGTGTAAGTCTTGGCTAGACCAAATAGTCCTCAATCATCAATTTTTGCAGACTATAATATGGATTTCAATGATTTAATTATATATATATATAGTAGATCCCAAATACCCACCTCCAAAAAGGCTAAGAGCATTTAAACATAAACTTCCTTTTTCGTTGTATATTGGATCCCCTAACCACACCACATTCAAAAGAAAAATATTATGTGTATGATATATATAAAATACTAATCTGAAGTTCACTTAAGGAATCTACGTTAAAGAAACCATATGGTTTTGATTTATCTATGGTCAATCTTAGAGAGGTTTCTCTGTTTTTTTTTACTCCTTGAATTTTATGGGATTATTACTGCAACCAGAGTAAGTACTGATTTGATGGAAGTGTATCTGGCTACAGGTGCAAATGTCTCCCCATAGTCTATCCCTTCCTTCTGGGAGAAGCCACATGCCACAAATATCTCCTTGTGTTTCTCTATGCTGTCATCTGCAGCATGCTTGATCTTGTAGATCCACTTGGAAGTCACAACAGACTTCCCTACTGGTCTCGAGACCACATCCCAGACATCATTCTTCATGATCGATTGGTACTACTAGATCATGGCATCCTTCCATTCTTTCTTTTCAGCTACTTCCTCATATTTGGAAGGTTTTTGTCAATGATGTCACACAGCAGGGCTACATAACTGGAGTATGGCCTCGGTCTCTTGCTTTCTATGTGCATTCCTTCTGAAGCGCCATATCTCTCTACATCTTGAATTGCTTCTCGTACCCATGCTAGTTTCCTCTTGTGAGAATTCTTCTCACATGGTTCCTACAGGTTCCTGTGGATATTCCATCTCACGTTCTTCATATTCTTTTGGGATTGCTTCTTCCATTACTACATCCCTAATCCTGGGAACTTCATATTCTTCAATGTCTTCAATAGGTAGTTTTCTTGATCTTCGTCGCTTGTTCTTCGGAACAAATGTTGTTGTCCTTCTTTTGTAGATGATTGTACACGATCTTTCCTACAATTCAAATTCAATTGCATGATAGGAAACTTCTCATAGTTTTTCAGAACAAATTCTTATGCATAAAGACATAGGTCACACAGTCATGCAATTATCTTAGCCAATGATTCAACACAACATTCATCCATATCCCATATTCATACGGTAACTTTCTAGATGCCTTCCATCTCTACCAGAAAATTGTTAAGAGTGTGCACTACTCCCAACATGTCAGCAAAGAGGTTTCATTCTATATAAGTAGCAATGGAATGTTGTACAGTACCATAGGCCACTTACCCATTACTTGCATATTAGTAGTATCTTGTTCATTAATGCAACTTTTCTAACATGCATAATATACATCCTAAATCTAGGAACATAAGTATGACTGAACAACATCATTTAAGTAATCAGATATACAAGAAATGACAATTCAAATACTTATCTTTGTTTGGTTGTTGGGTGGACTCCCTCTCAATCTTTGCTTCCTTGCAGGAACTACTAGAGTTTTCTCTCTCTTGATCTTTGATTCCTTGCAGGAACTACTGGAGTCTCTGATAGTTTGCACCTTAACCAATACTAAAAATGGATGAGAGGTTCTTCCATAGATTATTGATCTTTATTTGTTTTGTGGAGTCCAATTCTGCAGTAGCTTCTTCTACTCCTTTCATTTAATATTGAAAGTCATCATCTCTAGCTTCACCTTAGAGGTGGAACCTTCTAAATAAACCCATGTATATGGTTACCTTCATTACAATACATATGCTTCATCACTTGAAGAATCTTCACTTTCTTCTATGGCTCTCTTCCTTGGAGGTTCATCATCCTCTGCAGTGTGAGCATGATGTCTTTTCTTGTAGTTATTCTTCTTGTGGGAGCTACCTTTTTTCCTGGGACAATCTCTGGAATAGTGTCCCTTCTCATCACAAGTAAAGCATCTAATGTTGGATAGATATTTCCTGGGTCTTCTAAAGTTATCCCTCTGATTCTGGTGGTGGTGTCTTTCTTTCTTGTGATGGGGATGCTCCCTCTTGGTGTTATTCTTCCTGGTGTGTGTTGTGAGAGACTGGTCTTCATTACCCATATTTTCTTCTCGAGCTACAATTCGAGCTTCTTCTTGTGAGCACTCTTCCCATAGTTACTAAAGGTGATCAACTTTCTTCTTGCACAGATTCCTTGAATAAAGGAATCCCATCACCTAGGAAGACCATTCAAGGTGGTCATCACTATTTCTTCATTCTCTATATCTTCTTCCACAACTTCAAGTTGTTCTTTTATATGAGAGACCCTTGTAAAGTAGGACTGCATGGTCTCTGCATTTTGTTTTTTGACATTCTTCAAATGGTTCCTCAATGTCATCTTCCTATTTATATTCCTCCCTTCAAATAAGGTGGTCAAGGCATCAAACATCTCTTTAGGTGTCTTCAGAGATGACACATGTGGTATGAGATGGTCCTTGATAGAATCTGCAATGATTCTCTTAGCCTTAACCAGGTTCTTCTTGTGTAAGGCTTTAGCCTCATCTCCCTCTCGAACTGGAACCTCTTCATTCACATAGGTGTCCAACTCATTCTCTTCTAGGACAAGCTCAATCCTATACTTCCATGCTCGGAAGTTATGAGCCCCTTCAAGCTTATCCTCAAGCTTGGTGTGGTGAGACATCTTTAATGAGAAACTCGAATGGAAATAGAAAAGCTTTTAGGTCTTACCACTTTGATTTGTTGGAACTGGATCTGGAGTTGGCTAGGGTTTGTCAAAGAAACACTAATTTTCCAAAGTTGGAATTTGGAATTTCTGAATGGATAGATAGATGAACCTCCTCAAGGTGAGTTGTCCAATGTATTCACTTTTCCTGAATCAGTGAACATAAACCCAAAATATCTGATGCCCTAGTTTTCCTCCGGCAGCAGTAATGGGCCGAAAAATGAAAATTCTCAGAATTGAATTCTGCTTTCATAGAAAGATTCTCCTGGATGAGGCGAGTATGCTGGTGCACTTGGTTTTTGAAGATTCCAAAAATTCACCCTTGAAAATTGACTTGCGAATTTTGAATCTACAGTTTCTGACTTTTTCTGGTTTTCTAGTTTTTCTGGTTCAAAGTCAAATTAGGGTTTGAATTTCCAAGAGTTTTACCCACAAAAAAATTCAAACTTGGTCTCTAAATTTCTATTTTGCTGAGGAGCACTTCCCTGTGTTGATTGCACTCCAAAATTCCACTTCTGTGAAAATCCCTAATTTCCCGCAGCAGTGACAAGCCAAAAATTGAAAATGATCAGAATCAATTTTTGTTTCGACAGAAAGATGTGCCTTCCTTAGGTGAGTTAGCCTAGCCTCCTTTGCTGATGATTTGTGGAGAGAGACCCAAAAATTAAGAATCCCTAGCTTTTGTAGCTGCACAATGTCTTCTTCTCAGGTTAGCTTTGATACCATGTTAGATTTTCACAATTTAATCAATAATTATCTAGGATCTACTGAGAGAATAACAAGCACGGCATAAACACAAGAGACACAAAGATTTTCCTTGGGGAAACCATAAAGGAGAAAACCCCGCAACTTCCTAAGAGATAGAATGATCACCAATACAATGTCACAAAAGTAAAACCCAAAAATAGAGATGGTCTTCAGCAGCTTCTCTCTTCTCCACTTGTGCGAACTTCTCCTCTCTCTCACTAATGCGAAGTGAGTGAGTGTGTGAATGAATCAAATGAGAGAGGCACCCTCTCTATTTATACTTTATCTTTCACTTGACTTTTACCCAACTGGGTCAGCCCCTAGTTGTACTTGACTGGGCCAACTTCTCTAGGAGAGTCTAATAACCCATAGAAAACTTAACTCTGGGGTCTAATGCCCTGACATACAAAGGAGGGTTAACCTCAATGACTTTACATGACCCAAATACAATAATGACTCTCCCGACCGGAGGAATGAACATATTCTTCGGAGGTACAATAATAAAATACAAATACAACATAAAATATACAAGTGAATATTTTCCGAAGTTACAATTACATTAACAAGTGTTTTACTTTCCGCTGCATAGTGAATAAATCCATTTGTGGTTAAAAGTAGTAATTGGGTTTAATAAAATAATCTGGCATACTTTAACTCAAGATTGGATTTAAGGAAATTTACATGGTATCGGAGCTCTTCTGAGCAGATCTGAGAGAAAGCAACAGTTGTTGGATATATCAGGGGCATATCTATCCTAGGGTTTACAGGTACACTTCATTATGGCCATATAGTTGAGAGTTGATGATAGACTCCAGGGGGCTCAAAACTTTCCTACTTGGAAAGAGAGGATCACCAGGATCCTGGATGTTAGTGATGCTAAGGAGCACATTGAAGACCAGAAGGTTGCTCCCATAGATCCGACAAAGTTGGCAAGGTGGAAGAAGAGAGATTCCAGAGCTATGTTGTTGATGTATATGTAACTTCGGAATGTATTTCACATATATGTATATTGTATTCCTATAAAGAAGTTATTATTTTCTCTATACGGAAGTGTTTGTATTCCTATAGAGATGTTATTATTCCTCTATATGGAAGTGTAGTCATTTATATTGTAAGTGTCGTAACTTATACTTGATGGGTTATTAGAGCACCTTGTTGGGGTCGGCCCTGTATAAGTCATGTGGGTCGAAGGGTTATTAGACCACCCTATTGGGGGTCGGCCATGTGGGTCAAAGGGTTATTAGACCACCCTATTGGGTGTTGGCCCAGTCAGCATTATGTTAAGTGGTTAAGTTGAGGCCGACCTAGTTGAGTAAAGGTCAAGTCAAGTTAATGTATAAATAGAGAGTGTGTCTCTCTCATTTTACACATTCTATTCTCACTCACACTTTGGAGAGTGGCGCACTTGTGGAGGAGGAGGCTCTGCTGCTAGGAGAATACTATCTCTTGTATTCTGGTTGTATCATTGCTCTATCTATCTTTGAGGAATTTATTGGGGTTTTTCACCTTTATGGTTTTCTCCAAGTAAACTCTGTGTCTCTTGTGTGCTTGCATTATTGTGTCCATGATTGATATGCCGTAGATTTGTTGTACATGTTATTCTCTCAGTTAAGATCCTAGATCAGATTGAAGTAAATTATGAAAATTTAACATGGTATCAGAGATAGCCTGAAAGAAGGCATGATATGGCATGTATGACACTTGTTGCACTTACGATGCTAGGGCTTGATATAGCAAAAACCAATCATTGTAGCACTTTCACTATAAATCCATTTTGGCAAAGTTTTCGGATATGAAACTTTTACAGGTCAAATATCAGATCCCCATGTACCTTGTTTCCAAACGAAAACCTCTAATTAGTTGTACTTTGTGATTTATGATCTGTACAATATAGGGTTTCTGCCTCTTCCATATATGAGTCAAAATCAGGTGACCTTGGGAAAAAGGTCATAACTTGGGCTAGGAATCTCCAAATGAAATTTCATAAAAAGTGATAGGTAGTACACAGAATGGACTATCTCAAGAAAAAATTTCAGAGGCCCAAGTTGAACCAGTGACATGTGGCACGCCATACAAGTTCGCTCTCCTGTATTATCCCATAAACAGGTCACGTTGCGACACTTGGCATAACTCTCTCTCACAGAATCCAATTGAGGTCAGACCTATCAGGATGGAAAGATAATAGGTCAGGCTATCTCAGGAAAAAATTTCAGACCCTGTGGATCAAAAAGTTTGGAGTTACACCAGAAACAATCACGTACATATTTCTGTCAAAACAGAATTATTTCTGTCAAATCACGTACGTAGTATTAAGATTATACTAATAAATGTGTGATTATGTATGAGTCCTCAAGGATAACACAATGATGATACTAATAAGCATGCATAGTGATTAAGGATGGATATAAGTTCAAGGACAGGTAATCCAGGAAGAAAAGATCAAGAGGGAGCACACTCCAGTTGTTCCTGCAAGAAAGCAAAGGGGCACACTTCAGTAGTTTCTGCAAGGATGCAGATATTCAGAGGGAGTTGACCACTTCTCACAATCCACATTAGAATGGAGTTGCAAAGATTCAGAGGGAGTCCACCCAGCAACCAAACAAAGATAAGTATTTGAATTGTCATTTCTTACATAATGTTATTCAATGATGTATATGCTTATGTTCCTAGAATTAGGTTGTGTATTATGCATATTAGAATAGTTGCATTGATGAACAGTATACTACTAATATACATGGGTAAGTGGCCTATGGCACTGTACAACATTCCATTGCTACTTATCTAGAATGAAACCTCTTTGCTGACATGTTAGGAGTTGTGCACACTCTTAACAATGTTCTGGTAGAGATAGGTGTTAAATTTTCAGAATTTACTTCAATCTGATCTAGGATCTTAACTGAGAGAACAACATGTACAGCATATCTACAGCATATCAATCATGGAGACAATAATGCAAGCACACAAGAGACACAAAGATTTACTTGGGGAAAACCATAAAGTTGAAAAACCCCAATAACTTCCTCAGAGATAGATAGAGAAATGATACAACCAACCAATAGAGATAGCCATAACCTAGCAGCAATCCTCCTCCTCCATAAGTGCGCCTCTCCTCCTTGAGAGCATGTGTGAGAAGTGAGTGAGCAAATAGAGTGCCTCCCGCACTCTATTTATACTTGACTTGACTTGCCTTTTTACCTAACTCATGTAGGCTCGAACTTAACCACATAACATAATGCTGAGTGGGCCGACCCCCAATAGGGTGGTCTAATAACCCTTTGACCCACATGGCCGACCCCCAATAGGGTGGTCTAATAACCCTTTGACCCACATGACTTATACAAGGCCGACCCCAAATAAGGTGGTCTAATAACCCATCAAGTATAAGTTATGACACTTACAATATAAATGACGACACTTCCTTATAGAGGAATAATACCATCTCTATAGGAATACAATATACATATATGTGAAATACATTCCGAAGTTACATATACATCAACACTCCCTCTTAACTAGGAAGGTATTTCTCAGCACAGTTCTTCTAGCACAAGTCATCTTCTCTGGATCATCGTCACTGGATAATCGTCATCGAGTCATCATCATCGTCACTGCTGCTGCTATCTCAATCAATCTCTGAATCTACTCGTCATAGGAAGTTCTACAGAGCCAGTCCTTTTTCATACTGGATGTAGGCCCACCACCTGCAGGTCTTCGTCATCACTGGCCATACTGTGGAATCCTCAAGACTTATTACGTGCGTCACAAAACCTCGAAAGAGCATCCCAGGATGTTACGGGTACACAACTCCAACCTATAGGATCTCCCAGGGCGCTATTACATGTGACCCCACCACAAAACCTCGAAAGAGCATCTCAGGATGTTACGGGTACACAACTCCGACCTGAAATCTCCCAGGGCACAAATTACATGTGGTCCACCACAAAACCTCGCAAGAGCATCTCAGGATGTTACGGGTACACAACTCCAACCTGAAATCTCCCAGGGCACAAATTACATGTGGTCCACCACAAAACCTCGCAAGAGCATCTCAGGATGTTACGGGTACACAACTCCAACCTGAAATCTCCCAGAGCACAAATTACATGTGGTCCACCACAAAACCTCGCAAGAGCATCCCAGGCTGTTACGAGCACACAGCTCTACCTATAGGATCTCCCAGGGAAACAAATTACATGTGGTCATGGAAAAACCTCGCAAGAGCATCTGCCAGATATCCCAGGGAACCGAATTACATGCCATAGGCAAAACCTCAAAATACTATCTGCAGATCTCCCAGGGCACCGAATTACATGCCATAGGACAAAACCTCGAAAGAGCATCTGCCAGATATCCCAGGGAACCGAATTACATGCCATAGGAAAAACCTCGAAAGACTATCTGCAGATCTCCCAGGGCACCGAATTACATGTCCTCCCAGAGCAAAACCTCGAAAGAGCATTTGCCAGATGTCCCAGGGCACCGAATTACATGCCATAGGCAAAATCTCGAAAGACCATCTGCAAATCTCCCAGGGCACCGGATTACATGCTCATCTGCACAACCTGATCCACGGCCATAGAGTATCAACCTGATACTCACCATACATCATCCTGATGTATCCATGATCATCCTGATCATCATCACTGCAACGTCCTGCTGCATGTCATCTGGAGCAACATCCTGAAGCTCGTCATCTATGATCATCCTGATCATCACTGCAACATCCTGCTGCATGATCCACCTGATCATCAATGCATCTACCTGATGCATACCAAGTATCATACATGATCCTCCTGATCATCAATGTATCCACCTGATACAAATACATGATACATATCATCATACATGATCCTCCTGATCATCAATGCATCTACCTGATGCATACCAAGTATCTACCTGATACATATCATCATACATGATCCTCCTGATCATCAATGTATCCACCTGATACAAATACAAATACATGGTCCAAGCATCCAACATTATGCGTACATACATACATAAAATGATCCAACTGATCATATCCAAGCAGAAACCAGAACATCATCCTGATGCTCATCATCCAACGCTTACATCCACAGCCATGTGAAGGATCCTCCTTCCAACATGCTTGGAATGGCTTCAGCAAATGTGTCCATCACTTCTTCCTCGAAGTATCCTCGATCTGAAGCACGCCAAGCCTCTCTCTGAAGTAATCGAACTTCACCCTGGCTAGTGGCTTCGTCAGCACATCTGCAATCTGCTCGTCCGTCGCAACATACAGGAGCTTCACAGCTCCTCTCTGCACCATATCCCTGATATAGTGATATTTGATCTCTATGTGTTTCGACCTGTCATGAAACACTGGGTTCTCGGATAGCTTCACACAACTCTGGTTATCACAGAAGATACCAATAGCCTCCAACGGGAGATCAAATAACTCAGACAGTAGCTTCCGTAGCCATACTGCCTCACAACTAGCTGAACAGGCTGCAACATACTCTGCCTCAGCTGTACTCAGTGCTACGCAGGACTGCTTCCTGCTAAACCAAGAGATCACACCTGATCCCATACTGAAGCAACACCCAGATGTGCTCTTCCTGTCTGCAGCACTGCCAGCCCAGTCTGAATCAACATAACCCTGCAGGTTAAACTTTTGATTCGCCTCATACCTGAGCCCATAATCCACTGTACCCTTTAGGTACCTCAGAACATGCTTTACAGCAACCAGGTGAACACTTCTTGGATCTGTCAGAAACTGGCTCAATGTTTTCACAGCAAAGAAAATGTCTGGTCTCGTGTTCGCCAGGTACATCAAGGACCCAATCATCTGACGATACATAGAGACATCAATCGGCTCAGATGAAGCATCACATAGAAGCTTCAGATTTGATGCCATAAATGTAGCCATGGCCTTGCAATCCATCATCCCGAATTTCTTCAAGATATCTACTGTGTACTTCCCTTGACCAAGGAAGATTCCATCACTCTGCCACACCTCCATGCCAAAAAATAAATAGTGCATCATCCCCAAGTTCTTCATCTCGAACTTGGCAGTAAGCTTCCGCTACATGTCGGCAATCAATCTATCTTCATCTGTAACAAACAGGTTATCTGCATACAAAAGTAGTATCACTGGATTGCCTTCCTCAACCTTGTTGTAAAGGTTGGAATCCGCTTTACTCTTGGTAAATCCCAAGCAGGATAGAAAGCTGTCTTGAATCCATCTGGTGTATCTTCTATTTCATCACTTTTATATTTCTCAATGCTGCCATCTGCAACATGCTTGATCTGATAGTTCCATTTGGAAGTCATAGCAAACTTCCCTTCATGTCTTGGGATTACATCCCAAACATCATTCTTCATGATCGACGGATCATGGCATTTCATTTCTTCATCCCAGATCCTGGGAACTTCAATATCTTCAATAGATATCTTTGTTGCTGGAACAAATGTTGTAGTTCTTCTTTTGTAGGAGATGGCATACGATCTTTCCTACACAACAAGTTAAATTGCATGATTAGAAAACATCTCATAGTTTTCAGAACAAATTCTTATAAATAAATATGTCATACAGTCATGCAATTATCTTAGCCAATGCTTCAATACAACATTTATCCATATCCCGTAACTTTCTAGATGCCTTCCAATCTCTACCAAAACATTGTTAAGAGTGTGCACAACTCCCAATATGTCAGCAAAGAGGTTTCATTCTAGATAAGTAGCAATGGAATGTTGTATAGTGCCATAGGCTACTTACCCATGCATATTAGTAGTATACTGTTCATCAATGCAATTATTCTAATGTGCATAATACACAACCTAATTCTAGGAACATCAGTATATACATTATTGAACAGTATTATTTAAGAAATGACAATTCAAATACTTATCTTTGTTTGTTCATTGGGTGGACTCCCTCTGAGTCTTCGCTTCCTTGCAGGAGCTGCTGGAGTCCTAATCTGAATTAGCTTCTTCTACACCTTTCTGTTGTGGGATGTAGAGAGATGGTCAACTCCCTCTGAATATCTGCATCCTTGCATAAACCACTGGAGTGTACTCCCTCTTGATCTTTGCTTCCTGGATTACCTGTTCTTGAATCTCATATTCATCCTTGGTCCCTATGCATGCTTATTAGTATCATGAATGTGTTATCCTTGTGATCTCATATAAAATCATACATTCATTAGTATACTATTAAAACACAATAATCTCAATCATGTATAGTCATGATCATTTCAAACATAAATAATAAGCATTAGCATTCAAGGTTTATGTAGAATTCTTAAGGTTAGTCAAATCATAAGAAACATAACATGTCTAAACCTGTAATTACTCAAACCTATGACTCTTCAGGTTAGTTGAATCATCAATCAAGATAAGAGATATATTATGCATAAAACCTGTGATTATTCAAACCTATACCTTCATGATTCTTCTGGTTAGTCATATCATCAATTAAGGTAAGAAACATAATATGCATACAACCATGATTATTCAAACCTATGACTTCATGAATAATCATTATCAACAACAGTATAAGATCCTAACACAAGGTAGGATTCTAACTTGATATAGGAAAAACATACCTGGATTAGCATGCTAGCTATTTATGTCTAACATACTCACATGATGTCTTCTTGTTCTTCTTCAATGACTTGTGCTAGTAACCTGTATATCTCATAGGTTAACTATTACAAAACCAAGTTATACATACCTCGAGAATGGATCTTCTATGAGATCCATGGAAATGGATGAATCTTTGTCCTCATGTCATCATGATCATATGTTCTTGAACCAAAACATGATTTGTCTTCTTGGTGTACCTTTCATGTTAGTAGACAACATAAAACTCATACAACATCACAATGTGTTAGTACAAACATAAGTTTCATACTCCTAATAAATGGATGACTTCTATCATGCATTCATAATTTTATTAATGTGATATGATAAGTCTAAAATCAAGATTGTACTAACCGTGATAACATGAAGACAAACATACCATAAACTTAATTATGAACAAATCTCAAAACATACCTCGATGAGTCATACCTGTCGAGATCACTTGTAATCTTCTTATGTTAGGCCTTAGCCTCATCTCCCTCTGAAACAGGAACTTCTTCACTTATGCAAGTGACCAATCCATCTTCTTCTAGGATCAACCCAATCTACTTGATTTGCAAGAACTGGACCTTGAGCTGTATATGGGTTTGTCAGAGAAACCCCAAAAATTCAAACTTTGAATTTCAAACTTTCGAAAGGATAGAAATATGCGCCTTGATGAGCTGATCAAACTGGTATATTCAGAATTTGAAAACTGCAAAGTTTCACTCCTCAATTTTGCCTTTGAAACTTCCGGATTCACTGGACGTGACCCTGAACTGGGGTTTGATGAATCCCACTCTTTTGCCCCATCAAAATGTTTGATCCAAAGCTCTAAGCTTCTATTTTTCTGAGGAGCTTCCAGCCGTGGTCACAGATTTCAAAAATTCTCATTTTTACAGAAGCCCTAATTTTCTACTTTTCTGATCAAAGTCCCGAACTAGGGTCTAATCAAGCCCGGCCTTCTGCCCAACCAAAAATTTTGATCTTGGTCTCTAAATTTCTATTTTTATGAGTATCATCCATCCGTGGTCTCCGTTTACAAAAATTCCAACTTTCTCCAAAGCCCTAAATTCCGGAAGCCATGAATGAAGGTACCAAAAAATAATTTTGTTTTGACAGAAATATGTACCTGATTGTTTCTGGTGTAACTCTGAAATTTTTGATCCACAGGGTCTGAAAAAGTTTCCTGAGATAGCCTGACCTGTTATCTTTCCATCCTGACAGGTCTGACCTCAATTGGATTCTCTGAGAGAGAGTTATGCCAAATGTCGCAACGTGACCTGTTTTGGGATAAAACAGGAGAGCGAACTTGTACGACGTGCCACGTGTCACTGTTTTAACTTCGGCCTCTGGAAAAGTTTTCTGAGATAGCCCGACCTGTTACCTTTCCATCCTGACAGGTCTGACCTCAATTGGACTCTCTGAGAGAGATTTATGCCAAATGTCGCAACGTGACCTGTTTATGGGATAATACAGGAGAGAGAACTTGTACGGCGTGCCACGTGTCACTGGTTCAACTTCGGCCTCTTAAAAAGTTTTCTGAGATAGTACAGACTGTGTACTACCTGTCACTTTTTACGAAATTTCATTTGGAGCTTCCTAGCCCAAGGTCACCTGATTTTGACTCAGATCTGGAAGAGGCAGAAACCCTATATTGTACAGATCATAAATCACAAAGTACAACGAATTAGAGGTTGTCCTTTGGACACAAGATACCTGGAGATCTTAGCTTCGTCTTGTAACAATTTCAGATCCGAAAACTTCGCCAAAACGGATTTATAGCGAAATTGCTACGATGACTGGTTTTTTCTATATCAAGCCCTAGTATCGTAAGTGCAACAAGTGTCATACATGCCATATCATGCCTTCTTTCAGGATAGCTCTGATACCATGTTAAATTTTCATAATTTACTTCAATCTGATCTAGGATCTTAACTGAGAGAACAACATGTACAGCATATCTACAGCATATCAATCATGGAGACAATAATGCAAGCACACAAGAGACACAAAGATTTACTTGGGGAAAACCATAAAGGTGAAAAACCCCAATAACTTCCTCAGAGATAGATAGAGCAATGATACAACCAACCAATAGAGATAGCCATAACCTAGCAGCAATCCTCCTCCTCCATAAGTGTGCCTCTCCTCCTTGAGATCATGTGTGAGAAGTGAGTGAGCAAATAGAGTGCCTCCCGCACTCTATTTATACTTGACTTGACTTGCCTTTTTACCTAACTCATGTAGGCTCGAACTTAACCACATAACATAATGCTGAGTGGGCCGACCCCCAATAGGGTGGTCTAATAACCCTTTGACCCACATGGCCAACCCCCAATAGGGTGGTCTAATAACCCTTTGACCCACATGACTTATACAAGGCCGACCCCAAATAAGGTGGTCTAATAACCCATCAAGTATAAGTTACGACACTTACAATATAAATGACGACACTTCCTTATAGAGGAATAATACCATCTCTATAGGAATACAATATACATATATATGAAATACATTCCGAAGTTACATATACATCAACAATAGGAAGGCATCTAGAAAGTTACGGAATATGAATAAATGTTGTATTGAAGCATTGGCTAAGATAATTGCATGACTGTATGACATATTTCTTTATGTGTAAGAATTTGTTCTAAAAACTATGAGATGTTTTCTAATCATGCAATTTAACTTGTTGTGTAGGAAAGATCGTATACCATCACCTACAAAAAGAAGGACTACAACATTTTTTCAGCAACAAAGTTATCTATTGAAAATATTGAAGATATTGAAGTTCCCAGGATCTGGGAAGAATGCCATGATCGAGGAGTACCAATTGATCATGAAGATGTTTGGGATGCAATCCCAAAGGGTAGTCTGTAGTGACTTCCAAGAGGATCTACAAGATCAAGCATGCTGCAGGTGGTAGCATAGAGACTTTTTCTCTTGTAGCCATATACACTTCCATTAGATCCGTACTTGCTCTGGCTGCAGTGATGAAGTGGAAGATACACCAGATGGATTTCAAGACAGCCTTCTTGAATGGTGTAGTTGAAGAAGAAGTATATGAGGAGAAGCCACTTGGTTCTGAAACACATGACAGGGAGTCATATATGTGCAGAACTTGGTATGGTAGGATAGACAACTTTCTATCCAGTTTGGGCTTTACCAAGAATAAAGCAGATTCCAACCTTTACTACAAGGTTTAGGAAGGCAATCCAGTGATACTACTATATGGATGACCTATTTGTAACAGGTGAGGATAGATTGATTGCCGACATGCAGAGGAAGCTTGCTGTCGAGTTCAATATGAAATACTTAGGAATGATGCACTATTTCCTAGGTATGGAGGTGTGGCAGAGTGCAGATGGGATATTCCTTGGTCAAGGGAAGTACACAGTAGATATCCTGAAGATATTCGGGATTATGGATTGCAAGGCCATGGACACACCTATGGCATCGAACTTGAAGCTTCTATGTGATGTTTCATCTGAGCCAGTTGATATCTCTATGTATCGTCAAATGATTGGGTCCTTGATGTACCTGACGAACACAAGACCAAATATTTGTTTTTCTATGAACACATTGAGCCAATTCCTGATAGATCCGAGGAGTGTTCATCTGATTGTTGTAAAGCATATTCTGAGGTACCTTAAGGGTACAATTGATTATGGGCTCAAGTATGATGTGAATCAAAAGTTTAACCTGCAGGGTTATGTTGATTCAGATTGGGAAGGCAATGCTGCAGATAGGGATCAGGTGTGATCTCTTGGTTTAGCAGGAAGCAGTCCTGCGTAGCACTGAGTACAGCCGAGGTAGAGTATGTTGCAACATGTTCAGCTAGTTGTGAGGCAGTATGGCTTCAGAAGCTACTGTCCGAGTTATTTGATCTCCCATTGGATGCTACTAGTATCTTCTGTGATAACCAGAGATTGTGTGAAGCTGTCTGAGAACCCAGTGTTTCACGACAGGTCGAAACACATAAAGATCAAATATCACTATATCAGGGATATGGTGCAGAGAGGAGCAGTGAAGCTCCTGTATGTTGCGACAGATGAGCAGATTGCAAATGTGTTGACGAAGCCACTAGCCAGAGTGAAGTTCGAGTACTTCAGAGAGAAGCTTGGTGTTCTTCGGATTGACGACACTTCGAGAAAGAAGTGATGGAGACATTTGCTATGGCCATTCCAAGCATGTTGGAAGGAGGATCCTTCACATGGCTGTGGATGTAAGCGCTGGATGATGAGCATCAGGACGATTGCTCCAGTTATTGCTCTGTATATGCATCGGGATGATGCTGAATATGATCAATTGGATCATTTATATGTATATGTATGTATGCATCATGTTGGATGCTGGATATGATCAGTTGGATCATTTATGTATGTACGCATCATGTTGGATGCTAGATATGATCAGTTGGATCATTTGTATGTATTTTGTATATGCATCATGTTGGATGCTTGGACCATGTATCTGTATATGTATCAAGTGGATACATTGTATGATCAGGTAGATCATGTATGTTGATATGTATCATGTATGATCAGGTGGATCATGTATATGTATATGTATCAGGTGGATCATGTATCTGTATATGTATCAGGTGGATACATTGTATGATCAGGTAGATCATGTATGTTGATATGTATCATGTATGATCAGGTGGATCATGTATTTGTATTTGTATCAGGTGGATACATTGTATGATCAGGTGGATAATGTATGATGATATGTATCAGATAGATACTTGATATGCATCTGGTAGATGCATGATATGATCAGGATGATCGTGGATGACGAGCTTCAGGATGTTGCTCCAGATGACTTGCAGCAGGATGTTGCAGTGATGATGATCAGGATGATGTATGGTGAGTATCAAGTTGATACTCTATGGTCGTGGATCAGGTTGTGCAGATGAGCATATAATTTGGCCCTGGGAGATTTGCAGATAGTCTTTCGAGGTTTTGCCTATGGCATATAATTTGGCCCTGGGATATCTGGCAAATGCTCTTTCGAGGTTTTGCTCTGGGAGGACATATAATTTGGCCCTGGGAGATCTGCAGATAGTCTTTCGAGGTTTTGCCTATGGCATATAGTCTGACCCTGGGATATCTGACAGATGCTCTTTCGAGGTTTTTTCCTATGGCATATAATATGTCCCTGGGAGATCCGATAGGTTGGGTTGTGTGCCCGTAATAAGTCCTGGGATGCTCTTGCGAGGTTTTTCCATGACCACATATAATCTGTCCCTAAGAGATCCTATAGGTAGAGTTGTGTGCTCGTAACATCCTGGGATGCTCTTCCAAGGTTTAGTGGTGACCACATATAATCTTTCCCTAGGAGATCCTATAGGTAGAGTTGTGTGCTCGTAACAGCCTGGGATGCTCTTGCGAGGTTTTGTGGTGAGGTCACATATAATATGGCCCTGGGAGATCCTATAGGTAGAGCCATGTGCTCGTAATAGCCTGGGATGATCTTTCAAGGTTTTGTGACGCACGTAATAAGTCCTGAGGATTCCACAGTATGGCTAGTGATGATGAAGACCTGCAGGTGGTGGGCCTACATCGAGTATGAAAAAGGACTCTCTCTGTAGAACTTCCTATGACAACTAGATTCAGAGATTGATTGAGATAGCAGCAGCAGTGACGATGACGATGACTCGATGACGATTATCCAGTGACGATGATCCAGAGAAGAAGACTTGTGCTAGAAGACCTGTGTCAAGAAATACATTCCTAGTTAAGAGGGAGTGTTGATGTATATGTAACTTCGGAATGTATTTCACATATATGTATATTGTATTCCTATAGAGACATTATTATTCCTCTATACGGAAGTGTTTGTATTCCTATAGAGATGTTATTATTCCTCTATATGGAAGTGTCATCATTTATATTGTAAGTGTCGTAACTTATACTTGATGGGTTATTATACCACCTTGTTACGGTCGGCCCTGTATAATTCATGTGGGTCGAAGGGTTATTAGACCACCCTATTGGGGGTCGGCCATGTGGGTCAAAGGGTTATTAGACCACCCTATTGGGTGTTGGCCCAGTCAACATTATGTTAAGTGGTTAAGTTGAGGCCGACCTAGTTGAGTAAAGGTCAAGTCAAGTTAGTGTATAAATAGAGAGTGTGTCTCTCTCATTTTACACATTCTATTCTCACTCACACTTGGGAGAGTGGCGCACTCATGGAGGAGGAGGCTCTACTGCTAGGAGAAGACTATCTCTTGTATTCTGGTTGTATCATTGCTCTATCTATCTTTGAGGAAGTTATTGGGGTTTTTCACCTTTATGGTTTTCCCCAAGTAAACTCTGTGTCTCTTGTGTGCTTGCATTATTGTGTCCATGATTGATATGCTGTAGATTTGCTGTACATGTTGTTCCCTCAGTTAAGATCCTAGATCAAATTGAAGTAAATTCTGAAAATTTAACATATGTTGATCATCTTGGATGGGGTGAAGGACCACATAGTCCCTCATCTTTCCGGGAAGAAGACCGCATTAGAGATGTGGAAGGATTTGGAAATTATTTACCAAAGCAAGAACGAAAACCGGAAGATGGTGTTGTAGGAGAGATTACGCAGTACTAGGATGGCCAAGGGTGAAGGAGTGGTGCCTTATCTCACAAGGCTCACACAGATCAGGGATGAGCTTGGATCAGTGGGCTCTAAGACTGAGGATGAGGAGCTAGTTCAAATAAATATCAATGGATTTTCTAAGCCATGGGACGTCTTTGTCAAAGGCGTGGTGGCTAGGGAGAAGCTCCCTGAATGGCAGAGATTGTGGGATGACTTTGTGCAGGAAGAGACCTTTATGGGACAAGGTTCAGCTTCATCCAGCGGTGCCCCGCAGATCGTGGATGAAGAGGCTCTAGCCTTAGCGAGCAAAGGCAAGGGAAAGGCAAAGAAGAAGAAGGGTGGTAAGAAGAACATTCATATGTCAAATGCCAAGTGCTTCATATGCCACAAGCATCGACACTTTGCTTCCCAGTGCCCAGATAGAAAGAAGAACAACAACACACAGATGGCAAGTTCAATAGAGGTGGATGACTTTAGCAAGAGTTTTGATGAGGAATTTTGTTTGATAGCTTGCATGACAAGTTCCATCAACAACATCATCCGGTATGTGGAAAGTGATGCATCTTTTCATATGGCAGGACATAGATGGTTCTTCAAGATCTTGCAGGAGGGTGGATTAAATCTCCACATTGAGTTGGGAGATTATGCCCGGTATCAGGCGCAGGGTGTTGGTACTGTTTCATTTAAGAGGGAGTCTGGCAAGCCCATCAGATTTGCTGATGTTTTATACATTCCAGGGATGACGAAGAATCTCATATATGTTTCCACACTTGAAAACAAGGGTTTTCTAGTGACTTTCCAGGATAGGAAAGTATATATCAGGCCACATGGGTCAAATCGGATATTGGATCAGATGATTGGGATCCGGAGCGGGAAGGTTTAGAGACTACAGTTCGAGCCTGCAAAGGCTCTGGTCAGTAGCAGCAGTAGTGATTATCAGTTGTGGCATAGGAGGATGGCACACTTACATCATGGAGCATTGAGGCATCTGAGACAAGCAGTTATTGGAGTTCCTTCAATACAGGAGGAGAAGCATAACCACCGCAAGGGTTGTGCGTTGGGGAAAAACATCAGGAGGCCTTTCCCACAGAGTGAGCACAAGTCCAAGGGGACCTTGGAGTTAGTGCATTCAGATGTATGTAGACCAATGAGCGTCCATTCTTTCAGTGGTTACAGTTATTACGTCACATTCATTGATGACTATTCCAGGAATACCTGGATCTATTTCCTGAAGGCCAAGTCAAAGGTCTTCGAGCGTTTCTGAGAGTTTAAAACTCTTGTGGAAAACCAGACAGGGAGAAGGGTTCGGATATTTAGGACTGACAATGGGGGTAAGTACACCGGCAAAGAGCTCTTGGAGTACTGTGCATCAGAGGGGATCAAGAAGGAACACATTGTTCCTCACACCCCGCAGCAGAATGGAGTGGCGGAGAGAAAGAACATGACACCAATGAGTGCAGCCAAGGCCATGTTATTTGATCAGGGATTACCACTATTCCTATGGGCTGAGGCATTTTGGACTACAATATATGTCCAGAACAAGTGTCCTCACTCAACTTTGGGGAGGAAGACGCCTGAGGCTTACCAGCACAGGAGCAACCAATAGATGACTCGGGATTCAAGTTGGAGGAGCTACAAGTACAGACACAAGGCACAAGTTCTGGTAGTCAGAGGGATTCAGGTGGACAGGATATTCCTATCATTGATGTGGAGGATGCGCAGCAGCAGCAAGAGGATATCCAATAGCCGCAGCAGGTAGGCACTAGGCCACGGCCTAGGTGGTACATGTCCACAGTTCAGGATTCCAGGCAGGTGAGTCTTCCACAGAGCTCCATGAGGCAGAGCAAACCACCAGATAGTCTTAGCTATTTGGAACTGATGACGGATTTGATTAACTCTGAATATTCCAGTTTCGAGGAGGCTGCACAACATGATGTGTGGCAAGAGACCATGGTTGAGGAGTATGACTCAATCATGAAGAACTAGGTATGGGAGGTTGTATCGAGGCCTGAAGGTAAAAAGGTGGTAGGATCTAGGTGGATCTACAAGGTAAAGCATGTAACAGATGGAAGTGTGGAGAAGTACAAGGCACGCTTCGTGGCTAAGGGGTATTCACATAAGGAAGGCATTGACTATGAGGAGAGATTCACCCCTCTCGCCAAATACTCTTCTATTCAGAATATCCTATCATTGGCAGCAAAGATGGGTTGGTGCGTTCATCAGATGGACGTGAAGACTGCCTTCCTCAACGAAGTTATAGAGGAAGAGGTGTACATTGAGCATCTAGAGGGGTTTGAGGTGGAGAGCAGGGAGTCACATGTATGCAGGTTGCGCAGAGCTCTTTACGGGCTCAAGAAGGCACCTCGAGCATGGTACTTGAGGATCGACAACTATCTACGGGAGATGGGATTCCAGCGGAGTGAGGAATACCATAACCTGTACTTCTTTTTAGGTGAGGTACCTCTCATACTGGTACTATATGTGGATGATCTCTTTCTTACAGGAGATGAGAGGTTGATCGAGGACTGCAAGTCCAATCTTGCAGTGGATTTTGAGATGAAAGACCTTGGGTTGATGCATTACTTCCTAGGTCTATAGGTTTGGTAGAGAGATGGATGCTTCTTCATTGGTCAAGGGAAGTATGCAGTAGAGATCTTGAGGAGATTCGGGATGGAGGACTGTAGATCCATGTCCACTCCTCTAGTTACCAATTGGAGGAAGATTGATGTATCGAGGTCAGAGGAGTTTGATCCTACATTGTATCGCCAGCTTATCGGGTCACTTATGTATCTGGTCAACACTCGACCAGACATTACCTTTGCAGTAACTCTTTGAGTCAGTTCATGGTGAACCCTCGAAGAGTGCATTGGACAGTTGCGAAGCACATACTTCGCTATATCAAAGGCACAGTGGAGTAAGGATTGGTTTATGAGCGCAATTGGAGTATACAGTTAGTAGGATTCACAGATGCTGACTGGGAAGGATGTGTAGAAGACCGGAAGAGCACTTCAGGTTGTTGCTTCAGCATTGGTTCAGGGGTTGTCTCTTGGTTCAGCAGGAAGCAGAAGTCAGTTGCATTGAGCTCGGCAGAGGCTGAGTACATGGCATCCAACATGGCAGCATGTGAGGGGATGCGGCTGAGGAAGTTGCTCTTAGGGTTATTCTAGAGTAAGTTGGAGACTACTATAGTTCACTATGACAATCAGAGTGGCATTAACCTTTCTGAGAATCCAGTGTTTCATCACAGGAGAAAACATATTGACATCCGGTATCACTTCCTTAGAGATTGTGTTCAGAGAGGAACCATTCGGTTGGACTACATTTAGATAGATGAGCAGGTGATGAACATATTCACCAAGGCACTTTGCAAACTCGAGTTTGTGAAGTTCATATACAAGTTGGGGTTGCTACTGAATCCCTTCCTCGTTGAGAGGGAGTGTTAGAAAGTGGCAACAAGGAAGGTCTTATATCATTATATGTGTCCTTGCATGCTAGAAGACATAAAACAGGAAGCCAAATGTATTAATATAATTTTCCAAAGTTTAGACTTACGAAAAGTGCATTAAGTGATCTAATTATTAATTGTCTTAATGGAGTCACTTTTATAAAGTTCAAGTGAAAATAATTTAAGTGATGGCTAATCTAATCTTGGCCATTGATCTCACCGGAGGATCTCATCCATTGATCCATAGTGAGATGTTAGAGTTTTCGCTTAGACATTGAGTTAAAAAGAGGATTGATTTGGTGAAGAGGACACACAGAGATACAGAGAGATTTCTTACTCATAGCTTTCAGCCGGAGAATGAGAAAGAGAAGTTTTGCAGAGAAGACGGAGGATCATTTATCTAGAGGATCGACAGTGTGATCAAACAGAGGAGAGGGTCGTATAGCAGCTCGGTGGTACAGCAGTCGTACAACAGTCCGCACGTGTGAGCAAGGCCGTACGGATCAGTCTGTATTGTTGACACGGGGCCGTACGTATTCCGTACAGCTGACGCAAAGGGTCATACAGCTGCGCAGAGGGCCATACAAATTTGTGGGGTGTTCTTAGTGATTCGCAGAGGTTCGATTTTGCTAGGTTGGGTAAATCGGTTTTATGGATTGTATTTGTTCTATATCTTCATAATAAAATTTCTTCTCAAACTGCTATATCGGTTTTCCCATCTTGGGTTTTATCCGTGGGTTTATACCCAACAATATTTGTGTTTTCATTGATGTGATTGATGTTATATTTCTCTCAATGTTTTATTTTCCACTGCATAGTGAAGAAATCCATTTGTGGTTAAAATTAGTAATTGGGTTTAATAAAATAATATGGCATACTTTAACTCAATATTGGATTTTAAGGAAATTTACATCCATATGTTCCAAGAGTACAATAAAACACAGGCCAAAATCAAAATCCAAAGTTGTGAGAGTTAAATCCCCTTTTCCAGTAGCAGTTTCCAAGGATGAAACTATTGCAGGACTAATTGTGTTGCTTCCACCATTGGCAGAATCTTGTCTCATTACTAGAGTCCAATAAGGACTCATCCAAGAAGGGTCCTTTGAGATCCTTTTATGTAGCTTCCTACTTACATAATAATGTCTGAGAAATTAATAAATACAGACTCTGTAGTTGTATCTATCGAGGTAGTTGTGCCTTAATTAAGTGATAAGGTGAGGTGTATCGTAATTATGTAATAAAGCCTAAGACATTAATGAGGTATGATTGTGTTAATTAGGTAGAGTGTTGGTAATACTCATATGCCTATAAATAAAGTGGGAAGCCTCACATAAGCATCAATGTATATCTCATGGTGCTTGGCCTTGTGTTGGAGAGTGCCCTCTCTCAGAGCACTCTAATACAAGCTTCCTTGCTACCTTATGCTCCAATATTTTTAATTAAGATAAGATAAATGTATGAATGTCCATCGAATGATTGCAACGACCAACATGATTTTAGTTCATCTCATGCTAATCCTCATCACTTTTTCTTTGATTAAAGCTTTTTGGATTTTAGGAAAGTTCCAATTTCCTGTAGAAACCTATGATCTTCATCTGCACATGAGAAAATATTTTGGCTTATTTTGCAGTATCTATGTCTAATCTTAATCATAATTACTCAAGAACTCCATGATTTTTTCTCTAACTCAGTGACTTCCATGATAAATCTTGTTAAATGGGGTTGTGAAGGATCTAGAGAAGTTGAAGAAACCTCTTGCAAAAGCTCAAGCTCTCAACCAAGCACGGTAAAAGCGTCAGGATGACAACACTCCAAAATCAACAGCTGCACTAGAAGAATTTCTAGATGAATGGGTAAGCACAAGTTTTATTGTTGATATTACCTAGACAATTGAGTTTGGTTTCCAAATGCGTAGATCTTGAAGACTTCAACTTCTTTTGTGTTGTAGGAGCAAAGGGACATAAAATGATAAAAGCTTCGAGGGAGATAAAATGATAAGCTTTACCTAGTTGCAAAGTTACATCTTGATCAGATATCAAATGTAAACAGAGGCTCTTCGAGGGAAAATTTGAATGTAATACAGTTCATTATTGGTTTCCAAGGCTTACATTGATTAGGTTTACATCTATTACTAGTACATAATCTTCAGGATGCACTGTTTTTTGCACTTTGCCAATTCTTGCAGTTTGCTGATTTTAGCAGGCATAAACTTTTACTCAGTCCATGTTGGATAGAGTTGCAGAAATTGTCTATAGTTTACTTAGGGGTTGGAAGCAGGGGTTGAATTTTATTTAGTGTGTCATGAAAATCTTTTGTAATTTTGACCAACCACCTGAGTTGTGCCATGGATGGTTGTTTTGTATCTTGTTTGCTAATCGATTTTAATTCATTTGGATTTATTTTCACTTTTTGAATGGATTGTTTGTTAAATGGTTCCTTTCATTTCATATAGAGGGGTTGCTAAGTTGTTAACATAATAGAGCACATTTACATGGTTCATTTTGTGAATGATGTGGTGAATCCATATTTTCAAAAGAACAAATTACATCGAATGCTTATGATTCCTTGAGTATGTTGGGCTACGGTCTAGTGGTTGAAATGGAGTGTCACCACAATAATTACCCAGGTTCAAAACCTGGTGAGCATAGTCATGACCATGTGTAAAGTGGAATTTACCTTGAAAATGTGGAGTTGGGGTTCATAGCTCCCCACATATCAAAAAATGTGTGTATCCTTACCAAAAGGAAAATGTTTATTAATTTCTCTAGAGTCCAGAGACAGTAGCACACCTTATCTACTATTTATCTGGCTATGTTTCTCATATGTTTGCTCCCTTTGATATAATCTTCTATCCAACCTCCTTTCTCGTTCTTTCTCTTTGTTTGTCTAGATTTTCATTTTTAGATTTCTCCTTTTTGTTCTCCATACAATGATTATATATTAAATTTTTTTAAATTCTAGTTTATTCATAAAAGGTAATATATTTCTAAAAATGGAAGCTATTGAGGATGCTTCTTTTAAACTCGATCAGTGCTGCCCAATCAACCTTGTGATTGAGGGAATGCTAACAAAAATAGGGGTTAGGAATATTGTCCATCACCATGCCCGCCTGCCTTTTTGCTGGCCATGATGATCCCCTCCTAGTAATTATTTGGAGGGTGGTTAAACATACCACACTCTTGGGGAATTGAACCCTGGTGGGGGGATATCACCACCCTTTCTTGACCAACCAAGGAAATCCCTAGTGGTATTGAATCCATTTCTAGTTGTTGCAATTTATTGGTTTGTCAAATTATGTGATTTTGGGAGAATGCATTTTATGAGATTTGTTGTCCACTGAGTTGCACTTAGGTGAACCTCAGAAGACTTGAACAACTTACATTGTTCATTGCCAGAGTTCAAAAGTTCATCAAGCCAAATTTTTGGCCCTTTGTAAAATTTGCATGTCCAGAACCCCATGGGGGAATTGTAATAAGTTGGTCTAAGCATGATATTTTGTAAAAGGCTTGGCCTACCTTAGGTTTAGCTATCAAGGGGATACTCTAGAGTGTTTTTTCCTTAGGAAGAATGCGTTGCGCTTAAATGGCATATAATTCCTAAGTTTTTCACTCACATGTCCAAAGCTGGAGTATTTTCCATGGTGGTTGAACCTAGGGAGGTTATTAAAACCTATGTGTCTATGTATTTTTCACATGCTAGCCATCAATATTGAGTCATATGGACATGCACTAGGTCCCCTAGGATTTTCAGTTAATTCGGACAAAAATATTTTTTCTCGTTTAACAGGATTTTTTAATAGTTTAATTTTAAAAAATCAAAAAGCGATAAAAGTGTGGTTATGAGGTGAATTTTTCCATGGGGGTGCTCGTTTTCTAACCCAGAGCACCCACAAAACCCCTAAACCAACTTTTCCTAAGTTCTAAGTGATTATTATTCACTTAAATAAATATTCTCTCAAAATTAATTTTGGGGAATTATTTAATTAAAAAAATAAAGATATGAGAGAAAATCAAATTCATATTTCAGTGGAATTTGGTCCAGTAAAGGCCCAGTTGAGTTGGCATTGGAATTTAAGGAAAATCCCAATCAAATTTAGAGTGAATCAATCAAGGGATGGGCTTGGGCAAGTTGTCATCTTGAGGGAAGTGCGCCCTCTCGTCTCTTGGGCGACTTTCTTGAGGTGGCATCCATCCATGGAATGGGAGATCATCCCAATGTTGGAGGTGGGGCGCCCCCCTTAGGTGGCATCCTAATCATCTTCAATCACACTAATCAAGGGATGATCAAGGATTGGATTGAGATTTTCCTCCCCTCTTCAAAGAATGCGCCCCCCTCTCCTTAACTCGCCCTCCCTCTCTCATTCTCTTATAAAAGCAAGGCCAATGCTCCTCATTTGGATATGATGGAATGCATTGAACCTTTGCTCCTATAATGTGTAATCTCTCTTTGAGTAATAAGATTTGAAGACTTTGGAGATCAAATTGGTGGCTATTGTTCTTCATGCATGCACTTGGTTGAGGTAAACTTGTAGATTTCCAGTTTTGCTTTCATATACAATAATGGATTGATCTAGCTTGGTAAGAATCTTGGATTCTAGTAGGATAAGCATTCATAGTTCTTGATTTGGTTATGTTTATTGAATAGTTTAGAGATCTAGAAGCAGCAAAATGTACTTGGTTGTACTTTTGCCCTTCTGGTTTCTTTCCATTTAATTTACTAGATTTAATCCCTTTTGTGTATGAGTGTTTGGATGTTTTACAGGATTCAGTGCTAAGCTTTGGGCATAGATCTTGTCTTGACTCTTCCTCCAAGCTTGGTGGCTGGTTATTTCTTTTCCAAGTGATACATTGTTTTTGCAAGCATCAAACTTCTTCTCCACTTCAAATAAGTTATCAAGCTTTGGTTTCTCTTCCACCATCTTCTTTTAATCAAAAGCTCTTCTTTCAATTTTCTGTTTGAAACTAGTGTATATCTAAATAATATTTAAAGCTTCTTGTTTCCCAAGTAGATCTAGAAAAAGTCTCAATTTTAAAGCTAAATTTGTAAATCTAGATCTAGTCTTTCCATACTTGTAATTGCTCAAAGTTTCTATAATTTCTTGCAAGTACAAATTTTGTAATTTTTTTTGTATTCATGTATGTTTAACCCACTAACTTTGCATTTTTAGTTCGTTGGTTTTTAGCAAGTCCAAGAGAAAAGAGAAAGAATTTCTAACAATTTTTTGTTAGAAAGAGCCAAAAAGACTCTCCATGGACCCCCTTTTATTTGTATATTAAATTGTAAACCCTTAGATCCAATTTTAAATGGACTAAGAGGCAATTCTTTGAGCAAACATTGTAATAATTTTTAAATGAGAGCAAGTGGTCTAAATAGTGCCCACACCCCATTCCCCCTGGGGGATTTGCAGTGTCGATTTTGTGGTGTGATTTTTTCTGACAATGCACAAACACACAAAACACATTTAACTGCAAGGTTGTATACTTACAAATAATTCAGTTATGCTTTTATTTTACTTTCATTTCGCAAAGTAGATTAAAGGAAATAAATCCTGAAGTATGCTCTCACCATCACATAAAGGGATTTGCCTGAGTACGTGATTGGATGATCAGAAAATAGACTCTTTGCCCGTAGTAATTAGCATAACATTTCTGTTTTCATTTTTTTATCTTTTACAAGTCAATCGAAATAAATATTTGGTCTACAACTCAAAGTATGCTCTTTCCCCTTGCGGGCATTTGCCTAGACCTGTGGGAAATCAGAAAGAGTTGTAACCATTCTCTAAGTTTTCACATTTTAATTAATAACTCATATTAATAAAAGAAACAACCCCTCACATAGTGAAAATCCGACACTGAGTTTATTGAGTTTTGCGTGGGCAAATTTCTCAGAAGAAGCGAGAACAACTAGGAGGCGACCTTAGGGCATAGTTAGGCTACACCCTTGTTGTTGTACTATTGAACACCGCTCTAGAGACTCCATTCCATCCCACACGTCTTCGTGAGGAGCCACCTTCATTCAATTTCCGGACATTGCTCCTTGTACCTCACGGTATCTCTGGAGTTTCCCTTGTTCCCGTAACAACTTTAAACCTTTAATAATTTAAAATCAACCAAGAGACATTTGCAAAACTTTCCCTTTCAACAGCATCTTTCATGTATTGACTCCATTGGCATTGGTCCACAACAAACAACTATTTCATATTTTTCTTAATATCAACAAATTGTTGTGTTATCTTTATATATTGGTGGTCTTTTATTTTCTGCTGGTGAAAGCATCTCTTTAAAATATTTTTGCAAACAAACTTGGACTTTTGTAATCAAACCCCCTAACACTCCTAAAAAACATCCATAGTTAATTTTCTAAAACATTCTAATTAACCTATAGAAACATTCCATAGGGACTACCCCCCTTGGCTTCGGTTAGGAGTTGGCCTAAACGGAGGAGTCAATATCAGGTGACAGCCTTGACTCAAGACTTACCCCCAAGGGCGCACCGAGCAATATCATAGATTTATGTTGCATTAACCAGGTGCGCGATCCAGCGGGAACAAGATTAACCTATCATGCTTTGCACATGCTCTCTCCAGTTGACAACAAATCTAAATTTGCACATGACTAGCTTTTTCATGTTTATTATTGTAGCATGACTAGTTGTTCAAATAAACTTTTGTGTGATGTAGGTTAGAAAAACAATATGATACATTCCTTCTCTCTCTTTTCAAAGAAATCTATTTCTTTCAAGAAGTTATTGGAAGGCACTACCAAGTGGCAACATAACTAAGCACATACTAGGTTCCAGACATGGAATCTAAATGATGGCAACCCTGGAAATTGACCCTGGCCCCCAAATATGAGACCCAAATGATAGTATGGTTATCAACCACCATAAGTGGAGTTTACAATGTGCAGTTGTCAACTATTGCAAGGTGGAATTCACAAGATGTGTTTAGAGAGTTGACCTCTATATTGTATCTTAATAGACTAGTTAATGATACAGGATTTGTGTTGGATTTTATATCTATTTCTTGAATTATCCAAAACATTGATGGGATGCAAAGAGCTTTATAATTTAGTTAGAGTGAGTTACCAAACTACCATCAAAAGAGGGCTTGTTATGTGATGATTTATTACAATTTATCTCATATTTAGTATTTTTTGTATATGTTTTCCTAAATTACTATATATGGTTTTATACTTTATTAAAAAATTAGCCAAGACTTCACAATATTTTATAATTTAGTAAAAGATTTGCCAAAAATTTACAAGTTTTTATAATTTAGTGAAAGATTCGCTAAGATTTTAAAAAGTTTTATAATTTAGTGAAAGATTCGCTAAGATTTTAAAAAGTTTTATAATTAAGTGAAATATTCGCCAAGATTTTACAAGATTATATAATTCAGTGAGAGTTCATCAAAAAATTATATATACATGATATAACATTGATAAAATAGCCTTCATATTTTCCTATATATCATGGGGATTCACCCATTTATTATACATAGAAATTTAGGGGGGTTCTTAAAATTTTCCCTGCCTATCAAGTCCCACAATTCTAGCTTTGTCATACCCAAGGCTCCTGTATCCTTTAGGGGCACCATTGATGGCTTGTACCATTTCATGCCAATAGGGTGAGCGAAGAACATTGAATGGTACACCACATGCATAGAGAAACCTGCAAATTTTTGAATCCACATCATCTCTACAACCTTGGTCAAGGAAATTTGTTAATGTTATTCGCATAGGCAAGAATCCACTACTATGGGGGGATGAAAGTCCTAATCGAGCCGATGATGATCAACTACCAAACATTCTCTATGAGGCTTCAGATTCAACCCTTGATTTCTTGGATTTGTTTTGAGCAACCTCTCCTTCCAGCTTGTATTTGTTTCTCTCTTTCCCTGGCAGTTTGTCACAAGTTTTGACTCCAATAACCTTACCTTGATCACATGGCATAATCCCACATAAATGCTTTCTCACACGGGAATATGAACCTGTGTAAGGTTTAGTACAATGAGGACATGTCACCCCCTTTCCGTCCGTCAAGCCTTGCCACATACTTCCACAAAGGTGTTGTATCTTTTTGTTTTTGCCCCTCATCACTCTCAAGTTTCAACATCATTATCATCATCCTCTTTCCCTTCCTCCTCCTCTCCATGGTATGTGCCACTCCCTACCTCTTCCTCCTCATCACTGCCATTGGTATATCTTTTTCCCAACACCACCATCATGATAAGAAGTGGAACCAAAAGGAAAAACCACATACCCATCATGCTTCTTGAGTCAAGATGAGAATCGCTTGTTGCAAATTGGAACCTTGAAGTTCGAAATTCAGCGAACCGCAAGAAAAAAGTCTAATTCCTAGAGTTTCAACTTGAAGTTCGGTAGTGAAATTCACAGGCATGTTTATATTTTCATCTCGAGGATGAGTAGGATGTGGTTGGCATGGTCGATGTGCCCACAAGTGTGCCTTTCCGAGCCGGTGAAATTCCAAGGACACGATGCATAGGTTATATTCGTATTTCTTATCAGTGAAATTCCAAGGAGACTGCGCGGGTGTAAACTCATAGAGCCCCTAATTATAAATTCATATTTTTTATCGGTGAAATTCCAAGGAGACTGCACGGGTGTAAACTTATAGAGCCACTAATTATCTCATAGAGCATGGGTGCAAATTCAAAATTTTCAAGTACTTAATTATCTCAACTGTTGACAATATTTTAGCCACCTGCTTTAGGCACGGGGAATAATCAAACCGAGCTATCACCTTATTTTCATTTTATTGGGGAAAGGAAGCATTATGATTCAATAGTCGAGGCAACTTCATTACTTTTAGTTAGAAATGGGTTAAGTAAGCACTAGTCGGGAGAGGGAGGCGCTACAATGTGCTTTAATAAGAGTACTAGATAGCTAGTGAGGCATCTTGTCTCAAGTATAAGCTTAAGTGTATTTTATAGTTTTTTTTTTCAACCGAAAAAAAACGTTCTATTGCTATTCATTCAAATCAAATAGTACAAAGATATACAACCTTTCGCATAAAGTTACACCCTGATCCAAACCAGTAGCCAGAATGTCCAAAATGCCTATCAAGACTAAAATACATCCAAAAGAAAAACTAGATAAACTGGATGTCCATATACAAAATACACATAAAACCATACTGAGGTCTGAGAATAACTAATTAAAAAAGGAGACTTCTCCATGATCCAGCAAATTGGAATCCATCCATTCTTCCCAAATTAGTAATCTTTCAAGACCAAGAATGCTTGCTTTGATAAACTGTCAGCTAACTCGTTGTGCTCCCTATAAATATGATTAAAAGAGATGTAATCATGCAATCCAATCTCCTCTTTAACACGCAGGCACCAATGATTCAGAGCCAAAACATTTAATTCAAATTCTCCAGCTGCCCATTTTATCGTGACACGTGAGTCAAGTGTATTTTATAGTTTATAAGATGTATATATTAAATATATACATTATATATTAACGTTTTTTAGATTATATATTAATAATACCTTTTAAGCATAATATTATAAAGTATTTTATACAGAATATAAAAATATATTTGTTATGTTAATATATTATAAAATATTTATATTTTTAAAATATGTGTAGAGACGAATTTAATAGCGAACCTTATTGGAAAATTCGAATTCAAACCGAACTTCAACCTTGTCGAACCCGAACCATGTGACATAGTATAAGATTACTAATTCTAACAGGAATAAAATAGGTACATGTTAAATGCAGTTTAGCTTTCAGCCTTAGAGGAATATCCTCAAGACAAAGCATAGAATATGCAACAGAATGGGGGAAAAGTTAAACACAAACATGGGAGCTTTCAAAACATTCATTCATCCATTCAAGTTTGAATTCTCATTAAAGTGAACACATGTCAAAGAACAGTAAAACAAAGTATATAAAACTCTAATAAATTATCAACATTCTAACCTGAATTAACGAAACTGAACTCTAACTTAGAGCAGAAGGATTATAGACTTTAGCGGAGAAAAGATATTCCAGCTTTCAGTTTTGTTCTAGAAATGATAAAATAAAAAACTGCCTTATAACCCATGCCCTTACATATATATACATCTCACATTCGGCATTTAATATATTAACTCTTTTAAATTCTCCATCATGGAAACATTATAGATCGAATAATATTCACTTTGCAAGGCCGTTTTGATATGTTCACCATAGTAAAACTTACAATTGACACGAGTTTTTTCTGCTGCAACTAAACAGACTTGGATTCTAGGTTTCCTATAGGAGAAGATGAAAAACCTAGTAGCAAAGGGATACCTTTAATAGCTAAGTCACCTGACACGAGGACACGGTTTTATATATATATATATAAAGGTCCAAATTTTTTTAGAAACGGGAACATTTACAAAACACTTGGAATCCCTTCAAATCTCAATTTTATCCTTTACCTGCAAAATAAGCCACTGTGACATCTCTTTCCCTACAATTAAAAGTGAGAAAACACAATGAAAACTGGTTTTTAGAGTGGTGCACGTCTAGGACATGTGCCAGACACATGTTTGGTACATGTCCTGTTTCAGGACATGTGTCCAACACGTGTTCTAGGGTATCTGTGTCCGAGACATGTGTCCAACACGTGTTCTAGGGTATCTGTGTCCGAGACGACACGGAGCCCCTAAAGGACATGTCCTGTTTCAGAGTTTAAGAGTAGTTGTTGATGCAGCTTTGAATTCATAAGGGCCTTCCCTGACTCCCCAGACCTGTTCATGGCATGAAAGTTAAGTGAGGCATCCTCAAGTTGCCTCTGAACAGCATATTTTCTAGTGATAAATAATGTTAAGCAACTACACTAGAGCATACAGTCATCTGCATTAATATTTAATCTCGCTTACCTGATTTCTTTCATCGTCATAGGCTCGATCCCAGCAATGAATTTCCCCATTCCTATAGATTGTAAGCTCTGATGTGCAATGAGTGGCACCATTCTGGAGAGGCAAACAATTATAACCCAGACAGAAGTAGAGGCGTGTAGTGAATACAAGGGATGTGGAAACCTACTTATTGCTCATACTGGCCTTATGCATGTGTGTCTTAATTCATAATTCACAAAACTTTCCTAAACACTGTTTTCTTTCCTGAGAAGAAAAAATGGAAAGCTTTTGTACCATTTCTCATAATATCCAGTTTGCATGGGCATGGACTATTGTTGTAAATGCATTATTTCATTCTAACAATAAAAGCTAAGGAATGGTAATAGAGCTTGTATGCATGATTCCTACCATGTTTACCACCTAGGATATGATGAAGAATGAATTTATTGCACAGCACAGACAGTAAAGAATTTTGTATTTCTTAACAAAGATCATGTCTACCCTCATTACAAACTCAAACTGCAGAAAAAACGGAAAAATAAATAAATAATCTGCAACATCCTGAAAATAAATCTTACTAGAGTTCAAACACAAAAGAACTTGAGATTTATCATATGCTTTAATACCGACAAGCATCAACATACCCATGAATTGGGGAAACCCCCTGGTGGAGTGGACCCTTGATATAAGCACCTCCTCCCCTTTTCACATTTTGACATATAAACTGTGTTCAGATGTTCTCCGATGTCCTGCACATATTATTGCGACTATTTAGTATTCGCTACAAATTTTTGGTCCACAACCTTGGGACACTTCAAGAAAGACTGCAATACTTTGTGATTTATATCTTAGATTTGAATGAACTAGGGACTGACAGAGAAAGCCCAGATGTCAAGAAATAACACCATAACTAATCATTTCAATTTCAAAGCTTAAAGACACATAAGTTATTGCTGAGGAGATATTCAAGGAGAAAGAGATGGAGTAAGGAATTAATGGATGTCAACTGACATGAACCTACAGGATCTGGTGATTTTAGATCAAGTTAGCCAAAGTAGGGCATCTTCGAGGTTAGCCAATTGGTCCAAATTCCAATTAAGATGGGCCCAAAATCACTAAAGACAAAAATTTGCTCCTATCTGCCTGGAAATAAGACATCTGAACTGTTATTGATTATGACTACAAGTCATTTATTTTATTCCTAACAATATATAACCTCATTAAATGATTCTTGCATCTTAGGTATATGCTAAGTCACCGTATTCACTGGATTTCATCCATGGAATTCAAAATTCAGTGCACATAAAGAGAGGCCACATAAATTCGATGAAGTTCAGCCATTAAAGTCGCTGATCAACTGAACCATCTTTTAATGAATAATTTTCCATGTCTTAATGTGCCCTGAGGTTTCTGTTTGCATATACAGCCGTCGAATGTGCCCTATGTGACCAGTCTATGACTATGGAATATAGATGTAGTGATTAATAAGATAAGATAAGATAACTTTATTAATGTCCAACATGACCACAAAAGTAGATCAATGGGACTGTGCGGTACATTGATAACAATACAAAGTGGGAGCATAAATGTGGCTCATATAAAAGCTAAAAGCAGAACTCTAACCAAAACCCTAGCTCTGTAAAAGGAGAGCCAATCTCGGAGAAAAATATACAAGAAGAGATATGAAGAGAGCTGATCCAAGAAAGGAAAATGTATGAAGGGAGTGGATCCGAGAGCAGTGATGCAAAAATGGTGAAACTGATGCTGTTATGGGCCATCGGAAGCACTAGAAACACTGTAACAAATATAAATAAAAGATAATATTAAATAATAATAAATAAATAACAATTAATAAATGTAATTAGTAGTTAATGAAAGGTCAAGAGTCATACCTGTTCACCATTCGTGACCATTCAATGCCTATATAGGTGAACCGTCACAAAAGCATTGTATCATCTTATCATACATTCAATTATTTATTCAATACATATTTTGCAGATCAATTATGTTATTACAGCTTCTGCCGCTACATTGGGTATCAGAGCCAAAAATCTGCATTCCGTAGAGCAAAGAGTCATCATTCTGCACAGCTAATCCGTACACTCTACAAAATAGTCAGTACACCGTTCAAATTCTGTACAGTGTATCTGTACGCTGCTCCAACCACCTTCCTCAGCCATCACACATATCCGTACGCTGCCCCAGCGGCTTTTCTCAGCCGTCACACATCCTTATGCTGCCTCAGCCGACTTCCTCAACTGTCACAGGCAGGGTTGGAATTTGGATTCATCTTTGCCCGTCATACAATTTTTTTTTTACGTTTTTGTATTTATACTCCCCATCAAAGAACGTTTTGTCTAAAATTATGGCTTTCAACAATGAAGATTTTATAAGAAATTAACCCTTCAATAATAAAAATTTACTTTGAAATTTCATCATATGCATACATGAACAGATTAAAAAATCCACATATTAAAAAATCCATTTGAGAAACTCCCCAATAAAACTGAATTATTCATCTGGACTCCTAAATGAAGTATATTTTAACATGTTGAAGGAGAAAATGATAAGTTCCGCATCCTTATACGATTGACTGAAAGGGAAGGGTTGGCTATAATTTGTGTGATCTACAAGTTTATACACTCTCTATTGGGAGGCCACTTTATGTTCTTCACTGATCAATCATCCTTGAAGTCCCCAGTCAACAAATCAATATTGACAGAATTAATTTTAGATGGTTGTTATTTTAAGAAATCTCATTTGAGGTTGTGGTCAAATTTGGTAAGTATAATTATGGACCCTACCATTTGTCAAGATTGGAGTCAGATGAATCTAGAGGATCAATTTATGACCAACTCTCGAATGTAATCCTCACTACCTATAATAAATTGCTCGATTTTTAACCACAGGTGTTGCTCCATTACTTTGTTTCTCCTGTAGCGCTTAGCACCATCACAACCATAGATGTGCTTATATTATGCATATTGTGGAGACAGTCTGTTGCTTGCTTATATCAAGTAATGTCCCTACATATTTCTCGGTTGAAGCAGCTCTAATGGCAGCCTATCTCATCACTCGTCTCCCTAGCTCTACTGTTGGAATTGTATCTCCTTCACCCTGCAGAAGGAGAGTAAGTTGTAGCCTGGAATTAAGCAATAAGGAGCTTAAGTCAGCCGGATTGTACGATTTTCCCACACATTCATTCGGAGGAAAGGAATCGTGAGAGCCCGTTCAAGAGCCAATTCCGGATAAAGTAGCAACCCCCTTTAAAAGTATAAAAGGGTCTCCAGACCATTTTGTATTCTAGAGACCCCATTTTATGTTCAATCTTCATAATCTCACTTTGATTTTATAGTTTCTTTGTGAAAGTCATCTGTTGAAATCTTAAAATATAGAAAAGTATGGACCTACATTACATAAGATTTATTACTTTAATTTCACACCATAAAAGATTTCAAACTACAAAAATTTACAAAATACACAAAGTCTTTTCTTAAGTTATAAAAGCACACAAATAATAAATCTTTCTTAAAACTACTCAAATAAATAAGAACCAACAGTGTTTCATATAACTAGAATGTATTAAAGATTAACATGGAATGCCCTTTATATTATTTCATGACGGATTTTTTTTTATTTTAATGACAATTTGCTTCCAAGTATTCCCAATTCATGTATAAGAATGAAATGATCTCCCCTGATATCTTAACGCAACCAGTAAAATAATAAAAAAACAAAAACCATTTCCTTAAAAAAAATTAAAACAGTTTAAAAAAAAAACAGAAAATTTGAGATCTTAAGGTGACCAGCAAAATATTAAAAAACAAAAACAATTTCCATTCAAAAACAGAACAGTTAAAAAAAACAATTTTAAATTAATCTTATCAAAAAATAAGAGATATCTTACTGGAGTTTGTAATCAGCAATGAATCTACTCCTTCGCCACTTTGTAATCAGCAATGAATCTACTCCTTCGCAATTTTGTAATCAGCAATGAATCTACTCCTTTGCCATTGGAAGAGATCACCTTGAAGTTGGGACTTAGGAACTTCCACAGAAATCATTTGAAATTGATCATGGGTCAGCCGGTACTAACTTCTTACACCATAAGAGAAAGGGTTTAAATTTGTTCAACCAGTGCTTAGTTCTGAATCTCAAGTTCAAAATATTATAATAAGCTGTCACAATTTTTCAAAATGGTAGGGGAATAGGAAGCCCTTGCCCACAGGTAACCAGTAATAACTACACTACAATTTTCAAAATGGTGCGGGAATAGGAAGCCCTTGCCCACAGCAGTAGGTAACAAGTAATAACTACGGTCTTTAGGCTCCAACGTTAATTCAGCGAATCAACATAATGCATTAACCACTAACCAGTAACAATTAACGTGGCAGGTGGAACTGTGGCTAGAGTTAATTCTAGCATTAAACACCTGTCCACCACCAGTATAACTAGGATGTTACACATAGCTGTCCCTATAGCCTCCAAGATCTCGTAATTAAATTTTTGGATTTGGGAACTGTTATCACATATATAGTAGCCGGGCTACCATACATTCTTTTTCAGATTCCAGAGCACTATTCAGCCAGTTCCTTTCCATTTGAGATGCTGAGATGAGCATCTATTATGGATCATTATCAGATTATGGACAGCAGATATATTCCCCATCCCATGATTGAGTTTCAGGACACTCAGAGAGAGGACTGATGTAGCCATTTAGCCATTTATACAGAGCAGTCAGTAGTGCCCAGAGTTACAGCAGCAGCTTCAGAGGACAGATTTTGGTTCAGATGATGAGCAGTCAGGTATATGACTCAGCAGGTATATTTTGGTGTTATGGTTATATTGTTTTTATATTCATTCTTGTAGCATGTCTTAGTATTTAGCATCATGATCTGGCTATCATATAGATATCTGGACCTGTTTGTACTTTTATTATATATCATATTGTCCCTACTCAGACTTAGAAGTTCTTGGCCTATACTCATCGGTTTTACCCTCCTTAGGGAGATTAGAGGTGATCATTCCCACCATACTTTGGCTTGCTAGTGTTGGTCTCACTATTCATTGTCTTCATCCATCCATCACCTACCCAGTTTGTTCATTACCTTGACTTACTACTTGACTAGTGGCATGGAGGACCTTTCCCCACTGTAGCCTCTGTATTGGATGAGCTTCCATGTTTATTGTGTCTCGGCTCTGAGTTGGTGACAAAACTTACCTTTGGTGAGTTGGATTTCCTTGAGAAGTCCCCCTAGTCACTAAAGATGTTGTTGGCTAAACCTGAAACTTTTAGTGCTGCCATTAATGCAAAATATGGAAATGAAAAAGTTGTATCTTGTATGAAAAGCCCATTCATGCAATGTGTTTCTCAACACACATGAATGAAAGGCAAGCCAAATGAAAATGGCTGTGAAATATCAAATGCTATATCTATTGTGAAATGTAAATACCTAGGTAAACAAGCTGTCTGTGACACACCTAAAAGTGCTCAGGTAAACAAGTGCCTTAAAAACACACCTACAACAAGAAGCCTAATTAAATGTAAATCCATGCAATGTGTTTATAAACACACATAGATCAAAGGCTATGGAAACTTTAGGCCCAAAAAGCAATGGAACTTAAACTCTATATCAAAAAGATTGTTGGCCTCATTTGTATTATGGATTGTGCGCATCTGTGAAGGTGAATAAACACTCTTTGAACAACTTACCCATTTGTGAGACACCGCCATTCCCTGTGTTATTGCTTGTCCACTATATGCTATGGTGTGTATTCCCTTGCCCATTTCCAAAGTGTCACAATGTTAAGTCAGTAAGTCATCCTTTGACCTAGCCATGTTATTCTTAACCTTCACCCTTCACTAGCAAATTGATCACAACTATGAAGTGAGTATGACCTTGAAAGTCTAATCTGAGTAATAAATAATAATTAATAACCTATTATATTTGGATTTAGATCACCAGTAATGATTGCTAGTTTCTTTAATTGCTATTTGAATGGATTGTAGAGCATGTTTTAACCTTTGACACCTTGCAGCAGCTTGATGACAGTTTGAGTTATATTTTGGTCATGTTGACTTGGTCAAACCCAATTTGACCAAAAGTCAACCATAGGACATGAGGTAGCAGACCTCAGATACTACAGATAGATGATATATGGTCTAGTACAGGTTACCATGGTGGACTTATGCAGTGGTTTCGGGCTTATGATGATGATTTGTGCTTTTTCAGCACTTTTACAGATTATTATTATTTGGCCCTCCGGATATGATGAGTATTTATTTTGGACCATGCAGAGGTTTATATGGTGTATGAGTACACTTCTTAGGTGGATTTGGACGTTCTGAGTCCAATGGGATAGTCTGTTTTCAGTTCCGGGCAGTTACAGTGATTTTTAGCCTCAGTTGGCTATCCTAGTGCAGATTTGGTCTATCAAAGGCCTTGTTAGAGCAGAGCAGAGATTGGGTGAGTTCACCTAGGGCGTTGCGCATGGGAGGGGTGGTCCAGCCACTTGATACTACCATATTACCCCCCTCCCAGACAGCCTGGTGCCCTCACCTTGACTTCTAGGAGGCAGTTTGGACAGTTTCACACTTCCCGATGCAGTCTAGAAATGGTGAAAATGGCTACTGAAGAATTCGATTTGGACTACCGAGGCAAAGTTATGGCATGGGATGATCAGTGATGATGAGTGGGATGTCTTCCACACCTTCTCCAGCAGTTTCAGCTTCATCGGGACCCACATCCATCACTTATGGCACTTTTTGATGATTTATGGAGCCTTCCAAGGCTCACGACTTTCCCAGAGAAGCACGATTTGGTGTCTTGGTCTTTTATTCTTGGATATTGTGCCATGGGGATTGACCAAGGGTGTTAGAAATTACCCCTTGGACCCACCATGAGCTATGTCTTATGTTTTATCATTATCATTTGGTGGGATCCCCTCTCCTAGGATGAGTTTGTCCACATATTGTTATATTTTATTATTGATCCATGTATTGTATTGGTTGAGCTCATCTCAACCATTGATTAGATCTTTTGATCTTAGCCACTCATTCAAAAAGTGGTTAGGATTATGGCTTCTCTCCATCCTATTTAAAGGGGAAAGCTTCTCATTGTAAAATCATCTAGAGAATTTGGCTCTTGGCTCTTGGAATAAAATTTCTATCTTTTGGAGTACATGCTTGGGTTTTGGAGTGGATGTTGGTTGCTTTGATTGTAAATGCTTTTGTCCATTGCACTGGAGGATCTATTGTAGCTATCTTGCATATTTTGCCATATCTTTTTACAGGTGGAGAAGACTTCTTTGACAAGTGCGAATTGGTGGGGAGGCTTGCCCTTCAAGCTTGGAGGAGGACGTTTTGGTTAAACAGGGAGTGGTTTTGTCTTTGTACCAACTATTATTTTCTTATCTCTTTCTTGCTTGTATCTACCTTCAACATGTTAAACTGATTGATGCTTTGCACCTTGGTTTTGATAGGTTAGAGGGACACACATGTGGCTTGGAGAAAATCGATTTGGCAAGAGGGCTTCAAAAAAATTCTTCATTTGATCTTTGGCAAAAGTAATCCTCATCTCAACTAGCATTCATCTCTTCATCCAGGTATGCTCCAAAGGTATGGTCTTCTTCTTCCTTAGCTTATCCATAAATTCTAGATCATAAAACCCTAATTGATTAAAACCCTCATTTTTCACTTTTTCTTAGATCTACTTGGATCTAGATTGGCTTTGGGTAAGATATTAAAAACCCACCTCCATAGCATCCACGGCAATTCGGATCTATAGCTTGGTGAAGATTGGCCTTCATTTGACACACTTTCCAAGGCACATTAGCCTTCTTGAAGGAGGTCGCACTTCTTGAGGGAGGCTAGTGGGGCTATTTCCAAGAGATGGGTAGGTGAGATCCCACTTGATCCATAATCTCCATACTTGATAACCTACCCCTAGTGCCTCACTTCATTGATTTTTGTCTTGTGGGCCTCATTCCTCATTTTGAGGGTTGTGCCCCACTTGGGTCAATTTGGTGATGCATGTTCAATCTCAGATCTATGGAGATCTAGCCATTGGATGCCCATAATTTTCAAGATCCACATTCATACTTGCCTAAACTACTTGGATCTAAAATTTGGTGGCCTTTGGGTTTGATTTGACACACTTTTCCATGCTTTTAGCCCTCCTTGGGCAAAGTCACACTTCTTGGGTGATTGAGTTGTCCCACTTTGAGAAACTGGGTGGTTGAGATCCCATTGGATTTGGAAAGAGCATACCTTGAAACCTACATCTAGTGTCTCACTTAGTGAAGTTCTGCCTTGGGGGTAGCATTCCTTGTTTTGGGGAAAGTTGTCCACTTGGGTCACTTAGTGAAATATTAGATCTAGTAGGATCCAACCATCACATCTCAAGTAGCCCACTTGATTTGCATCCTAGGTGTCCCGATCTACAAGTTGATATCCTTTTGACTCCATTGGCCCATCTATTGCGAGGCACTAATCAACCTAGGGCAATTCGCACTTCTTGGGAATTGTGTCAAGTGCTAGATCCCATATGTGGGTATATCTACTTTCATCTTAGATCCATAGATCTATCTCTTGCATACCCCTTGGTACCATTTGCACCCCTAACTTCACCTTGTGGGTCTCATTTTGAACCATTTCCATATCCCAAGGAAGTAGGTCCCACTTGTGTATTTCATGGTACTAGATTTGTCTTTTTGGTCTTCATAGGTGGCCCAACCCACTCATTGGTTGAAACAATTGTCACTCCTTAAGCCTCTTCAACCACTACCTAAACTCTTGGGTCCACCTAACCTTGCATTGGTTTCCGTAACTTGTCATTTACACATCCCTAGGAACCTTTGTTTTGGTCCAATCACTTTTAAGTGATCATAGGGTCTCCCCCTTGATCTTGATTCAACTTGATCTAAAGTGAAGAGTGCCTCGGTTGTCGTGACTCCCAGCTTGCATTGGGAACCGTGGCATCTCTTGGGTCACCTCTTTAGTTGTCCATCTCCTCTACCGTCCTGGATGGGATACCTTTAGGGACAACTACAAGTTGTGTGATATAGGAACTTGTTTCAAATTTTAGGTTGCAGTTCAAGCACCGTCACTCCACTTCCACTTTCGGCCCTCGGCATCCAGAAAACAATGATTCGTACTCGTCACTGCTCATTGCCAATGCCAAGTTGCCAACCTTAACACTTAACAATACTGGTGGACGCACCCAGTAATAAAAATTAATGACGATTATTAAAATTTGATAAACGTCAAAAATACGTGTATGCAAACTGTTTGTCGGTTCCGTTTGACGTGTTCTTAAAAATCTTAGGAGTATTTGATGGGAAAAATGCCCGTCAAATTCCAAGTTCCGACCCTGGTTGTGATCCTTCATCATTAAATTAATTTGTACTTGTCTTTTTAACCAAGTTGGCTTGGTTTAAAAGAAAAAGTAATTCAAATTTATGTTTTTAAAAAGGGCCATTTTAAAATAGAAATACTTTATATAAAATAAAGTTTATAAAAAAATCACTTTTTAATTCATTTTATTAATTTTTTTACTTTACAAGTCAAAATTATAAGAAGAATAAAAAACTGGGGTCCACCAAGAAAAATTCCAATATGGTCAACAATGATGAATTACAAGCCGATTTAAACTGATATAGAGATGAAGTCAACAACGTAAGACATCGTCTCGATAATGTTGAAAACAACCAAAAAAGATTGGAGGATGGACTAAAAGCACTGAGCGACAAACTCAATAAATTAATCGAGTCCATGAATAATTCATTCACTGACAAAATTAACAAGGTAGAAGAACAATATGAAGATCGTTGGTTAGAAGAATATAAAAAAAATGATCAAGGATAAGGAAAAAGTGAGGGGCTTAATTTGTGACCATGCACAAAGACTCGTTGATCTAACAGAAAGGGTAGACGCGTTATCAACACAACCATTAGTAAATAAAAGACCGCCATCAAGCCCTGAAAACCAAAATACAGGTTGTTACCGGGAAAACTAGCAGGGCTAGTGCCTAGTAAGCACATGCAAAGGGAGTTGTGACCCAATGTCACCTCAGCCACACTTCCAACTAACTACTTCGGAGTGTGTTGACCTCCAAGGGGAGAGCCCTTATTACGTCTATAGGCACTGTTATCACATATATAGTAGCCGGGCTACCATACAATTTTTTGTCAGATTCCAGTGCACTATTCAGCCAGTTCCCTTACATTGAGATGCTAAGATGAGCATCTATATTGGATCACTATCAGATTTTGGACAGCAGTTTTATTCCCCATGCCATGACTGAGTCTCAGGACACTCAGAGAGATGACCGATGTAGCCACTATACCATTGGTACAGAGCAGTCAGTAGTGCCTAGAGTTATAGTAGCAGTTTCAGAGAATAGACGATGGTTCAGATGATGAGCATTCAGGTATATGACTCAGCAGGTATATCATAGTGTTGTGGTTATATTGCTTTTATATTTATTCTTATAGCATGTCTTAGCACTTAGTGTCATGATCTGGCGATCATATAAATATGTGGACCTGGTTGATCTTATTATATATATTATATTGTCCCTACTCAGACTTAGAAGTTCACTATTCATACTCATTGGTTTTACCCTCCCTAAGGAGAATAGAGGTGATCATTCCACCATACCTTGGCTTGCTAGTGTCGGCCCCATTATTCATTGTCTTCATCCATCCATTGCCTACCTTTTAGTTTATTACCCTGACTTACTACTTGACTAGTGACATGGAGGATCTTTTCCCCACTGAAGCCTCTGTATTGGATGAGCTTCCCTGTTTATTGTGTCCCGGCTCTGAGTTGGTGACAAAACTTACCTATGGTGAGTTGGAGTTCCTTGTGAATTCCCCCTAGTCACTAAAGTTGTGTTGGCTAAACCTGAAACTTTTAGTGCTGCCATGAATACAAAATCTGGAAAATGAAATGCTATATCTTGTATGAAAAGCTCGTTCATGCAATGTGTTTTTCAACACACATGAATGAAAGGCATGCCAAATGAAAATGGCCATGAAAATAAAATGTTATATCTTTTGGAAATGTAAATACCTAGGTGAACAAGCTGTCTGTGATGCACCTAGAAGTGCTCACGTAAACAAGTGCCTTAAAAACACACCTGCAGCAGAAAGCCTCAAATAAATGTAAATCTATGCAATGTGTTTATAAACACACATAGATCAAGGCTATAGAAGCTTCAGGCCCAAAGCAATGGAACTTAAATGCTATATCTAAATAATTGCTGGCCTCATTTGTATTATGGATTGTGCGCATCTGTTAAAGGTGAATAAACCTTCTTTAAACAACTCATCCATTTGTGAGACACCGCCATTCCCTGTGTTGTTGCTCATTCAGTATATACTATGGTGTGTATTCCCTTTCCCTTTTCCAAAGTGTCACAATGTTAAGTCAGTCAAGTCATCCCTTAGCCTAGCCAGTTATTTTAGCCTTCACCCTTCACTAGCAAATTGATCACAGCTATGAAGTGAGTATGGTCCTGAAAGTCTAGTCTGAGTAATAATAATAATTAATGACATTATATATTTGGATTTAGATCGCCAGTAAATGATTACTTTGTGTTATAATTGCTATTTGAATAAGTTGTAGAGCATGCATTAACCTTTGACACTTTGCATCAGCTTCTGATGATGGTCTGAGTTATATTTGGTCATGTTGACTTGGTCAAACCTAGTTTGACCAAGGTCAACCATAGGACATGAGATGGTTGGACCTTGTGATGATATGGATAGATGATATATGGTCTATGTACATGTACATGATGATTCTATGCAGTAGATACAGGGTTATGACGATGATTTATGGTTTACAACATTATTTGATCATTTACAGATTATTATTATTTCACCTGTTCCGGTATACTGGATATATTATATGATCATGCAGAGACTCATATGGTGTATGAGTACACATCTTGCATGGATTTGGACCTTCTGAGCCCAATGAGACAATCTTTTTTCAGTTCCGGGCACTTACAGTGATGATTGAGCCTCAATAGGCTAACCCAGTGCAGTTTTGGTCTGTCGGAGACCCTGTCAGAGCAAAGAGGATTTTTATTTGGTTGACCTAGGGCGCTGTGCTTGGAGGGGGTGGTCCAGCCACTTGTTTTTACCATATTACCCCCCTCCCGGACACACTGGTGCCCTCACCTTGACAGCGCAGGCAATCCAAGAGGAAATTTGGGGCAGTTTCACGCTTCCCGAGGCATTTCAGGATTGGTAGAAATGGCTAGTGAGGAATTCGATTTGGGCTACTAAGGCAATGTCTTGGCATGGGATGATCAGTGATGATGGGTTGATGTCTTCCACACCTCCTCCAGCAGTTTCAGCTTAATCGGGGCCCGCATCCATCACTTATGGCATTTTCTGATGATTTATGAGGCCTCCTAAGGCCCACGATTTATCCATAGAGGCACGATTTGGTACTTTGATGACTATTTTATTATTATTGTGCTATGGGGATTAACCAAGGGTGGCTAAAATTACCCCTTGGACCCACCATGAGCTTCTTATTATATTTTGTCATCATGATTTGGTGGGATTCCCCTCTCTTAGGGCGATTTTGTCCACTTATGTTATATTTTATTAGTGATCCATGTATTTTATTGTTGAGCTCATCTCAACCATTGATTAGACATTTGTATCTTTTAATCTTAGCCACTCATTCAAAAAGTGGTTAGGGTTTTGGTGCCTCTCCTATCTATTTAAAGGAGAGAGCCTCTCATTGTAAAGGGGTCTTTGGCTCTTGGATTATTGGTATAGAAAAACTTTCTTGTGGAAATTCTTGTGGTCTCCTTTGCATCTGGTGTTCTTAGATGGTGATTGGAAAATCTATTGCAACCTAACATTTGGAATTTGTGGTAAGATCTATCTTTTTTTGGAAATCATTGTCTTGTCTACAAGAGGGCGACTTCAACAAGGGCGATTTTGCAAGGCTTCTTCAAATCGATCTTCTTGGCATTTGCTTGTATCAGGGGGTTATCATTAGTATCATTGTGATCTATGCTATCTTTCTGTTACTTCTCTTGTGGCATTAGTCTTATCTCTTGATTGCATCAAATCTGATATTGTTGACGTTTGTTGTGCAAGAGAGAGGGCGCATTGGCTTCTTGGACTAAA